>OZ010790.1:345945086-346545086 GCA_963932465.1 Maratus speciosus
TATATCCAATATTGTTAATTGGTCCAAATCATCCAAGCAACCTCATAGCAAATTGGTATATAATTTTATATACCTTAGATAAATTCAAATAATATAAGTGATCGTATTTACCTAAATTCTAGTAGAAGAGCAACGCGAAGCATTAATAAAATTAAATTATAATTCGCGTCAAAATGTAATTATTATATTTGAATAATTACGAATAAAATTAAGAGTTTGCGTTGTGAATTATTTAGACGAACTCTTCCACTTATGAATTAAACTAAAATTTAAGTTGTAAAAAATGAATTGACACACTTTAAATATTATTAATTAAATAATTACAGAAACTTTTTAAAACTTGATTAAATATTTTATTTACATTGAACATAACTATATACAGAAAAACATAATATTAATTCAAAAAATAGAAAGCAACACTTTTGTTTGCTTCTCATTATTTTAAGTATGTTTAATCTTTTAAAAAAAAGACAATATTTTCACGTACTCTAATTATTATAATTGTTTCTTTTTGCTAAAAGAATAATTCTCTTTCATTTTTAAATTACCTTAATCTTATTTAATCATTGGTTTTGTCGGATCTCAGATTACTCTCTACCATAAAATATTAGAAAAGTATTTTTGTGATTTTTCATATGATCTAAAGTGGTAAAGGAAAAAGTTTAAAATAGTACCTTCTTTTAATATACGGGATGGTGGCCTTTATTCATCAAATTCCGAGTTGTTGCGTTGCTGAGGATCATGGCAATATGTGTCATCAGGAACGCATCCTCAATTTGGCTTGATTAGGATCACTCCGATCTGTACCTCAGGAAGACATCCTTAATTTGGCTTGATTAGGCTCACTCCGATAGGTACCTCAGGAAGACATCCTCAATTAGGCTTGATTAGGCTCGATTAGGCTCGCTCCGATATGTCCATCTCGCCTGGGCTTTACTAGGGCTTACGGGACTCATTGCACGGGCTTTCAGGAGAGCTCCTGCGTCCTCTACATCTTTTTTCAGACTATCTTTTTTAAACCTTATTCTTCTTGCACACCAGCTCCTGCAGTGGGTGGAACTATTTTTGTCTAGTCCACTGTTATTGGATGTGAGAAGATTTTTTATTATACTTCGATAGGCCTATTAGCTAACAGTCTGCAAATGGCCCCTTATATATACTTTAATATTATTATCTGCCTTAAAGTTTGGGTGGTCTGAAAAGTCATAAATTTTTCCCAACACTTTTATTGAGGCCATAAATTGATTCCAACGTTTTTATGATTTTACGATTTCTAATTATACACCACTTTCCATTGGCTTGTCATAAAACGACACCATGGCGTCTGGCTATTGTTGTTGTCTGAGATCCGAACTCCATTCAACGTTATACATTCATTTTACAATACAACAATTTTTAAAAAATATATATTTACTATTTAAAATCAACTTAATAATTTTTGTATGAACTTACACTCTTATTTTACTTAAATATATAAACATTATAATTTTACACTCATAATTATATTTTATAAAAAATATTTATACAAACAGAAATAACAAATTACGCAATTTTACTTTGATTTAACCAACATGGTGCGGGAACATATCATAGTTATATGTTGCCCAGCAGATATCACTGCAGTTCTTTCGCATGAGATGCCAGATAACACTGAAAAGCATATTGGTTTTGTTTCCAGAAATTTACCTAATGCAGAAAAACGGTATAGTCAAGTTTAAAGAGGCTCTAGCGATTACATTTGGTGTGAAGAAATTTATTCAATATTTGTATGGTAACAGATAGGGCTGGATGATATCAAAAATTTAATATCGCAATATATCAACGTGTTAATATCAATATCGGTGATATATCGCGATAACTACTTTAAAGTGTGAGGGAATAGAAAAATTTCTTATTTCTAAAGACAAATGGTATAGTAGGAATAATTTTATTGCAAATAGCTGTAGAAAGCAAATAATTAATGCTTTATACCTATTTGCTCACGCAATATTCTTTAAATAAATAAATATATATATATATATATGCTACAAATAAATACTTTAGAAAAAGGAACCAATATTCGGTATCCATTTGCACTCATATCATTGATTACATAGTGATTTTCTTTAGCTTGTTCTCGATTCTTCCTGTTTTATGTATTATTTAAGAATAACTTTTTAACTATTTAATTTTATCGCGTAAACGGAGAATATTATTTAAAAAAACTTTACTAGATAAACTAAAATGTTCTCAATTTTAAGACGTTGATGATTTTAAAATAATTAAAATAAATAAAAAGCAAAAACTGAAACAGATTTAATGTCATAATTGCATGTACTCGTAATAGTCTTCAGTGAATGACAGATGCAGCAGAAATTTTATTTTTTAATCTTTTTCTAAGAGTATCAATACATTCTTAATAGTTAAAATATTTAGAAAATTTCTCTGTCTTTATAGCTTCGTATTTGTTTATCTATGGATGAATAAAACATATAAATTTTTAAAATATACATATTCAAATCCCATTTGGAAATAGACCTATGCTAAGTAAAGTTCACTTTTTTATAAATATTTTGTAAATAACATCTAGATCCATAACAACATATTTTTCCAGAAAGAAACTAACAAAAAAGAAAAACTTAGCATAAAATTCTACTTGATTACGCAAAATACTCGGTTTGATATTTAAATCTGTTTTTTATTTGGAAAGTGCCACTGAATTTAAAAGCAAAAAAGGAAAAAAAAAAAAAAAAAAGAAGAAGAAAAAGAAATGTTGCAAATGAAAAAAATAGAAATAAAATAAAGTTATTGGCTAACAAAAACAAATACATAAACAAAACAATCGATATTTTGCATTAGATTTCAAAAAGTTCGAAATCAGAGAGTCTTGGTTAGTTCAAAGAGATCATTGCATTTTAAATTTATGAAAATACTCATAAAATTTATTTTAAAAGATTAATAAACAAAAAAATTTAAAACATTAATAGTCATATAATTATTTACAAATGAATATACATCTTATAGATACCCACGTCTTGTCCGGATGGGCTTTTAAAAAGCCGTGATGACAGAAAACTCCACCTCCCCCCCCTCATTTCAGCGCGAGAACACACTATTCAAATTCTATTCTTTTAAATAGTATAAAAAGGACTCCGTGAAAGTGTCATCAAGTTTGCGGTGCTTAAGTGCAGAGAAAAAAACTATTAAGTTGCAAGCAAACAAAAAAAGAAAAAGAATGAAAATCAAAATCTTCTTTTCCTTACTGTTAAAAAACAAATAATAATAATCAATAAATCCATATCTCCTACGTAAACCAATTTCTTTCAAATTTTCAGCAAGTTGAAATAATAGTAAATTAAGCTGTGTAACAAATTTTTATTAAAATTTAATTATTTATTAAAAAGTTACAACGCCTTCCGAAACTTCGAATGAAAAGCAGGAAAGCACCTGCGGTTATTTTCGTTTATTCATCTCGCTCCCAGAAATCGGAAGTCATATGTTTACACAATCAGATCATTATGTTTTGCAAAGCAGAAAGAAACCATGGATAGAGCTTTTATTTGTTTATTTTTTCTTTTTAACTCAAATATCTACTTTAGTTTTATTATTTTTATGTACTATCTTTTTTTCAGTATTGTAAACGTGTTTCTGATGTAAATAATTTGCGGGGAAAGAGAGTGTTCAATGTGGATAGATTTTTTTTTCTTACGTTAAAAAAATTCGCTATTAAAACATCTGCTTTAATATTATGGTTTTTTTAGTATTGAAAACGCGTTCTTGACGTAAATCACACACTGTTTTTTGTATTTTGGGAGAGGAAATGGGGAGGAGGGCGGTGGTATATATATATATATATATATATATATTAATTAAAATGAAACGAAATTCGGAATCGCCAAGGTCCAGTGGGTGCTGGATTTCGAATTTTGTACTGTATATTTATGTATAAAAATTCAAGTACAGGGTTTTTCAGATTATTTGTGCGTCTGTGCCGGCCATAGAACATGTTATATCAATTTTAGTGATCTTGATCTGATCACTTAAGCAATTATAAGCATATAAACCTATAAAATTTTTAATGTAAATTAAAATGAAAGGAAAATGTGGTTAAAGAAAATCAAAACTTTTGAACAATGAAAAAAGAAAATAGATTTTTAAATTATTACTCTGTAGTTTTTGAAGCAAAAATAAAACTTCAAAATTTCTATTAAAAATGTATTATATAACTATTATTTTTACCAAAAAAGAGAGAGAGAGAGAGAGAGAGAGAAAAAGTAAAGTAAGGGAAACTATCAATTCGACGTATACTGGAAAAAAGTTCAAACCCGACCCAGTCTTCAAATTAGATTCTTGCATCGTCTCAGGTACCCGATTTTACCCGAACCAGACCCGACACGCGGTTCGTGTTGACCAACCATTTTAAAAGAAAGTCAGGAATATATTTTATGAAAAAAAACTATATATTTGAATATTAATGGTATATCTATTCAATTTTGTACTAAAAAGATAAATTTGATATTACAGAATAATTCTTTTTTATATTGTATTAAAATATGAATTTATTATCTTCCACATCGAGTTTGTGATGAAGTGTGCCGGGTGTCGGTCGGGTTGACTTTAAGCAGAGTTTTCGGGTTTGGCTCTGGTAAGACGCGACCCGTGCCGCACTACACCCTGAGTGAGCAGAAAAAAAGGCCGACCCAGCCTGCATGTCCAGAGCAAAGAGCAAACACGGCTTCAGTCTAATGACACGAAATTAATCCAAGCGTTCCAGCCCGGTTTGCAGACATCCAGTATAATGGCATTTAATAATATTACATTTACAGACTTTAAAAATAAGGCCCGGATGTAGTAATATTTTTTATTTTTATTGTTCTTTTTTGTCTTTTTGCTCATTTATGTCATTTTTTAAAACAGGATTTTTTTTGTCTTATTTAAAATTAGATAAATTACACAATTTAAAAAAAATCAGAAATATATTTTCATTGAAAAAATTACAACTGAAATTCGTCTAACTAATTTCCACGCCCGTGTGAATATTATCAATAAAATCAATCAGTAAAGTAAATCATATAAATAAAGTAAATCAGTAAAATAAAGTAAATCAATTCTTACCTTGAATTTAGTCCATCATATTGTAGAGGATAATTATATCTAAGATGACTCCATAAATTAGAAGTAGCTTTTGCAGATACCGGTCGAACGCATATACTGCATACTGCAATTTTTTCATTTATTACTTCACCATTTTCATTACCTGGGCATCCAAAATATTGCCACACGTTACTCTTACCCTCTTTTTTTGAAATCACTTGATTATAATTCGGGCAATTTACCCGACACCGTACGTTCATCTTCCTATAAAATATAAAATCACTACCGATAACTCGCTCGAGACGACCATACGAACGAGCATTGAATGAAGCCTATAGACAATTATTGACTCAACACTGAACAGATGTTCTAGCTCATGTCATTGGCCAGGACGTATCAAAGACTTGATATGTTCTGATATGTCTAGACCAATAGTAGCAGCGAAGTTAAATCAACGACGATTAAAACATTATTCAGTAACGAACGGGCATATGTATGTTATATTAGAATATGAATTATTCTGTGTCTGGGATATCAACGAAAGACAGATTATCGTGGGAGGGGAGTTTAGAATAAAGCGGGTCTGCGAATAAATACATCTATCGGATGAGAGAAAGGATTGAAGAAGTCATTGGCCAGGACGTATCAAAGACTTGATATGTTCTAATATGTCTAAACCAATAGTAGCAGCGAAATTAAAACAACGACGATTAAACCATTATTCAGTAACGAACGGACATATGTATGTTGATACATTAGAATATGAATTAGTCTGGTTCTGGGATATCAACGAAAGACAGATTATCACGGGAGGGAATTTAGAATAAAGCGGGGCTGCGAATAATTGCATCTATCGGATGAGAGAAAGGATTGAAGAAGTTATTGGTTACGCAATATTCGGCGCTTTTTCTTCTTACGGTTCGAAGTCGTGGTGCGGAAAAAAATGTTATTGGGATATATAAGTAGAGCCAGAGATTAGATATCGCTATAGGGATATATCGTTAGAGTCAGAGCTTACATATTGTTATTGCGATAGTTAAAAAATATCAATATTTGACCAATATATTGATAATTAATCCAGCCCTAGTTGTAAGTGATGCTTGGTCAACAGAGTCACATGAGTGGGGCATTTTCTGCATAGGTTTATATCCAACAGTGTCAGTTGAACTGTGTGCTCTAAAATAATTCTATTTGGACCTGTATTGTATTGGGTTGACAGCTGAGCCAGTGTCTGTCACCTATTTTGTTTTATCAAGTGGGGGACTCTCCGACGTCCTTTTGCTTTCATAACACTTCGATGTCCAACGCTATTTCGTCTGCTGATGGTTTCACCGTCTTCATGAACTTTGCATAAGTACTAACAACGATATGTCGCGAACAACCCACAAATCGAACAATTTCGCAGATAGTCGTTGTGAGCCGTCGGTCCATTGAATTCTGCCCTCTATCAAAGTCGCTTAGATCACCAACCTATCCCATCACAGGCAGTTGTAAGCTCAAAAATGATTCCTCATACTCCCTAACAGTAGTTAAATATCATTCCCACCTGATTACGTGCCCTTCACTTCAACCAAGCGAGCTCATTGCAAAATGTGCGGATGGTCATAACGTTTTGGCTCTTCGGTGTATTTTACACGTTCAACTGTAAAAAATGCATAGCATAAGCAAAAAAATGAATAAATTATAATGAAAAAAAAATTACTATCAGATTAGATGATCAGATAGCAGATTTTCGCAATATGTCGACTTTTTAAAAATTTGCGATTTGTGAAAATTCCTGACATAATGGTATGGTAAAAAATGAAGGTCTTTTTGGATTCAGCACTACAAAATACATAAGAATCAATTATCGAAAGCTAAAAACATAACCATCACATCTATTTTCTAATATCAGATTTTAGCTATTTTTTGACTTTTTAACTTTGAAATGTACAACTTGCGAGAAAACATAATGTAATGGTTGTGAAACAAGTATTAAAAGAATTACACATTGGGAATGGCTTACAGCTCCATGGAAAAGAATTCATATTGATTTTTTTAGTCCTGTTATGGGAAAAATGCTTCTCTTCGTGGTTGATGCCCATAGCAAATGGCCAGAAGTTTTTATTGTCCCTAGCACAACTGCAGGAAATACAATTCCTTGCCTTTCTTCAGTTTTTGGCAGATACGGCTATCCTATATCTTCAGTAACAGATAATGCTAAACAATTTATATTTGTAGAATTTGAGACATTCTTGAAAAATCATGGCGTAAAATATATGTTGAGTGCTCCATACCATCCAGCTACAAATGGACAAGCTGAGAGAAATGTGCAAACTCACAAAAGTGGATTAAAAGCCCTGACTTCAAAATCGGGTACTTTGCAAATAAAATTAAATAATTCACGTTACAACGAGAAAGACTCCTGCATCTTTATTTCTAAAGCGTCATATAAGAACAAAAATATGTTTGATAGTTTCAAGCGTTACAAATCTTGTTCATGGTGAACAAAATGCGAAAAAGTCCAAAGTTAAAATAAAAGAATTTCAAATTAACCAGAAAGTGGCTGTAAGAAATTATACCCCAGAAGCCAAGTGGAAAATTGATCGAATTATAGCAAGGCAAGGAAAATTAGACCGCAAAATTAAAGTTTGTTGAAATGTTTGAAAAGAACATGTTGATCAAATAACTAATATAGGTCCAGAGATGTCTTTAGTTAATGATACAAATTCTGAAGAGATACAGGAAATTTCAGGAGTGAAAATGCAATGGTGAAACAAGGCGATTCTCTACCGATACATCCTAGTATCACAGATCTGTAACCAGCTGGCTCTTTTGACCCAAATACTCCAGCTCCTACACCTGCTGACTCTCATTATCCTAATAACTCAAGCCCTAAACCTCCTGACTGTGATTTAATACTTCCAAACCTTATGTTCCCTATAGTTCCACTGAAGACGCTACTTAATTAGTAAAAACTAATTTTGTTTCATCTCCACAGGTACTTGGAAGATCTGTTATATTTCTGTTTCAATTTAAAATGTGTAGAGAGCAACAGTAAGCAATACTCTTCTGACTTCATGAAAATAATTTACCAATGTAAATAGAATGCAGCCTGGAATGGGATCATGTAAGTGTAACTTGTGCTCGTTTGTTGATATTATAATTAAATGCTAATTATGTATCTCCAGGATACCTCATCTTTAACCCTAGAACTACCGGAAATTTTACTCAAGTTTTATAAAAACATTCTACACCAGAATTTTTACTTAAAACTATTTAATTTGTTTATTTAACTTATTATTGTCTGATTTATACATTTAGTTTGTTTTGAAGAAATTTTCTGGTTTGAATAGATATTTTGAATATACATGTCGGGTCCATTGGACCCTTCTGGTAGACAGAGGGTTAAGTGTTGTGATAATTCTTAATTAATTAATTAAATATAACCACACTAACCACACTATCTACAGTCGGTAAAAAAAAAAAAAAAAAAAAAAAAATATATATATATATATACCCCGTACCCATTCTGTTGCCAAATTGTCGCAGAGAAAAAAACTAAAACAGCCATTCAATCGTGATTATGTCTTTTTAGGGTTCCGTACTTAAAAAGTAAAAACGAAATCATTATAAGATCACTCCTGTGTCTGTCTGTCACAGCCCTTTTACTCGTAAACTATGCAACGTGGAAAGTTCAAATTGGTGGAAGTAATAAAGATTATTGACCCACATATTTACAGATTAATAAATATTCATAAATATATTTCGGAAAAATGTAGAGGGGCTAATTAAGTTGCTTGAAAAAAAAATCTTTTCTTTGTATATCGTGTGAAAGCTTTCGTAACGCTGAAATCAAAAATATATTTCATTTAATTTTCAGGTATTATATTTTCAAAGTTATGGTGGAAAATGCGGAAGTGCAAAAGTGTATGGTGGAAGTGCAAAAATATGTCCCCCCCCCTCCATCTAATTCCGAATCTATTGAAACTAAAATTATGAAAAAATTAGAGGTAGTAGACATTAATTTAAACCTTGCAGGAAAATTATAGCGATTACCCTAGGCCACATAGTTTTTGAGAAAATCGCATTTTTTCGTTAAACTCAAAATTCCGATTTACGGGTTTGAGCAAAAGTGTTGAGCAGAGCTGGAGGTACCTATCGTAGAAGAAGTATAAAAGCATTGTTGATCCTGAATTTCGGAAAAAATCGTCGGTAATTAGCCGAGATATTAACCCTTAAAGACACGGGCGGTTTGGACATACATAACGGCAGGGACGGCGTACTCTATGCTCCATCGGCTTTTAAAGCCTAGATAACAAATTTTAAGGATATATTTATGTAATGCAATGTCCAGTAGCAGTATAAAAGCAATAAACGTCAAATTGTTAAGAAACAGGCTAATTTAATGAGACTTAATCGCATAATTGCTATAGGATTCGCGGCTAGTTTCCATTGAGTGGCTCTCTCAATACACCTACTATGTCTTTAAAGGTTAACTAAAAACTTATATGGAAAAACAAATATACAGAATAGCTATATTTACTATTATTTAGGTTCCATATATCTTTGAACTTTCATGGTATATCTATTTATACTTTTCTAGTAGTATATAGGGTGCAGCAAAGGAAAGTCCCTTTAGCCTGAAAATACATGTGAACGGAGAGAGCTACAGCTATGCAAGTGAGGTAACGGTATAGTACAGCGACTATGCCCGATTTAATGAAAACGACAGAAGCACCCCCTAGTGGTGAAATTTGGAAGATAGCCACTGCAAATCGAAAACGAAAACAGATAAAGCAAAGTTTCCAGTTAGAAAATTTTAGAGCATTGCTTAATCAGAGAATACGACATTTGGTTTACATGGACAAGATAAATCTCCCCCTGTTTACCCAAAAATGTCCGAAATCGATACACTCCATTTTGTGTAAACGTTTGAATGGAATAGTCAAAAGTAGGAAGAAATACGCACAATTTATGCTATAAATTCGTACTTATCTCAATACATTTTGATAGCATCACACACACACACACACACAAAAAGACAAACTGTCTCACAGTGATTCGTATGTTCAGTATTCGTATGATTCATTCGTATGTCTCACAGTATTCAGTATGTTCGAAAAGTTCGCCCTTGCTTACGATACACGTTTGTATTCGTGAGAGTAATTCTGCATGCACATTTCTCAGCATGGAACGTCTATTGCAAGCCTCTTCAATACGACGACACAGATTTAACACTTTCAAGGGCGGTGGCCAGACGGTCTAGGCACCTAATTTTAATTCCAAAACTGTCAAATGGCACCAAGAATATTTTAATAAAATTTTGCTTTTGTAATGAAAGTGCAAATTAGCGGGTTTTTGTTTTCTGAGAAATTCGTTTGAATATTGTGGTGTCAGTCAATTATTTCATCAGTTTACGAACAGAATTCTTCTGCCCTGAAAGGGTTATTCTAAAAATTTAAATGCATTGGAAATTAAATTTTTACGGACATTACAGCACAATACAACGTCACAATCTGCAACTGTGCACTGCTACATTTCCGGATGTGAATAGGCAAAGTAGAATCGTCGCTCATCGATTTCGCACATTTTTGGGTATGCAGGCGACGAATTATCTTATCGTGTGAACAAAATGTCATTTCGTACTAATTAATTGATGCTCTAAAACTTTCTAATTGGAAAATTTGCTCTACCTCTTTTCGTTTCCGATTTGCAACGGCTATCTTCCAAATTTCACTAAAAGGGGTGCTGCTGTCGTTTGCATTAGGTCGGGCGTCGTCGCTTTGCTGTACCGCTACCTCACTTGTATAGCTGTAGCTCTCTCCGTTCGAAAGTATTTTCTGGTTAAAGGGAGTTTTCTTTGCACCCTGTATACTATACAGCTATATCCAACCCTACATTGTATAGTTTTTACAAAGTCTTAGTATTCTTTTAGCAACAGTATTTTGTTAGTAATACACTTACTAAATGATATTATTGTACGGAACCCTCTGTGCGCGAGTAATACTCGCACTTGACCATTTATTTAAATATAGATTTAAAATTATAAGCTTAATCTCAAAGTCTCCATCTCAAAAGAGAAACAAACTTCAAATGGTACACCCAAACTTGGCTTCATATTTTAATTCTAGAGGAAATTTTAACATTGAATACCAAACATGAAGCCATAAGATCATTAGAAGAGTAGATCTATGTCAAACCATACAGGAATTATGAAGGTATAAAGTTTTAACCTCTTAATGTTGAATTTATTGTCTGAGCGAAGGAAACGAAGAATAATACATGGCCAGAAATTTTCTATGGTCTCTGCTACAGAAAACAATAAAATCTTTCGTCAAGCATAACTTAAAAAGTACTTGACAGGTTTTGTGCTAATTTTCACCGGAGGTACCTATGAAGATGATGACAAGAAATTTATTCTTCGATTTTCAATGTATTTTTTAACCTCGTTAAAAGGCACAATTGCATAAAAATCTACGACCTCCTCGCACATGCGTTTAGCGGTTGTGACGCAGCTAGTGCACACACACAGCAAAGATAAAAGCTACTTATGAAGTGGAATGCTAGTGACAGTGCCTTGAAGCAAAGTACTGACACTTTCAATAGAACGAATGCTACGGCTGACAAAGTAAAGAAAGTATAGATGAAACCCTGTGCTTTCATCGCTACGGAACTAAGACATAAAGCGTGTCTCTTGACGCACATAATATATCAGTTTCAAACAGGGCTCCAATTTGTATGTAACCAATCAAAATCGTCAATTTGTCATTCTGTATTAGCATCCAACCAATCAAAATCGACAAAAATCGATGGTCAAACAAAACGTTCATCTGGTTATTAAGGTGATTGCTAGTGTGTGACGTCAGTTGAAACTGATCTATTACACCCAGTTCCAAAAGTATTTGAAAACGAACTCCTGCAAGTTGGAATCTCTTGCTAATTCTGCTAGTGCTGTCCAATGTTCCTTTAGGATCTGCCATCAAATTCAACTGTGACTTGGAAATAAATTGAAACCCGAACATTAGAAATGGGTACATAAAGGCGGTACATACATCCTGCTCGAACTACTCTACTTCCTGATCACGACGAAATCCATGCTCCAAGGACACAATATCAATTTGATTAAACGGATATCTTGTTCTTGTAAAGCTGAATGTTTGCTATCCCAGAGCAGTTGAAAGAAATATAACCTGTGGTAATATTTCTTAAATAATTTCGTAAATATAACTGGCAGAATAACCTGTTCTGCACTGTGAAAAATTTGCGAGGAAGTAGCTTGTTGCAATACACTGCTTGAAAAAGAAGTTGTGGTGCAAACTGAAGTTGATTTCGAAAACTTTGAGGACCTTGTAGAAGACGCAGATAACGATGATTTTAATGACTGTTCGTTTTTGGGGACATTTAATATTTTAAATGGATTAAATGTGATATAAAGAGTATGTTTTCAAAAGTAAAATTAATCTAATAAAGTCGGGCTCTTTAATAAAATGTAACTGTCACCTTTTCATTAATAAAACCTGTCGTAACTTTACAACAAGTGATCTTAGCGACTTTCGAATGGTGTCATTCGATTCAGCATTAAGGAGACCTTTTACATTAGGAGACAAAAAAAGCCCTTTTTTTATGATTTTTCTGTAAGAAAACTGCATGATGGATCTTTTTGAAATTATAACAGTTTATTGTACATATCTTAAGGTATGCACAATTTTTTTTTATTAGATTTTGTTGCTTCTACTCTAAGTTATAAACAAATATGTTCAACTGCTTTGGAAAATTTTGTCTGGACGGTGGGCATGATAGCGCCTTGTAGAATTATCTGAAACACAAAAATAAATTTTTTTCGTAAACTTCGTGAGCATAGCTTCTAGTTAATTTAAAGGAACCCATAAATTTATTTAAAAGATTTATGTAATGGCTGATTAAAAAAAAAAGAATTGTTAAATTTTTTTTCAATAATTTTAGTAAAAGCTTTAATTTATATCGAAGGCAATTAAATAGATTTTTTTTTAATTAAAGCTTATTTAATTGTCTTCGATATGAATTAAAGCTTTTAATAAAATTATTTAAAAAAATTATTAACAAATAAGAACGAATTTTTTTTAAATCAGCCATTACATAACTTTTAAAAATAAATTTATGGATTCCTTTAATTTAACCAGAAGCTATATACTCATGAAGTTTACTAAAAAAAAAAAAGTATTTTTTGTGTTTCAGATAATTCTACAAGGCGCTATCATGCCCACCGTCCAGACGAAATTTTCCAAAGCCGTTGAACATATTTGTTTATAACTTAGAGTAGAAGCAACAAAATCTAATAAAAAAATTCTTGTGTATACCTTGAGATATGTACAATAAACTGTTAAAATTTCAAAAAAATCCATCCTGCAGCTTTCTTACAAAAAAATTATATAAAAGTGCTTTTGTTGGCCTCCTAATGTAGAAGGTCCCCTTAAAAAATAAATAGAAATGATAGACAACTGACCTAGTTCATAGAAGCTGAGTCTTTCAAAATTGCCCCACCCCCCTCTCCCACGTTATTTGCCGCCCAAAACGTAGTAAACATTTTTTTATTTGGGGACTTATCGGAACGCCATTCCTCGTGCCAAATCAAATTTATTCCCAAATTTTCATGAATGCACCCCAGTTGTCATTGTCAAGCCCTAAATACTCTATTGCTTAACAAAAAAGAATTTAGACTTTGAGAGTGTTTTGGACGCGATAAATATTTTGACATTGTTAGTTGATCTGTTGCTGTGAAAAATATAGCAATTTAAAATAAAACTGCAATAAATATATGAAAGTTAAAGACATTGTTTTTCTAGATTTATTTTTGAATTTTTACCCTTCATCATGTTTTAATTTCTTTTTTAATTAGCACATATCTTTATTTTATTTATTTATTTATTTGACAAAATACGAGGAAAAAAACCTAATGTTGTATGCTGATAGTTTTATTGCGCTAATTACCTCAAAGTCATGTCTTAAGTGACCGGCTGATTAACGAACTTCCTCAGTTATAGTTATGGACATAACACTTAAACGATATTTTTTGACACGAAAATATAGATTAAATTCGTGTCCATGAACGCAAAAAAAATGCAAAATAGAATAAACAGAAATAATAAATTAGAATAACAAGGAAGTAAGTTTATCTTTAATCTTAGAGAAAGCGTATGAAATATCATATTAAAAGCGTATGAAATATGTAAAAATTGATTATTGAGTAATCAAGAAACTGTCAGTGGCAATAACGAACAGAAATAATTTTTTTTACTACTGAAAACCTCAGAGGTTCAAAAATTGCCAATGTCTGTTTATCGATATTACGTATCAAAATTTTATATAACTGACCAAATTTCGAGTGTGTGGCAAAATTAAAATGATGCGGTAAAAACATCATTTGTTCAAAAAAAGCGAAGAAAAATGAGTGATTACTTTAACTAAATTTAAAGTACGGTAATTTATTTGCATATTTCGTTGTCCTCAGTAATTTATTCTTTTGTATTAACCACTTCCCTTACCAATTTTTTTGAAAAAAAAAAAAAAAACTAAAAAAAATCATTATATTTTTTATTGCATTTTTAAATATAAGGAAATGAAGCAAACATAATATACAGGTTTTAAGTCGAATTTTTAATTTTTTTACATATGTTAAAGCATTTAATTTTATCACTTTACTATCCCGACTGCTGACTATTTTTAATTCTTACTCGCATCACTTTCTCAAAACAAAAATCTTTCACATATACCTTGCCAACATGTGCAACAGAAATCCTTCTATACATAAAAAAAAAGTTTTGATTTGGAAATGGACCAATGAAAATCTGCGTAGATATTCCCGGCAGATCGGCGTCCAATTTGAATGCTTAAGCATGGCCTTTCTTCGTTAATGTTAAAAAAACTGTTGCATACAAAAATATGAAAATCGGTAGTATTATAGAGAAAGGTTTGATAAACACGCTGATGCAGACAGTTTTCAAATTGAAGAATTATTTTAAGAGATATTTAATGCCAAAGTTGGACAAAATCGTTCCATTAAAAAAGTTTTATAGGAGCAAAAACTGTACATAGGAATTTAATCATTTTTAGATCATTTTATGCGTAAGAATTTGTCGGTGTGCGGACTGCATTTAGTTTTATAATTTGACTCATTTTTTGAGGTTTTATTTCTATTTTAAATTCAAATTTTCAGCATTTCGAGATATATTTTTTTGCACATTTTAGAAAATGGTATTAATTTAAACTGTTGTCAACTGTATAAACAGCGCAAACAATAATGTTTGCTTCAAATTAAAAATTTATTTTACACGTAACTATTATAAACAGAAAATATAAAAAGAAGCAGGAACTCATTGAAAATTACATCATAAAAACTATATTTACACTTGAATTTAAAAGAGAAGGAATATTGTAAAATAATAAATTCATTAACATGCGTTAGAAGTCTTAAATAGGAGAATTTACGTCACATTTACGTCACATTACACTTATTACGTAAAATGAACAAAAAATAATATTGCAAAACAGTTTAAATTTAAAAATTGCGCGAGACATTTCTTTGATATTTTAAGATGATCATAATATTTCATTTCTAACAAAAGTATTTTTACGTGAATATTAAAAAGAGAAAGAAAAGTTTGGTGAAAATTACGTCAGATTATAATTGTCAGATTCAAATTATAATTCAATATTCTGAAATCTTTTTAAAGCCGATCAAATTAGCGTGCTGTTAGAGTCTGCGGTGTCTGAACGGGAGTTGACGAGCGTAGCTCGTCATTCTATTCAAAGTATTCTACAATTTTTTTTTTTAGAAATAGTGATGCAAATACAATATAAATATAGTAGCCAGTGGCAATCGTGTAGGTCCGAGTTTACTTGGGACAATAATTAATTGCAATAGATAGGAACCCGGGATAATCAGGGGGAGCGGATAACAAATTGCCACGAACTTGCTTCCAAACTATAATTACTAAATTAAAGGAAAAGTTTTTATTTTGGCACTAAGTTGGTAAACTACTTAATTTCGGTAAAACCGAATTCAATTTATTCAACGAGAAAGAATATTTTACACTATTCAAATGCTTAAATCGTTTAATGCGGACTTCGGATAGTGCAGTCAAATAATGGCCTCCCTTGGAAATTCGCACTAACGAGAATTCATTGTATGTATATAGCATTCAAATTACTTTGCTGCTAATGCGCAAGTCATTATGAATGTATGCTATTAAGTTGTATTATAATATATTTTCACTTTGAACTTCTAAAATTCTTTTTGAAACTTTAATTCTTATTGTGTGTGGGTAGTCTGGATTTTACTGTTCAAATTTTGTTCATCTTTTTTTTATTTTTTGTTCGAGTCATTTAATAATTTGTTGGTCCTAATTTAAAATTCATAATGTTTGAATCGTATCTTAAAACTTAATTTATAATTTATATATTTAATATAAATGATAATTTGTAATATTTTATAACGGTTATATATATATGTGTGTGTATATATATATATATATACACACATATATTCAATGACTTGAACAAAAAATGAATAAAAAAGATGAACAAAATATAAACAGTGAAAACCAGACTACTCACACACAATAAGAATTAATGTTTCAAAAAGAGTTTTAGCATTTTTCAAGGTATCCCTATGGGGGGGGGGGGGGGAGTTTTAGTTCAATATTGGCCGACATGTATCAAGATATATACGAAAATAAAATTGAATTACATAAAGACATAATCAGTTTCAGATATATAGACGATGTTTTAATTATTGAGTTAAATGGGATAGGCCAACCATGATTCTAACTATTATCCAAAAAATTTAGAATTGAAACTTTCCGGCAATCACAATAGTTATAATACAAATTATTTGGATGTAAATCTAAAATTACAAAACAAAAATTTAATTACATCGGTTTATGATAAAAGAGAAACTTTAACTTTAAAACAATTGCAATATTAAATTTCAAATCAAATGTCTATACAGGGTGCAATATGTTATCTATCGCCGGCCTTTAATTTCTCAACCGTTGGTCCTAGACATATAGTTCCAATTACAAAAACGTTTTGAATGAAGTAAATATTCATGCTGTGGCATTATTTAAAGTAAAAAATCACTTTTATAAAAATTACGAAATCTAACTTTTTATACGGTCCCCCAGTCCCTATAGTTATATTTAGCTAAAGTTTACACATATCATAACACATATAACACAAAAAGTTTGATATCTGTACTACAAAAACTGACAGAGTTATAAAATTTCAAATTTTGAGAGTTTTGCACATGATTTTGTCTTTCATTGAGGGATCAGTTAAAAGAAGAATTTAAGTAATTCGAGATCAAAATCGGGGTGCTATGTCCTTTTTACGGCGAAACCACCTTTAGCCAGTATCGCGAAATCGGAGTATCACCAAAGAAAGTTATTTCATCTAAAAATTTGAGCTCACTTTTAGGGGTCGTATACAAAGCGAAGAATGAAATATTGAAATTAAACAGAAAAATAAACATCAATCTATCTATATTATAAAGGACAAACATATCTGTGCGTAACGCATACGTCATTTTGCGAATAGCAACACTTTGAAATTTGAAATAAAATTTTGGTTTTGCAATTTTCTCTACTGCAAATTTTTAAACTTCTGCACATCGCACATTTAAAATTTTTATAAGTCGTATAAGGAAAAAAAATGCTCTTTTAAATACAATTTGTATGAAAGCTGGATCTAAATTTATTTTTGAGATATTAATTTTTTTGTAGTTTTTAATACCATTTTTCTTATAGTGGCAACAAAAGTACCTCATTTCTATTGAAAATAAATGGAAAATAGTCGAAAATAGGAGATACTGTATCTTTTTGTTGCCATTTTCTCATAAAACCTGAAAAAAATTTGAAATTAAAATATGGGCTATGTCAAGAATATTGTCTATTATTCCATCATAATGACGTCATATGCATACTTTTCTGTAGACGAAGTTTAAGACTTCATTGTAAAAGTGGATTGCTTTAGTGGATGCAAATGACGTCATTTTATAAAAAAAGCGTGTATTTTAATTCTTAAACCTGAATTATGTTTTGTAGACGTGCGTCATTTTCACAGACCAGCTGCTTTGAAATTCTTCACAGGTGAAAATACTTCACTTTGAAAATAAGGTAATCGAAATCACACACTGATAAAACGCAATGTTTTGCAAATATTTAGAATGTCTTTATAAAAGAGAGGTGACATGCAAATAATAGCGATTTATATTACAGAAATTGATGATTCAGAATTGATAAAAGTTCTTCATTTGTAGATGTGATCGCACTTTATCTGTTTTGTTTTTAAATATCCCCACTTTTATATTTTAATTTTGAAAGCATTTTATGAAATTTCTTCAAAATGTTGAAAATTAGATAGCTTTCATTATTGCAGACAAGAGAGAAATAATGAGGTATTTTTATCTTTATTTATGCTATTTTCTTATAAAAATTCAAAGTTATTGATAAAAATTGTTGTATAGGGTTTAGTGTCACAAAATCCCATTAGGAGCAGTATGTTATATTAGGGGCCTAATAACGGAAAATAACATACTGCTTTTGAAAACACGCATTTTCCCTCATAAAATTTCTATATTGTTTTTCCTTCTGCATGATGTGTACTCATACTAAATTCCAGAATGCTTATTTAAGGTACTAGGCGATATATTAATACTAGGTGAAATGCTTATTTAAGAGAAGATGAAGTCATATTTAAAAGAAAACGATAATTTTCTTAGATAAAACTAAACATTTTAACACAAATGCGTCTAAAAAACATAAATTACGGAAATTTTTACTCTTCAGAATTGAGATTAGAATCTCAAGTAAAGAGTGCGTCTGTTCACATAAAAGATGTTGCTGACAATTGTGACTTCAAGTTTTGAGTTAAAAGGATTTTTTAAATGATCAAACAAAATACAATTTTTTAAAAAATTATGAATATGGGTATGAGAAGTACGCATGCAAATTTTGAGAAGATGAAAATTGCTGTTTTTCATTCCGGAATACCAAGCATAAGAGCCTCAATTGATAACTACATCCTAATAACTGATTTTTATTATATTTTACCGATTAAGTATCTATATTATAAAGAACAAACGTATCTGTGCGTAACGCTGACGTCATTTTGCGAATGGCAACACTTCACGATCAAATTTCGGTCTTGAAATTTTCGCTACTGCAATTTTTTAATCTTCTGACCATCGTACATTTTAAATTTTCGTTGCATAGGAAAAAAAAATTATTTTCAAATGCAATTTGTTTAAAAACTGTATCTTAATTGATTGATGTATTATATTTTCTAAAATAATTTTTAAGCATTATTTTTTTAAGTTTATCTTATCACGTGCCGGTTTCAATACATAATAATAATAAACATTTTGCACATAAAGCAACAAACATTTTTCAGCATTTGACTCTGACTATTTTTACATAACGAAATTAATACTTCCTTTATAAACAAATAAAAGAATAATATTAAAAAAACCACCAGTCTAACATATTTGTGAAAGACAAATTAATGAAATTAATACTTCTTTTATAAACAAATAAAAGAATAATATTGAAAAAACACAAATCTAAAATATTTGTAATCGTACAATTTAAATTTTTAGATCACCAAATACGATTGTTTTTTTTCAAATGGAATTTCTTTGCAAAGTTCATCTCAGCTTACCGATTGTCTATGGTTTTAAAAACAATTTTAAAGCATGAAATATTTTTTTTTTTATCTTTATCGCACGGAGCTCGATTACGAAAGATTAATCCGTTTGCCCTTAAAACAAAATAAAGAGTTCATCATTTTCTTACGGCTAATGTACATTTTTTAAAAAACTTCCCTATGAATAAATAAGTAAAATAATATAAATAAAACGCAAATTTAACAGACATGTATAAGCTCTGAAATTATCAGAATATAAAAGGATGCCATAAGTAGCAAAATCTTGGTCAAATAACTCCTAGCATGCGGCTAATAAGAAAATATCGCTTTTAATAAATTTCAAAAATTTATTTGATTGTATAATTCGTATTTTCCATATAAAAAATGCCTTTTTACTGTAAGTGGGCAATCTAAAAAATTTATTGCATATAAAAAAAATATTAGTTTTCAATTAAAAAAAAAATGTTTTCACCAATATTTTTGAACCCGGGAAGCCCGGGTACGATCCCCTAGTATATATAAAAGCCGTTCTCTGTGTGTATGTCCTTTATACAAATCTTCAATTTTAGACCGATTTGCACGAAACTTCATGTACATACGTTTTAGAACATGGAAAAGATCACTGTCTACTTTAAAAAATCATCAGAACACTATTTATCCCTTTTTTCTACAGTCTTCCATAATTTAACATTATAGAAATATATCTTTTTAAATTTTCTAATTAAATCGTTTCTTTCCTGTTGCCAAACCCTAACAAATGACACAATAATATGAAAAAAAAAATAACGATAGCGCGTTGCTATATTTTTGCATTTTTGAAATTGACGTCATTTTTAACAGAAAAGTCACATTTTTTATATATAAAATAAATTTTATATATAAGAGCGGTAAAATGACGTAGCACCTTAATTTGAATGTTTGTTTTTTAATTAAAATATCTACTTTAATGCAAACAGTCAAATTTCATGAAAACAATTTAGGAACAGAGGGGAAAAAAAGGCTCACATTCAATCAAATCTTTTCAACGTGTAGTCAAACTCACTACAGCTACTATAATCTGTTAAGTTCGTGTTTTATTTTATTTTTGGCGTTTTAATTTCGTTCCCAATTCAGTTATCGACGAATACTACACGAAAACAAGCAAATCCTAAATTATTTACAATGTCTTTGAGCAATTGAGTTAATATTTTGTAATTGGGTTGCAAGCATATTTAAAAAATATGCATGCTTGAAAACTACTTTAAAATCCATAAAAAAAATCTGTAAACTGAGATAAACATTACAAACAAATCTTACCTGAAGTACTTTGTTTTCTATAAGACGTTGAAACAATCGAATGTGCGAGGTTTAGAAATTAAATTGCAGTAAAAGGGAAATTAATTGTTGTATTAGATTGTTGCCACCGAAAATATGATACCAGCGTTACTCATAGACATGTCTTTTCTTTATGCAATTGCATTAAGAGTAAACGAGTTCATTTTTCGTAATCGGGTTGCACGCACCTTTAAAAATACCCATGCTTGAAAATTACTGTAAAATCCATTAAAATCAGAAAATTGAGATAAAATTTTCAAAAAAATTTCATTTGAAAGAACTTTTTTCTATTCGACATTGTAAAAATTGAAATTGTGTGATGTTTAGAAGTTAGAAATATTGCAGTAAAGGCACAATTTATGGGCACTAACATAGTGTTTGTACTTTATATATGTACCATACAAACGAGAATTTCACAAAATGCTGCGCGATTTGGTGGAATTTTTTTTTTTTTTTCGTATTGTGAGGAAAATCACATATTTTTCTCTTACATAACTCGCATTCTGTTATTAAAGCTCAGGGATTTTACTGTGGTTGCGAGACAATAACGTCATGTTTTCTGATTGCCTTTTTAACGATTTGTGGATGGGAATGCACAAGTTTCAGTTATTGTGATTGCCGTGTTACTTCGTTTTAATTTATTTTACCTGGAAGGCTCCTTATAATTGACACGGGCGAAGCCGGGTAGTTCTGCTAGTTTATTATAATATCAGAAAACGGCCTAGAAAAAATGAATAAAAAAAACGCCGGAATCTACTAGAGATACTGCTCAATGTGTTCTCCATTGGTGGCAATGCTCAATTGAATACGTGACAGTACTGCGTTCTGGACACGTTAGAGCATAGCAGGTGTGCAAACTGTGCGAAAATCAAAAGGATGATGCGACGTGGAAACCTCCACATCGCCCAGACAGTACGACAAGTGTAGTGCGGTATACGGGGAACCTAGATTGTTGGACCCATTTTCTACATTAGTACCTTAACGGGTGATCGTTACCTGCATCTGCTACAAAACACGGTACGTGACTGCTATGAAGAGTTGCTCTCCGACATGCATGCCGGGTGTGGTTTCAACATGATGGGGCCCTCTTCGCATAAAATATCAAACGTCCGGGCGTATCTGGCCACCGAATTCGGTCAACAGATCCTTCGATATGGTGGTCCGTTAAAGTGGCCACCGAGTTCACCTGACTTGACGCCCATGGACAACCTCTGGGATTACATCAAGGCATAAATCTATGTGACTAAGACTACTTCTATGGTTTACATGAAACAGTGCATCATCCTTGATAGTCGCAGAGTTTGCACACCTGCTATGCTCTAATGTGTCCAGGACTCAATACTATCACGCCTTCCATTGTACATTGCCACCAATGGAGAACACTTTGAGTAGTGTCTCTAGTAGTTTCCGACGTTTTATGCATTCATTTTTTATAGTAGACCGTTTTCGATATAATAATAAATTGATGTTTATTTTTCTGTTTAATTTCAATATTTCATTCTTCGCTTTGTATACGACCCCTAAAAATCAGCTCAAATGTTTAGATGAAATAACCCTCTTTGGTGATACCCCGATTTGGCGATACCGGTTAAAGGTGGTTTCGCCGTAAAAAGGGCATAGCTTGTGAAAACTTGCAGGAACAGAAGTGAACTGACACCTTAACTCGAAGCATGTGATTTACGGAAAGTAAAGTGGAAATAGATCGCTTTTGAAATTGATTGATTTCGGTCGGTCAGTTTCATTTTGTTTAATCTGGTTTTGATCATGTTTCTTTCGATTTTTCTGTATGGTCTCGACAGGCAAATCTGGATAATATTGCATGCATAAAAATAGTTTTAACCCTGCAATGCGTGTCATAAGCCACGCAGCCTGTCTCCATATTTAATTAGTTTGTTATTTGTCTTGTTTCTTACAGTTGATTTTGTTCAAGTTTAAGTTGGCTATGTTGTGTTTCTTACAGACAGTTCGTTATGTTAAAATATTTTATTGTCTGGTTTAGTTAATATTGTATTTCATTTAAAGTTTACAGTTTGTAGTGATGTTTGAAATTACTTTTTGAATTTTTTAACTGTGTGTGTATATGTACATATATATATATATATATTATAAACTAATACAAATTATCATAAAGAATTGTGAATATATAAATTATAAATGAATTTTTAAGCAAATTAAAAATGATGTATAATTCCTTTCTTCATAAAATTCTTTGAAACAGATCATCATAACAAGTGAGACAAGGAATTGAAAATATAGTAAACATTGGAAAAATGAAAAAATGTGTGGAACCAAGGCAGAATCCTCAGGTCCAAATTACCTTCAGTTCAACAAATAACATGCACGGTTTCATCCTTGCATGAGTCATAACGAGCTAAAACTTGCAAGATTTGCGCTATCGTACACAATAAATTCAGAAAAGATGCCAGAAATAACATAAGATAAAAAATGAAATGAATTAAAAAGGATTGAAAACAGATGCATATTACCAACTGAAGATCCAAACAAGCCATCAATGGTACAGCATATTGAAAAAGTTATAAGAAATGATTTGCAAATGTTCCCAAAAACATTTAAGTAAAATACTATTAGTACAGCCATGGAGCTAAGATAAACAGTGTAATAAGGTTTTAATAGATTAAATACAATATTTTCACTAATTGATCAGAAATATTGCTGCCTTATATTAGCACAGACGTAAAAAATCGTTTATCAAGTTCATCATTCTAAGAACAAATAAAGTCAATTTGTTTTCAAATTATTGACATAGACAGTGGAAATGAAAAAAAAAAAATTGAAAAGCAACTACCTGAAAATTCAGATGACTAATTGGATGTGCCAATACCAAAACTTCCTGCTATCTCATACATCTTGATGTTTCAAAAAGTATTTACACATGTTAATACTTCAATATTATTAGTTCAATACTATACTATCTTTAATTTTCATCTTAAATTTCTGCTTAAGTCAATTAATGGAATAAATACGAGTTATCATGGTATTTAATAAAATCAATATTTTCCTTTATTCTGTTGTACTTCAGCTGCTTGCGAATAGCTGGTTTACCGTCCTCGTCGCTGCATGAACCGTCGATGTACAACTGAACTACACTGTTAAAAATTTGCAGCATTCTGGCAGGTCATTTGACCGTTTTTTTTCCGAAAACGCTTACACAACCGTAATTTTAACACTATTCTGACCATATTATTGGCCATTTTATGGTCAGAATATATTTAAATTATGGTTATGAAACCGTTTTTTCAAAAAACGGTCGAATGACCTGCTAGAATGCTGCAAAATTTTTAACAGTGTATGAAATTCGAGAAAATTACACAAAAGTCGCTATTACAGCGCTCCCTTCCGGCAGAATATTTCCAAATTCACTTGGGACCTACTTTTCATAGCCGAAAACATATATGCGAAGTTTGGTTCAATTGTATGCATAACTTCATACATTTTTTGAATGTACGATAATGAAAATGACACAAAAACAGCTAAATCAGCGCCCTTTTCGGCGGAATATTTGAAAATTCAAGGAGGGCCTGCTTGCCCAGCAGCCAAAAACATACATATGAAATTTGGATTAATTCTATGCATAACTTCATACACTTCTGGATGGTACAATGGCGTCACACGGACAGACAGACATTTTGTATAAAAATATGTTTGGGGGATCTCTGAGACATACAACGTGCAAATACGTCAAAAACCGGAAGTCGAAAAGAAAATTCGATTAATATATTTTCTTCTGTTATAGATAGAAGAAAGTAAAAAAAAAAAAACTCCCTGCCGGCTCGGGCCTACAGGCGGAGGTAGATTTCGATGTTAAGTACTAAATTCTGCAACAAAACTTAAATCAAGATTAGAGATAAAACCCAGTTTCTTCACAAAGAGCGAGCTGTAGGGAGCTAAACTTTTTGTGAAAATTGTAATATACAAGAATACACACACACATATATATGGGATAGGTTTAAAAAATGGCTACAAAAAATTCAGAGAACCTTAAAGTGTTAAAATATGTTAATATTTCCATAGTCGGGTTTTTATCATGTTTTGATACGTTTCTTCAAACTTACATGGCGTTACATATTCACCTGCTGAGGTCCATTATATTTCCAATATGACGCAATATACATATTTTTTTAATTCGTCAAACTATTTATTTTGAGTTTTCATGCTGAAATCTTGCTCTAGGAAATTTATGACGTAATATTCAATTTGTTTTCAATTTGTCAAACTATTTAATTTTACACGTGAAAATTTTGCAAAAGAAAAGTAATTGTTGTGGTGAGAATTTTATTATTTGTTTTTTTTTTAATTGTTGGCAACAGCTATAACGAAAAACTTTTATTTTTCTCCTGCCATTGTTGTGTAAGAGCTGGTTTTATCAGAATCATGTTAAGACAGTATTCAATATTTTGAACCCTCCCCATTTCCACCCTCTTGGGCCGATTTCGCCCATTTTCAATCCCCGCCGAGATATTAGCCATCTCAAAGTTGTTGGCGAGTTTGAAATCTTCAAACTCGCATAATTGCGATTTTTATCGTGCGGACAAAATTTAGTACATACATACATACATATATATATATATATATATATATATATATATATATATAAACTTTTTAGGTGGGGGGTGGTTTTGGATTCCTGGGGTCCTATAATGAAAAGTTATGAAGGAATTTTTCAAAAGTCGCACCATGGTAACGATTGCAATAGGTAGTATTTCTTACGAAATCTACCTAAAAAAAAAAAAGTGTTAGGGATATCGCACTAAAAAATATTTAAGTGTGCATATCTTGAATAAATATTTACTTTTCCATGACTTCATTCTTATCGTTATTTCGTGACTCGTATGCTTGGTAAATTTTTATGATAATAAATATTCAGGAGGCTTGCATACTTAAAAATAACTAACTTTTGTAGTTATCGATTTTCAAAACTAACTTTAAGTTGAGAGTTAAGAGTGATATAAAAATAAATGATGAAAATGTATGAAATTTTTTTAAATTTACATTTTCTTTAAACATGAAGTGACTAATTATCATTTTATGAATAATTCAGTAATTTCGTGGACATTTCAGTAATCCTTAGTTATTTATGATAATACGTGTTCAAGATATTACCTGCCTATATTGTTAACTTTAATAAGCGGAATGAATACAGCAAAGTACGTTGTGTGTTGTCCGCTGTTAAAAGAAAAAAAATATTCTTGTTTTTTAATTTTGTAAGATTTACATTAGCTTTAAATGAAGTAAAGTTACGCACCATAAGTTCAATAACAAATAGCATTTTTAAAAATTACATGAAATTCTATAGAACGAGTTTATTAAGATATCTATTTTTTTAATGTAATGTTCAATTATTTTATTTATGTAAGTTTACGAAATTATAGTTACTCAAAATGAATCACATGGTTTGATTCTTTTTCTTTTCTTTTTTTTTTTTTTTAGGAACTTTTGTTTGGCTTGATACGCGCTGTTTTTACCTAACAGAAAAAAGGACAGAGGCGAAAACAGCAACACTTAAATTTAATTATTTGTCGTGTCAAGATGACTTCAACAGGTATGCAGAGGTGTGGAGCTGTGTTGCCTATTGCCCTTTTTTTACTTTTCTTGAAACTCGAGACTTCAAAAAGGTAAGACAAGTGTATTTAATTATTTTGCAAATTAAAAACTTTGTGGGTTCGGCTTAAATTTGATATAGTTTTGAACCGATTTATTATTTTTTTATTATCATTTTACCTTTTAAAAAAAAGGCAAAAAGCCGCGAAACTTCAGTGATACATCGTCGTTATGATGCGCTATGTTTTTGTTACTCCTGTTTTTTATCTGTTTTTTTAAACACAGATCAGAGAGTAGGGGTATTTTCTAGCGCATGCGTATTCATTCAATACCTCGTCGACCAGCGCTGAAGATGTATAGTCTAGGCAATGGAGACCGTATAGGGACTCTACCTAGCAAAATTAATGGTAGTACTGGAAATCGGCTTTCTAGATGTTTTTTGGGTCGCTGAATCCGAATTTGTAACTTCCCACCAAAATTTCCCCCGGCAACCCCCCCAAATTTTGGTGAAAAGCCCCCCAAAAAAGGTTTTTATTAAAAAATTCCATTTTTTTTATTGTTTTAGCCCTCACCCTCCCCGTTCATCCTAATTCATAATGTCATATATACTATTTGTTGCAAATTTTGTCTAGTTTCTGAATTTCGTAATGATTTTCCCCTAAAACAATAAGAAATTTAAGTTAAAAACAACTATTTGGGGGGGGGGGGTTCGGGGGGGGAGGGAAATTTTGGGGGTAAGTTAAAAATTCGGATTCAGCGACCCAAAAATCTTAAAGTAAACCGTATAGAGAAAGTTCGGAGGGGAGATGGGAGGGCGAATGTAAACGTGTGAGTGGTTAAGTGGAATTGCGCAACTTAGTTTACGCAGCACCGCGCGCATGTTCCGAGGCAGATCCCCCCTTCCCCTTCATCCTAAGTAATAATGTCATATATCTAATTTGTTGGAAATTTTGTCTACTTTCTGAATTTCTAGATACTTTTTCTCTAAAACAATAAAAAAATGGAATTTTTTAATAAAAACCTTTTTGGGGGAGCTTTTTACCAAAATTTGGGGAGGTTGACGGGGAAAATTTTGGTGGGATGTTACAAATTCGGCTTCAACGACCCAAAAAACATCTAGAAAGCCAATTTCCAGTACTACTATTAATTTTGCTAGGTAAAATTCCCTATTGCCTGGACTAGTAGGGTATTGGTATTTTATCTACAAAGTCCCTAGTAGCCCCTAGTCAAAGGTATTTTATCCCTAGTGTATATATATAGCTTTCTTGAGAAAGAGAGGGTATACGGTGTTCCTTAAAAAAATCCAGATGTATACGGCGTATACCCCCGTATACCCTCCACTACATCCCTGGTAATAACTGGTCGCAAAACACCTTCACAATAATAATAATAATAATAAAAATACATAAATAAAAAATAACTGTCAATTCTATGGAATTCCGTGAATTACAGTTTGTGCATGTTTGTGAGAGTTTGATCATTTTGTTTTGAGATTATAAGTTCAGTAAATATATTTGTAGATAATTTTTAAAAATTTATTTTATCATTTAAAGAATCATTTTATAATAGCTGATAAATCATTTGATAAAATTTGAATCATAAGATATTATTTGAGCGTGCCTAATTTAATTGAAATAAATTTTAAATACGTATTTTATTTTAACAATTTATTGTAAAGTTAAAAAAAATCTTTAGTTTGGATTTGAAATAAGCAGTCGTTTAATGTTAGGTTTAGTGAACACCGGACTTAAAGACAAAAAATCTATGTCTGACCGTTTGGGTAGGTTTTTCTTTTCCCTGCAGGCATTCCTAACAGAGCATTTTTCATAAGCTTTATCATGGGTGTGATGGTGAGGATTAAAAAAAAAAAATTGAACGATTCTTCGCTTTTTTCTTATTAAATGATGTGTGGAGAATGCGGCAGATCCATGTTGATGATAGAATGTAACGATGAATTAGATTGTCGAGTGTAATACTACGGGAGAGGTGGATTAACACAATTCTAAATTATCCTTTTTTTTAATCATAATAGATAGATTTTGAAAATTATAAAAAAAAAAATAGTTTGAAATTTACTCCATCTTCATTTGCTGTTTCAAATTATTTTCTTCAGATTTTGTAAGATTTTTTGCTAACAAAGTAGAAAAATATGTATTTTAGCAATCGCGGCATTACACAATTTCAGGCATTTTTGTGATTCCTGTGCAAGGAAATTCCTACGCGTCCAGTGATTATTTATTTATTTATTTATTGATAGCACACATACATCCGCTTAGTGATCGCAGCTTTACCTAACTTCACGCTGTTTCGAGATTCCTACGCGACGTGGTTGCTGCATTCAGTGACGTTTTATTTTGCTGTTGTTTTTCTAGGCGCGAAGTGTACATATATGCGTTTTAGTACGTTTGGAAAGGCATGTTTTTCTTTATAAACACATACATTAAAAAGTAGAGAAAAAATAAAAATTTTGTTATGAAATTATTAAAATATATCGTGAAGAACAAAATGTATCACTATATTGGGTAAAAAGATTGAAATCGGATTCCTTTCACGAATGTAATAAAAAATGCCTAAAAAAATGGAAAAACGCTAAAAATTGCATAAAATGTCTCCGAAAAATTCAAAATTAGCAGAAAACAAATTGTACTATATATTGGACTAAAAGACTGAAAATGGATTCCTTTTACGAATGTCAAAAAATCGTCTCGAAACTTGAAAAAATTAAATAAATATCATAAAAAAACTGAAAAAAAATTTAAAAATGTCTATGAATTCAGAGTAAGCTTTTTTGAAAACAAGACAAAATTTATTATCATCATATGTATTACATGGCAAGATGCCCTAAAAGCGTCTGTCTGCATGCCTCGGCTAATTTGAAAAACTACCAGATAGATTTTTTTCCGAGTTTACACCATTGGATACAGAAAATTCCAGTGGTCATTTGTATTTATAACATACCGATATAACCATGATTTTTGAAAATAAAATTTAGTATTTTATTCTTATTTTGCACGAAAAGTTGCCATTGCTTATTTTTTGGTGACCATTATCGTTACTAAAAGAATTGAAAAGGTTATATCAGTTAGAAAATAATGCAAATACCTCGAAAAGTAAAACAAAAAAATTACTGATTTTATTTAAAATAAAAAAGAAACACGTTTTAATGAAAGTATTATAAAATGAAAAGATTTAATTTAAACATGAAAGGAATATCGTACTGCTTAAAAAAATTTTCAATGTGAAAGATTGCAATTTCAACAATATTTTGAGATTTATTATTTGCGTCAAGTTAAAAAAAAATGCATCCGAAATTTTGATTAGATAAAATCTAAGTGACAATTTTGTTTTAGATTCTTTCTTTTTCTTTCATTTTTTTTATCTAACTCCCCACCATTTGACTTACTTAGGAGAAACTAGGACTTGTAACTGTAAAAATGACTGTACTTGAGAGTAACATGGTATTCGTTTATTTGCAATTTGGATTGTACTTTTGTCGTCAAATTATGCGATTCAAAAATGCATAAGCCTCACATCAGTCCCAGAGATGTTCGCAATAATGGTGTTTATTTAAGTGTACGAGAGCATTTTTGGAGTAAATTTTTACATTCAAATGTAAGTTATACATACAACAGTTTATATTGAAAAAGTGGAGTCAAATATTTAAATTTTAGTGTACATGTCTAACACGCATACACATATTCTAAAATCATTTAATTTCAGACATTTAAATTTTTTAAACCATGCTTTGCTACAGAAACTTGCCGGTTTGTTTTACTCAAGCATGATTATAGCCTCGAAAAAAAAATAACGAATATTGTCCATTCTTTACTTTAATTGTTTTAAATATATCGCCAATTTCACAAATGGAAACATTAATTTTTTAAAAAATTAGAAACTATTAAGGAGATTTATGCAATTATGCGTTATTACTATCACAAAAATCAACATTTTGCAATAAAAATGCTTTCTGAAATAAATAAATAAATATTCGATATTCTTCTTAATTCGTCAATTTTTTTTTTTCTTGCATATCTTCTCTTCTTTTAGGAAGATTTAAAAAAAATATTTGACTAATGTTCCGTAATCGGGTCATCTGCCGATTGGTGTTTTTACTGTATTGTTCGAAGTTTCGTTTATGTTTAAAGGAGACACTGGACGGTGAATCCGATTACAGAAGGTTACACTGATTTTGTAATTAGCGATTACTAAATTTAGGGTTTTGCATTATGAAGCAAACGAAGGAAAGCAGATTTACTATTTATATATTTTTCAACTGCAGTTATTTTACTATCACCAAAAAAGAAATACTTGCAATGTACGTTAAAAGCTTTTCAATGCAAATGGTGTTAAATTAAACAATATTTGTCGATTTATTGTTTTAGCTCAAATAAGATTTAAAAAAAAAGTACCAGCAATTCTGATTTGATAAAACTTCGATCATTTTAAAGCATTTTGGCTGACACACAGCTATAGCAGCTAAACTTAATGACAAATTACACTGTACAACAGTGGTTTCGTCCTAGAACTAAAATTAGTTGATTCTAGATCAGTTTTTGGCGCTGATTTCGAATATGCTTTCCGTTTATCTCTAGGTGATCCAGGTTTTGAGAAATTTGCATATTTAAATTTATGCAAATTTAAGCTTTTTTGTGCTATTTTATGCAAATTTTACATACAATATATGTCACATCTAATTACATTTTCTAGATAATGACTACTAGACTATTTGCTTCAGATAAATGTCACGATTTGCATATTCTTAACATTTATTTATCAGTTATTAAGCCTAATTTGCATATTTTTCAATGGTGTAATGTTTACATCACTATCAACTTTAAAATAGTTGCTACAGAATTGATATAATGTTTTTCTAGACTAGATTTTTATGTTGATTTCAAATCTGCAGTCTGTTTTCTTATGTCATGTCTAGTTTTTGAGTAAGATGAATTTCTACTTTTGCACGGCATTAACACAGGTTTGATATAAGATGCTTTTTAGGGGTGTGTAATTCATTGACAAGAAGATGAACAGGGTCAGATTCATGCCAGAGACATAAACAAAAATTTATATAATCGAAAAAAAAATAAGTAGTAGAATCTATCCTAACTAGTTGAAGTGTACCATAAAAAGCGATTTCTGGCTTTTTTGACCAAAAAATAAATTTCACTTTTTTCAAAAACTAGACGTGATAGAAGAAAACAGAAACAGGATTTGAAATCAGCTCAAAAAACTGGTTTAGAAACATATTAGCGTACTCGTGCGCCAATATTTGAACGTCAAAAAACGTTATTAGAAAAACATGAAAAATATGAAAATTAGGTACAATATTTCACAGTCACATGTCAGTATAATCTCAGAAACAACATTTTTGTGAAGTAAATTAGGTAATAATCATAACATAAAACAAAAAACCCTGTCTGATATTGCTTTATACCTTATATTTGCAAATAATTGTATAAAATTTACTAAATTTGCATAAATTGAAATATGCAAATATCTCTCAAATTTGACGTGCTGGAGTAAATCTAAAACTAGATTCGGAATAATCACAAAAAAACCGCATAAAAAACAACTAATTTCTGTTTTAGGACAGAGCTAAAGTTCAAATTTGTTGACCAGTGTTATCGATTATTTTTATTATAAGGCAACAGACTGAAGAATAATTTAATCTTGAATATAAAGAATATTACAAGTGTATTTGAGGACGTGAGTTTCAAAACTCGCCTTATCCAGAAAATCAAATTTTGGGAAATCGTGAAAAACCTTTAACTGTATCCATTGACTTTCATTGTAAACCAAAATTTTACATTGTCTGAAATACAGGATAAAACTTGACTTTTTGCAGATTGTTGTGTTTTTTCGGTGCAGATTTACCAGTAGAACAGGTTGATAGAGACAACACGATTTTTTAAATTTTGGATAAGGCGAGTTTTCAAACTCACGTCCTCATTTATTTATCCGTGTAATTATGCTTATTAGAAAAATGAAAGGACTGTTCAAGTATTCACCAAGAAGATTGTTACTAAAAATTTTGCATAATTAACTTTATTTATTAATGCCAGTTCTATATAAGGTATGAGCTTTGTTAGTGAAAGACCTATAATTGAGAGAACAGCAATTTGCCATTATTTAACTGAACGTAGTTTGGCACGTAATTAACTTCGTTTTATAACTAACAATGGTACATTTGTAACCATATACAAGCACTTCTATCACAATATACTCCAAGCACTTCTAATGTTTGACGTCAAAGTTGGCTATGGTCCCGATTAGAGAAATTTAGGAAGATTTTATTTTATGCAAACTATAAGTTTCATTTTCTTGCAGAATTTAGATTTTTTACCAGGTTATGGTTGCAACTGGTCTATAAAATGAAGAAACAGTGAAAATGACGTCATTTTAATTTTATTCAAATAATTCAGCTTTTAAAATCCACTTTTTTATGCAAAACTTTTAAAAACTGTGCTTTGTGCAAATAATTTATTACAACTTTGACAGTATATTCTCTGCCGGAATACAAAGATAAAAAACCGTAGTAGACCTGGCAGAAGAGAGCATATATTACGAAATATAACGTAACATAAAGTGAGATTGCATTTAAGCTACAGGAATCACACATAGCGTCAAGTTGAGAGGCCTGGAGTTCAAGAACTATTAAACGAAAATGAATCACCTGAGCTTTATTAAAGTTCAATGTCTATCTCTGTAATGACCTCTAATTCAGTACTGTGGAGACTGGAGGACATTTTAATTCCTGTTGCCATAACGGTCTCATTTCCTTATCAAACTTCCCAAATTTTGTCCAAATTTAAGGCGCATACGATAATATAATAGAGCAATTGGCGTTTGGATAGTTTATAGCAATGCGGCTGGACATTCCAGGTGAATGTCCATATTGCTTTAAAAGACAAGGTCAAATCCATCATCTCGTTTGATTCAAGGTTTGTTTGGAAAAATGGGCCAGCGCAGCTGGCATAGCCTGCTAGTTTTCGGCTAAAAGTTTGAAGCAGGATTTCTTTTATTAATGTGGAACAATCACTACGAAACGCGAAAAAACTCTAAGAATAGCAAGAAAAAAACTGACTGGTACAATCTTAGCAAATCTTCTAGCTTCGAACGAAACGGTCTCTTTAGAAAACGACGCATATACAAACTTCTACCTTTATTATTACTGATAATAAGATACAAGATTGATAATAAGATTTTCTTCTCATTTTAGTGACTCCTATTCTGAATTATGCACAAGCTTCTTGTCCAAGGATTATAAACTATATGAACCCCCAAACAAAGGTAATATTGATAATTATGGGCTTAAAGTGTATTTTTCATTTTGAATTATTTTATATCTTGTTCTAACTCTTTCCAGATAAATGAATGTCATATTCAATATTCACTCTAAAAAAATAGAAAAAACACCAAATTAACTTAGTTGTAAATAGTAAATGAATAATATTTGATAAAATTTAAGCGTTATCTATTTCTATAAGGCATTAGTTTTCTACATCTATTTCAGTACTATACATAAATCATTCGCAAATTATTATAGTCTAGCAGCTAGTGGCGTGTTTCACATCGATAGTTCACCGATGGTCATATTTTTATATGACAGATATCATATTGCAAATGAGCAAAGTGATAGTCAGCTTGCACATTAACAAGAAGTGTCAGATCAGATGGGAATTTAAACATGGTTGACGTCGGAAGGGCGGTGGGTGCGTCGTTGTCAGCTGTTATATGCAAAACATAAAGGCCATAAACTATATTTCTATACATTTTTACCAGTTCATCTTTTAGTTCTTTCTGAGTGCTTCTTTAACTTTCCACTAGAAGGCACCGTTCACACTGCGTACTCTGTGGCGATGTCTGTGTTTTAGCCACCGCCCCCTGAATACTAGGCCTGAGCGCTGAAACAAAAATGGCGGCTGACGAAGGCGGATTTTTTTAAACGTATATACCCCCCCCCCCCTTAAATTTAGACACCAGTATTTTATAACAGGTTTATTTGACTTGAATAATCTCAGAAAAAGAAGCGGAAAAGGCTTGAAAAAACTATTGGTACCAAAATTCAAGGGGACGTACACATACTGAAAAAAATCTGCCTTGGGCAAGGAGGATGAGGATGGCCACCCAGGGAAACCCAGCAAATGCTTTAGAGTTTTAGTGCAGTCCCTGGGGGAAGTCTGCCTTGGGCAACCGCAATTTTTGTGTCAGCGCTCAGGGTTAGTATTCAGGGGGCGCATAGCACGACATAGCTGAAGACACCCCCCCCCCTTCCTGACGTCAACTGCTATATACAAAACATAAAGTCCATAAAATATCTTTTTATACATTTTTACCATCTCATCTCTTAGTTACTTCTGAGTGGTTCATTAACTTTCCACCGGAAGGCACCGTTCTCACGCTGTGTACGCTGTGGCGATCTCTGTGTCCCAGCATAGCAAAACACACACAAGCATATATAGAATATATATAGCATGTGTTTGTGTGTAATGGGCTAATAATTTACTAGATGTAAAGAGAACACAACTTTTCTGGAAATCAGAAAGCACCTTATAGCTTCTTAACATTTTTGGTACAAAAGGTTTGTTTCTACCACTTTTTAGTCGTTTTGACAATACTTGAAGTAAAATATTTAAATAACATAACGAGTAAATGATTAAAATTTTATTATAAAATAAAATTTTAAACAACTTTTTATACCTTATTTCATTTATTATTTTAGATCATCCCGTAAATGTTTATAGCTATCTTCAAATTCAGAACATAGGAGAAATTAATGAGGAAAGTATGGTAAAGGAATGCTAAGATATTTATTTATTATTATATCAATATTTTCATTAAAATGTATGCATAAAATTGATATTTGCATATCTCTAGTGTGTATATTGTTAATGTAATAATAATAAGGGATTTATTATAATTATTATTATCAACATTATTATTATAGACATTTCTGTATAATATTTAGAAACAAAGCTATATTAGAGTCCTGGGCAGATCAGCTTATACCAGACCCGAAAACGTCAAAAAACAAGAAAGAAAAATGACGCATCGAGCATAGATAATGAAACTCTTTCTTACACTTCTAAAATACTGTAACAAAACCTCACTATTTAATAAGATAAAAGAATACATCTAAATAAATAATTTAGAAAACGCATAACACAGTTAAACATCCAATTTCAGCGATTAGCGCCCACAGTCGATAAGATCCTTCATTCGAATTCTTTTTAGCAGTCCCGTATATGACCTATAGACTTTTTACACTCCACTGGTTTGATAAAATTTAATTGAGCTATACAAAGCAAAAAAAAAAAAAAAAATTGCATTTTCCGCCCATATATGGTAATCTGAAATATTTTGTAAAGCCCTGTATATGATCTATAGATTTTTATACACACCACATATTAAGCTAAAATATAATTCAGTTAAGAAATGCATAACTCAACTAAAATCTCACTTCTAGTAATTAACATTCATAGACGCCAATATAATTTTTTTTCACAGCTCTGTGTATGAATTTATTTATATACAAGCACATCTTAATATATACTAACTAAATATAATTAAGCTGGAAAATGCATAATACAATTAAATAAAAAAGTAAAGTGCCCAGTTGAACTGATGGCATTGAGTTCACAGGTTATTCACACTAATTGTATTTTATACTCTTATTTCAAAGAATAATGCCCCTCGAAAAATAAATTAAGGGAAGGGGATTAGCCTCCCCCTTTCCCCTCTTTATACTTAAACAATGAGCCTCCAAATGTCATCAGGGAAGCGCCTTATCGAAATAAATCGGAATACGAAATTTGAAGCAAATCGGATAGAAAAACCAATTTATCTAAATTAAGGGGGGGTATAAGCCCCCCGTTGCTCCCTTTATACTTAACCAATGAACCTCCAAATCTAATCACGGAAGCGTCTTATCAGAATTAACCAGTATACAAAATTCGAAGTAAATCTGATAATTCTGCATGAAAAACCCATTTATCTAAGTTAAGGGGGGTTGCCACCCCCTTTATATTTAATCAATGAACCCTCAAAACTAATCAGTGAAGCGCCTTATCAGAATGAACCTGGAAAATTTTTTGAAGCAAATCCGATATTTCTATCAAGAGTTATCGCGTTACGTACATACGTACATACAGAACCTGCGGGCACATTAGCTCTCAGGCTTTGATAGCCTGTGAGCGAAAAACATCTCTAAGCAATTCACACACATTGGCAGTAATACTTGCGAATTTTTTTGCACATTCTTTCCCTGTACATATATGAACTATAGAATTTATACTCACCATGTAATGTACTAAAATTTGATTAAGTTTTAAAACGCTTACTGCATCTGAAAACGCATTTCCGGCGGTTATCGCTTAAAGTTAGTACTGTAACCGAATTCTCTTTTGTGTCCCTGTAAATGAACAAATAAATGCTATGCACTCCATACACTACAGCAAGCACCTATTTCACCTCAAAAATGTACAACTTTATTACGTTTGAAATAGTGCAATATTTAAACAAGAACGACAAATCATGCGTACAGCATGCGTTATGAAACACTTTTCAATATATTCAGATTTCTATAACAAAACTTCATAGTTTATTAAGGTGAAAGATGATGTCTAAATGAAGAATTTGGAAAGTCCATTACGCATTTAATTTCTGCTATTACCATGAATAATCGTTAAAATATACGATTTTTTTTACATAGCTGTGTATATGATCTTCAGATATGCATGCATACTGCATCGTATGCTAAAAGTTAGTTCAGTTAAACGGATAGCACAGTTGAAAATTTCCACTCAGTAATTGCTGCAAATAAACGGATGTTGTTGGGACTTTTGTACGACCTTGTATATCATCATACGATTTACACACACCAAGTAGTATTTAAAAAATAGTTAAATTTAAAAACGCATACTACAACGGAAAATGCACTTCCAGCAATTATTGTTCGTATTCGTCAATAGTTCAATTACTGCTCATTTTCTTTAACAGCCAAATTCTTTTGCATCTCCCTGTAAATGAACAACAAGTTCTATGCACACCATATTCTGTAATAAGAACCTTGTAGTAGTACACTTCAGTGATGTATATCAATTTCAATATGTTTAAAATAATGTAATATCATTAAAATACACAGCAAACGATTTTTTCCCATAAACCATAATGTAGCGGATTTCTGTTGAGTTGTCCTGTAAATGAACCGATAATGTTATATACTTCCTCTTCAATACCTAATATGTCATAGTGATACCCAATAACATCTATCAATTTCACAGCAATTGGACTATATTTACGCGAGTAAGGGCGCGGGCAGACAGGCGGACAGACAGACAAACCGAATTCGTAAACACATTTCAACTATGTTGGAAAGTGTTAAAAATATACTACACATGGTTTTTCCCTAGCGGTCATAATGTAACGGAATTCTTTTTTGTGTCACGTGAATAATAAGTACCATCCATTCCATCTTCTACACTACAGAACGAATGTTGCATTGCAACTCAATAATGTACATCAATTTCAGTATGTTTGAGATGTGTAACTTTATTAAAATTCGCTGTGAACGATTTTTACAAAGTTTTATTTAACTCGATTTGAATGTACGAGATCTGTCTGATAACTATCCGACCTTAATATTGAATTTCCCCCTCGCATTACAGTGAGCCAGTCGTTGCCTGCTGGCCACCGAGTAAGGTGCTGTCATGCGTGTTTGTTGGATTTTTATTTCTCTCAAGATCAGTGAACGACTTGAGAAAAGGTACTGCATCAAATTTTGCCAAAGATTGGTGATCCTCCAAGCGAAATAATTCGTAAGATTCATGAATGCTACAGCTCATTCCTCGCACCTGATTCAGAATTTCTTTGTGAAACACGGAATTCCAGTCTTTCGCCAACCTCTCTACAATCCAGATACGACTCCTTGCGACTTCTGGTTGTTTCCGAAATTGAAGGCGCCATTGAAAGGATCCCGTTTTAAGAGTAGAGTTGAGATACGCAGAACGCGACAGCGGAGTTGAACCAACACGGCCTATTGTAGGACGTGTTGGTTGAACACCATTCCAAGAAAAGCCTCCCAGAAGTGTTTTCGGCAGTGGAAAGAACGGTAGACTAAAGCTGCGAATGGACCATCCTTCTAACTGTTATCAGTATCGGCGTCGTTTCTTGTGGCCACGCGGTGTTTTTGATCTTTAATGACTTTAAAAGGAAAGGGACTGATGTCCTGCAAAAGAGGAACCTTTCCTTCAAGTAGGGTTGAGCTCCTTATCTCCTGACCCATTGTTGATTCCCCTCATTCTTTTTGTGAATAAACCGCAGAAGGGTCCTAAACGAAAGATTTCCACGAAAACTTTAGAAGGATCGCAAAAGAAGCATCTATACGCAGCCTAAATGTGAGGAGACGTAAGGGGGCTACTTTGAAGGTGGTTAGGTTCTCAATCTCGACAGATAACTTATATAGTATTTTCGGCCAAAGGTCGGATACGTTTCAGACAGGCCATTTATTGTAAAAATCTTGCAACATTAATTTCATTCACTTCCGATTAAGCTATTTGCTGGAATTTGGCACACTTATAAATCTTGCATGACAATACAATCTTTTTTTAAAATGGACACACACACAGACCAGAGGAACTTTCTTTTATTAGTATAGATAGAATACATAAATGTATATATAAAAAACAGGCTAAACAACAAAAATGTATAGATAAAAAAACAAGATTTAATTTAATTTAAAACGCTCTAACAAGTACTCAGCCAGAATAAGAAAAGTTTTTCTGGCTATGACATTGACTGAAAATAACATTTTGAAGCGTTCAGAAAACTTGAACGTGATGAAAACAAATCGATGAACAGAAGTTGCAAACAAATGATCGTGCAATTTAAAATGCTCGATTGACCTTAACCTGGTCGCTTCATGATCACATTTGCTACCAAATAATCTCTTACAAAAATTGCGTCACGCAAATCAACTAATGGTGCTGTTTAATGTTTTCTGAGCCCCCAAAGTTTTATTTTTAATCACGTGCCATATCTAGAAATGTTTTTCTTATTCTGACAGAGAAAAAAGTATTTTTTACTTCCTAATGCACTTTAAATTAAATAAAGTGTTGTTTTTTAAAAATTATTTTGCATATATTTTTCTTCGTAGACCATAATGTAATGGAATTCTTTTGTGTGTACCTTGTAAGTGAACTCTAAATGCTACAAATTCCATTTTCAATACCGAACATTCCATGGTAAACCTCAATAACGTATATCAATCTGGGTATATTTACGTGATTTAGATTACAGACAGACAGAGGGCCAGACAAACTGAATTTATAAACACTTTTCAACTATGTTGTAAAGTGTTAAAACAACCCGGAAAAATAATTTTAGTCAACCAGTAACCCAACCCAAAACCTGTGTGAATGAAAACCAATCCATATTTTAATGTAATCATGGAAAAGTAGTCCACAATTATATCTCCATAGTATCAATTTTAACTTTTAAACAGAAAAATCAATATAGATAAACACATCAATGCCCAAATGAATGTTCTTCACCTGAAAAATATTCTGGAGAATATTTTCAGAAATCGGACCAACCCGAACCCGAACAGGAAATATCAAAACCTAACCCAATCCGACCCAAGCCCGAATGCAGTTATCCGATACGATGGAGAACTCTAAGCTGTATCTTAAACTATCTGGCATATCAAAAATAATATATATAAGGTATCTGAAAACTATTTGTTCAAACGCTTCATAGGCATAGTCGGGCGTCTTAAGCTGAATCCGAATTTTCGTTCATAACTTTAACAATAATAAAGGTTTATTAATGAAATTTTCAATGTACTAACTTCGCTTAGTGTGAAATATTATGAGTAGGTGCTGAAAATGTACTGCAATTTTGTCAGTGACTTTGTATGTACTGTCAGTGACAATCTGAATTATGGAGCATCTAACTCAGTGTTGTTTGGACGCAAACAGTGGCCATTTCTGGCACTTAACGTAATGTCAAAAGATTTTTCATAAAGCAAAATAAGTCTGTTGAAAATTTCGTTACAATATTTAATAAAGTTAATAACGAAAATCCAAGTTTAGTTTGGAGTCAGACAACTTGTATTTTGAACTGGATAAGTGGATCTTGGCTTCCGACACAAAAGCTACCAGTTTATCTTGCAGTGGTGTCAATTTAGTGAATTTGTTAATTCAGAAATCTACCACTATTTCCGAGTATTAATAGTTGCCTTATGTAATGATAGATTAAATAAGATGAATATTACTATTCGTAAATAGTGGGAGGTTTTTTTTTCATAAAAACCTCCGCTAGATGGACAACACTATTCTAATGACCTGTATTACTACCCCTACATTTTTACTAATAATTTGGAGACATACTATGTTATGAGTAGAAATTAAAATTTTATTTGTATTTGTATTTGATATGTACTCTGTAATTTTTTTTATTATTATTATTACAAATAATTGTTTTAAAATGATTTAAATTCCTCGTTTATAATTGATCTTTCAGGATTACCTCTTGCATGTGTTTGTCACTTTTTTCTGGAAAGATGAGAGGATAAAAGTAAATGATTCAGCTACAAACAATATGAATTCTATATTGCTTCCTAAACAATGTTTAGAATATTTCTGGCTCCCAGATATATTTTATGAAAGAGCGAAATCTATTGAATATTTTAAAAGCACTTCCCCAGCAGTGACTTTCAGAGTGTATTCAGAAGGGAAGATAATGGTAACAAAGAGGTAAAATGATTTACTTTTAAAAGTAATAGTTTTCACTTATTCAATCTTATATCATATTAACCCTTTCAAACTCAGTGGCCCCACGTTGGGACCACCTAATTTTAATTCTAATTTTACAAATGGCACCAAGAATATTTTAATAAAATTTTGCCTTTACAATGAAAGTTTAGAGTAAGAAGTTTCTAACTTCTGAAAAAGTCGTTCATAAATTCTGGTGTCGGTCAATTATTTCATCATTTTACGAACATAATTTTTCTGTGCCCGAAAGGGTTAATGAAAACTGTTACCATGTAGTATACAGGTCTTCTATAAATGCATGTCCTTAAGGCCAAAAAAGAAAAAAAGCACGTCATATATTATGTTTCTCGCTAAAAAAAAATCTACAGGTTCAAACGTAACATAAGATCGCAATTAGATCAATATGTTTAAGATAAACTTTTTTTTTTCATTCGCAAACTGTTTTTATTTCTTAAATATTAGTAAAATTACAAATTCCAGCGTCATTTTAAATGAAAATTAATGTTTAATTTTGAAATTTTCCGTTTCTATTGTACTGGTATTTATATGTAGAATTACATTTGTTATAAGTAGCAACAGCAAATATTAATTCTTTCTTTTACAATTTATTCAAAAGTAATTTTTATGTGTGTGTGTGTGTGTGTGTGTGTTCTCTAATAAAGCAATGAATGTGATTAAACTTCAATATAATGACTCCTTTTATCTTTTCTAACAATGCTTGCTTGACATTGCCTGTATATTTAAAAAAAGAATATTTTAAAGTATTCATTTTAATGAAAAATTTTCTACTTATTTCATCCTTCTTAAATTTAGTGGTTGTTTTTATATTTGTCAGTGAAAAGAATTTCAAAGCCTTATTATTTTTACTGTCTTCCATACCTGTTATGAAAACATTGGACTTTTTTTGTCCATATAAATTGTAACCATTGGCGGTTCGTGACTGGCTTTTTGGGGCACTAAATGCATGGCTCCCAAATTTATTCTTTTCTTATCATTATTTTTTTTAAAAGAAATACTTGCCTTCTTTAATGGCAGAACGTTCTGCCAATAAATAAGGATTTTTTTTTTTTTTTTTTTTTTTTTCCAGTTGTAAGAAAAGAACAAATTTGTCACCCATGCATTTAGTGCCCCCAAAAATGCCAGTCATTAGCCGCTACTGATTGTAACAAGTATTTGAAAAAGGTTTACTGCATATAAAACAGCCGATTTCTTTATTTGTGAAATCAGTTTCAATTTAGTAAAGAATACTTTGAAACTTTTTAAAGAAACTTTTATTGAGCAGCAGTCTTTGAACTGATTCACAGTTGCTATTTTGTATACAATTACAATTATCTTTCAATTCTCAATTTTCAAACATTACAAAAGAAATCTTCGTTTAATATTATAGGTTTGAGAAGCGAATTCTTCTGTAATGGAAAAATAAATAAGTATTGGCTACGTCTTTCGAAGAATATTGAATATGCCGTAGAATATGCCTATCTAAAGAATTCGATTTTACAAAAGAAAAAAAATAATTAAAAAAAAAAGGACGCAAATTCAGCTATATGACTAATTTGTTTTCTTTTTTTTTTTTTAAGAAAGAAACTTTCAAAAATTCTATGTATTTTTTATTTTTTACGCTTTATAAGCTGTTTTTCATTTTTGTCGTTGTGATGAAAACTTTTGTTTGTGTTGATAAAATAAAAAATTATATTTCAGTCATATATTTTTAATCACTATGATTTAGCTGTGCCGTAGAACTGTTGAAGTATGGCATGAGGTAAAAAAGGTTAAAAAATATCGATCTACGCAATGAAATAGTCGTGATCACAGATTCGTAAAAATTTATTACATCCCTCCTAGGCTGTCCCTCTGTCCAATGATCTTGTAAACCTTGATAAGCTAAAAATAAAATAACGAGTAGAACAGGTAGAGGTAAGTTTCAATCTATTGTTAAATTCTCATAAATATGAAAAGAAAAGTTCTTAATTAAAATTAAAAAAAGCAATTTAACAAATTACAATGACCTTTTGGAAAATGATTTTTTCGAAGACTAAAATTTAAGACATAAAAAATCGCACGGAGTTATCATACATTACGTACGCCATGAATTAAACATTAATAGTGTTATTACACGTAAACATTACAAGCGACAAAAATCGCCTGCGACCCGTCAGATTTCTTAAAACTTACATATTATCCACCTGAAACTTACGTATTATCCAAGCATTTCATTGGCTGTTCGGGAAATGGCTTTTCCATCGTCTAAGAAATCTGACGACCAATTTTAAATGAAATTTCATTCTTAAACTTCTAAACATCCCACAATATTACTTTTTACACCGTCGTATGAACGGACGTATATGTACTTTTAAATGCAATTTGTTTGAAAGCTGTATCTCAATTTGTTTCTGAGTTATTAATTTTTTTTTGTAGTTTTTATTACTTTTTTGTCATAGTGGCAACAGAGATGGTATCCATCTCTGTTGAAAGTAAAGGGAAATACAGATTACTCTATAGACCAATCAGAAAAAGAATAAAATGCGGATTAAACCAATAAAAAGCTTCAGATATGCTTTTGATTTCCTACCCTGACGAGGACAATAACCATTTTCTCAAATGGTTAAAAATAAAAAATAAAAATAAAAGAATTCATTTATTAAAAAAAAAATAAGTATAAAAAAATCTATATATGTTAACATATATAAATATTTCAATATTGATTAAGCGGTAAAAGTTTAATTTAATCATCTGTATTAGTTTATCTTCTATCAGTCTATTGTGTAAAACCTATTTGCTTTAGAGAAAACTAGCAGGAATGACCGAGCTAAGCTCGGTCAAAATTAGCTTTGTGTTTATCTCGATATATTTATCACTACTGAATCATTCTTGCTATTTTAGATACAATTAGCTTGACCCTGAGCCATAGCGACCCAAAATGACCCACTAATCGAATTTTTTCGACCTAGCCCAATGCTCTTCTCGAGGCTGAAAACGATGGAATGTAAAATTTAGTGAAAATCGTTAGTCATTTTCTAGATAAAATTAGTTTGACCCCCGTTGATTCAAAAATGACCCACTAATCAAAATTTATCGAACATGTGGCCTATTCCAATGTTCTTCATGTACTGGGAAAAGGTATAATAAAAAAACTGTCAAAACCGTTTGAACCTTTTTGAGATACAATTAGCTTGACCCTCACCCATTGTGACCCAAAATGACCTACTAATAGAATTTTCGCGAGCATGCGACCTTGTCCAATGGTTTACTTCTGCCCAGAAACGGTACAATACAAAGTTTTGTCAAAATCGTTTGAGCCGTTTTTTAGGTATTGTTAACTTGATCCTGATCCATTAGGACCCAAAATGACGCACTGACTGAATTTTCTTGAGCATGCGACCTAGCCCAATGGTCTTATGCCTGGAAATGGTATAATACAAAATTTTGTCAAAATGTTTTGAGCCGTTTTCTAGATACAATTAATTTGACCCTGACCCATTGTGACCCAATATAGCCCACTACTTGAGTTTTCTTGAACATGCGACCTAGCCCAATGGTCTTCTCGAGCCCGAAAATAATAGAATACAAAATTTAGTCAAAATCGTTGGAACCGTTTTCTAGATAATATTAGCTTGACCCACAGTAACCCAAAAATGACCCATCGAATTTTCTCGAACATGTGACTTAGCCCAATGGTCTTCTCGTAATCCAAAATTGTGGGATATAGAGTTTAGTGAAAATCGTTAGAGCCGTTTTTAGATAAAATTAGCTTGACCCGCCGAAAACGGTTGGATACAAAATTTAGTCAAAATCAATTGAACCGTTTTCTAGATAAAATTAGCTTGAACCACAGTGACCCAAAAATGACCCACTAATCGAATTTTCTCGAATATGTGATTTAACCCAATGGTCTTCTCGTAATCCAAAACTGTAGAATATAGAGTTTAGTGAAAATCTTTAGAGCCGCTTTTTAGATAAAAATAGCTAAACCCGGAGAGACCCCAAAATGACCCACTAACTGAAATTTCTCGAACATGTGACCTAGCCCAATAGTCTTCTTGTACCCGAAAACGGTTGGATACAAAATTTAGTCAAAATCGATTGAGCCGTTTTTTAGATATAATTAGCTTGACCCTGACCCATTATAACCCAAAATGACCCACTAATCGAATTTTCTCGAATATGTGACCCAGCCCAATGGTCTTTTCGTGCCCGAAAACCTTAGGGTGCAAAATTCAGTCAAAATCGTTAGAGCTGTTTTTAAGATAAAATTTACACACACACACACAATTTTTGCTCATATTATAAGATAAATAAGATGATCTAAAAATACTTAGTTAAAAAAAATACTAAAAATTTGGGATTAGTTTTATTCTTAAAACAATCGAAAGTTTATTCAGACACTTTTGCATGGACAATTCGGTGATGATTTTGATAATGCCCTGCTAGGAAAAATATGTATATTGAAATTTCTCACTTTTTTCAAATATCCATTTAATTTTTAATACAAAATTTTAAATTTGTAATGTATAAAACCCAGTTTATAATAATTTTAATTAAGTCTGTTCTAAAAAAATCTATTTATTGGTAATTTATATTGATTCCTTATTATTGATATATATCTTCAAGCTACAAAATTTTTGTAGGATTAATCCAATCATAAATCAATATCAGTTTAAAATTCCATCAAGGTGTAAGATAATTTTATTAAAAGTAGAAATCATTGAATAAATTAAATTTGCTAGAGTATTTCAAATACAATAAATAAATAAATAACTCTCATTTAAAAAAAAAAAAAGAAAAAACTATTTTAAGTAGTAGAACTGCATGCAATATAATCATGATTGTACTGCATACAAATATACTTTTCATAATTAATTAGCATTTGTTTTCACCTGAAATTATAACGTTCATTACCATATACTTCCAAACATATCATAAAATGTTGGTTAATTTAAGCCAACTCAAATTCGTTTTGAACCAGATTTTTTTTCTTTTTATGTTTCGTTATCTATTTTATTTCATATTTCCATACGGAACTCATTTGATTTTATTAATTAAATAAGTTTTCTCTTTCAAAACATGCTTGACTTGGTTCAAATTAACGCAGCAGATTAGAATGTTCATTAAGGAGTGTATTAGTGAAACAGTTTTTTCTATTTTCAGGTTCTTATTTCGGGCTTCCTGTGATATGCAGTTTCAAGATTATCCTTTTGACAGTCAAATATGCGGATTCTACATATCTCTTAGTATGTAACATTAAAAAAATACTCATTTAGCTATCACATTTGAAATTAGGTTGTTTAAAAGCATCATGTTTTTATTAACACTTTCCAACAAAGTTGAAAGTGTTTATGTATTCGGTTTGCCTGGCCGTCTGTCCGTCAGTCCGTCTGTCAACACTCCAACTCCCGTAAATATGCTCTAATTTTCATGAAATTGATAAAGGGTCACCAAAGCATGTTTGGTATTGTATATGAAGTATGTAGGATTAATCGTTCATTTACAGGGGCACTCAAAAGTATTCCATTACATTATAATATATGGGGGAAAATTGTTTGCAGAGTATTTTAATGACATTGTGCTATTTCAAATGTATTGAAACCGATATAAATCGCTGAATTTCACTACGATCACGTTAATTCATAGCATTTTTCAATCATTTACAGGGACACACAAAAGAAATCGGTTACAGTACAGTACTGTCTTCGAGTCTTTGAAAAACTTACTGTCTTTGAAAATTAGACGTAATACTAATAGTTTAATTTTTTAAACGGTGCAGTTTTGTTACATTATATGATTTTTTCTTACTTGTTATTATTATACTGGCTTGCTGGAGTGTACGGTTAAAATTTGGTACGCACTTTTAAATTTAATTAATTTTTTGCCTCTTACTCGTTATATATAAATTCTATACCTCAAATGCAGTGATGCACAAAAGCATATTCACATACCGTTCTCCTTATTAGAGGAAATGCTGAAGGTAAATTTTCAACTGAAGTATATGTATCTCTTAAGTGAACTAAATTTTGGCATGCATGTAGTTAATAGATTCAAATCTATATATCATATACAGGGCTGCTGAAAAAATTCGCATAATTTCCGATTGTGGATGGGAACAGCTGAAATTGGGTTTTGAAATGTATTATGCGTTTCCACATGGTTGAATTAGACGTAATACAGTGACCTCTCACTTATACGACTCTCTCGGTTACACGCCGAGTTTTCTTGGTCCCGTGCATGCTTTATGGAAAATAATGCTAAACTTCTCTCAGTTATACGACTGCATCTCTCACTTATACGACGCTTTAAACAGTTCAGATGATTTTACACTTCGAAAAAAGCATAGATGTCATCACAGATTTTCACTGACTTTTTAAGAGATGGATGATAAATTTCAAAAACAACAAAGAAAGGTTTTACTTCTAATCGATCAATGTCCATCATATCCAGATATAAAAGATCTACCATTTCTGCAACAAATTAAAGTTCAATTTTTGCCCGCAAATTCAACAAGCAGATTACAGCCTTTGGATTTAGGGATTATAAAGAATTTCAAAGTAAACTACAGAAGGAGTTTGATTCGTCGTTTTATTTTTGATCGGGAAAACAAAAAGTAAGCAAAAGAAATTTCCATTTTATATACTATGCATCTTACAGTATCTGCGTGGACAGATGTGACATCGCAGACGATTAAGAATCGTTTTTGTAAATGTGGTTTTTCACTAGACCAAATTACTAGTTCAACGAATGAACCCGATTTTGAAAGCGTATGGGAATTCTTTAATGAAGAAGACTGCGATGAAATGATTATGTACTAATTTCAAGGGTTATGTAGAATGTGATGAAAACCTTTTTCTGTCGGAACTGAGAACTGCTGAAGAAATCTTTGAGGATATCACAAATAAAGATATGAACGAGGAGGGTGGCGAAGATGAGAGCAATATTCCTTCTGTTGTAAATTTTCCAGAAGAAACTGTCGCTTTAAATACATTAAAGAACTATGTCCAACAAAAGGATTATTCCCAAAATAGCTTAAAAGCTTTGTTAGACTTAGAAAAAGACATTTTCTCCCTTCGTCGACGACAGAGGAGGCAAACTAACATCACTTCATTTTTTGAGAAAATCTGATCTGTAAATCTTTAAAATAAATATAGTGAACTATTTTGTGAACTTTTTCAATGTATTTTATGTTTGTTTTTTTAATATATTTTATAAATTTCGTTAAAATATGTTCTTAGTACTAAAAACTTATCGTTTTTAATATAAGTAAAATAATTATGCATCTACCGTTTGAAACTTTTATAATAAGACCGGTCTCTCACTTATACGACTCTCTCAGTTATACGGCTTTTTTCTTCGGTCCCTTGAAAGTCGCATAAGTGAGAGGTCACTGTAGTTTAATTTTTTAAACGGTGCAGTTTTGTTACATTATATGATTTTTTCTTACTTGTTATTATTATACTAGCTTCGCGATTACTCGATGTGTTGGTTTAAATTGCAGGAAATATTTCGATCTTTAGGTAAAAAAGCGATATAATTTTAATGTACATTTACGAAAGATTTATTATTCTATTAATTTCATGAAATACTAGATATCAAGTATAACATTATGTATTACAATGAAAGTTCAAATATTTCTTAATAAAAGTGCACATTATCAAGGACTTGATTTGTCAAAAAATTTCGTAATTTTAAGATTTGACTATTGACTTGCAATTTTGAAGCTGGGTGAATACAAGTGATACCCCTCCCATTTTAACGAACTTTAACATTGTTCATCTTTAACCTCATTTCTTATGAATAGGAGCAACAATTATATAGTTAAACGTATCAAGCTTAGATTTGTTTTACCTCACTCCTTTGTTTAAACTTCTTGGTTGAATGTAAAACTTACAGGAGTTACGATTAGGGATGAACGTTATTTAAAGTACTGGGATAAATAAAGTTGTTACTACGCTAGAACCTAATATTAACCTCTTGCGTTCTATGACGTATGTAGCGTGTGTCATGCTATTTTGGTCATTTCCGACAATGCCTTACCGTACGTCATGATAACTGGCTGATTGTTTAATTAGACATTCCGAACTCCCGCTGGAAAGTTTTAACTCTTATTTTTCTTTACAAGATGATTGATTTTCCATAAATAAAGTAAAAGAAAATTACCAATTAAATTTTTGTCGAGTAAATTCAAAATTTCTAAAAATCTGCCAGGTGCGGCAACACTGATGGCTAGTCAACATACATCCGCTAACGGTGATAGAGCTCAAGGAGTTAATATAAATGTTGCAAAAGTTGTCCTTCATCATACGAAAATCAATTTAGTTACTTTTTAAATAGTTTCGAAAATAAAAATTTTATACGACACTGGGTCCTTTAAGTTTTATTGAGAAAGAGTTTCTTCCTGTTCTAAAAAGTACAGTAAAAAGTTATTCTTCTATGACCAAAACTTACCGAGTTATAATACTTAGAATTTTATGTATTTTCGGTGTTTAATGTCATTAAAAAGAGAAAAACGTGTTTGTAGTGCCAGAAAACGCAGAAAACTAATGAAATTTAAAATATCATAAGTAGGTAAGTTTTTGTAAAGCAAATTTTTTTTTTTTTTTATCATTCAAACAAATTTTAATGGTGTGTCGTTATTATAAAACAACGTCTGTGCTTCCGAAAATTACTTCAAACGTTCTTTTTAAAGGCGTGTTAATTAAAGCGTCCTTTGGAAACGTACATAGCGATTGGTTACATGTTACAAAAATAACAGGTTATTTGTTTTTTGCTTTGTTGAAAAATTCTGATTCGTGACGCTTGAATACGTGAAGCCATGCTTTTTATTTTTTCTTAAGTATAATTCAATCAAATTTTTATTTCAGCCTCCATTTAAAGAAAATTTTCTTTTTAATTTTAATGAGAAAGTGATATGAATAAAATATAATAATACCTGTCATTTCATCTTCCCTCCCTTTTATTCACAAAAATGGAGTCATTTAGTTGACACCAATATAGAAATATCCTCAAAAATTACAAAACAGTTAAATAATTGACATTTAAGCTAATTTAAATTTTGAAATTATAAGAGTTTATATGATATCCTCGGATCTGTACAAATAACTGACGCTACTTTCATTCCAAAATTTGTCGTATTGTAGGATAACAGAAGTGAAATACAGACAGACAGTCATATTTTTAATAAAACACATTGCTGTTCAAAATTTAAATGTTCTCTGACTAAAAGAATAATTGTTTGTTGCATTTTTTTATATAACAGTCTATACTATTGCAAACTTTATTTATTTCAATGTTGTGTTTTTATTAAAGATGCAAAATCTGTAGAAAACAGCATTTTAAACTTGTAAAAACTTTTTTTCTTTTTTAGAATAAAAAGAGTTTTTTTTTTTTTGGGGGGGGGGGGATAAATTGTGTGTGTTTTTTTTTTTTAAATGTACCTATATCTAAGAATAAATCAGCTTAAACTCTAGGCTTTTCGTGCAGGCGAGGGCTGCACAAATCATCACCTCATCGAGTTCAAGGCTGAAATTCTAGGATTATATCGAATTCAATTAGCATATTAAAATGCGACTGGTCCGCCAAGTCATATCTTTGTGGAAATCACTTGCAGACCCGATTTTAGTGGTTGTCTGGTAGATACCCACTGAGTATTCCAAAGAATTTCTTACATCAGATACACTGTGAAAAAATAATCTGTAATTCAACAGATGTAAAGTTACAGAAATCTGTGTGCTTACTAAAATTTTATTTGTGCACTGTACAAAAAAAAAAAAAAAAAAAAAAAAAAAAATGTAAATCTACAAAACTAGTTTTTGTAAAGCTACAAAAATCTGTAGCTTTGCAAAAGAGTGTTTTAAAATTACAGTAATCTTACTAAAGTTTTATCTATAACCCGTGTTGCAGTTACGTAAAATGTTCTAGGCATCTCTGCTGCCTAAAAAATTCTTTGTAACCTTACAGATTTTTTAATTTACGGTGCAAAAGTGTATCTATTACATATGAATTTTTGTTTTTGCCGTTACATAAAAATATGTTGTCTGGCCCTCTGTCGTCCGAGATCTAACTCGCGTAAATATGCACATAAAATATGTTGTCGTTCTAGGAGTCCCAGTTTCCTAGAAAAATTTTAGTAACTTTGCAGATTTTTTTTTTTTTTTTTTTTTTTTTTTTTACAGTGTAGCATATTAGCATGGAAAGGGATAAAAGGATATAGGAATTTCATTACGAAAACCTTAATGGGGATCTACCAATCAACCACTAAAATTGTATCTGCATATGGTTTCCACCAAGATATGACTTGTCAAACCAATTCCATTTTAATTTTGCTAACATTCTATTTAATCTTGGAATTTCAGACTTGAACGCGATGAGGTAATGGTTTGTGCAGCCACCGCCTGGTCTATTTATAAAAGATAGAAGTTTTACAAAATAAATAGTTACTAACTAGGACATATCCTAAATTAATCGCGCGGGGTGTAATAACTTTTTTTTCAATCGTTAAATTGTTCAATTATCGTAAAAAAAAGTATTGTTACGTGCTCTTTAAATTTTTATCGAAAATAAAGCCACTGTAGCATCGCCAAGGAACGTGAGTGAAACAGGGGTTGCACTGTCTAAGAGACATTCTTCTGACATGCAGAAAACGGAAAAAAGCTATATACTGTGTGTACATAAATGAATATTCGAACTTTACAGAGCTATTAAAAGAAAACATAAGAAAAGTACAACCCTGTTGTTCATCGGAAATCAAAAATAACAGTTGAAAGTTTAAATTCAACGCGGTTATAAGTTTTCAGTGTGAGCCCCTCCAGAAACGCGAACGATATCGAGGCGGTACGATAACTCATCCCATACTTTTTTCAGCATATCCGGTATGCCTGTTTGAATGTCTGTAGAGATGCGTGTCCTAAATTCGTTAACGTCAGTTGGTAGCGGTGTAATAAACATCTGATCTTTGATGAGGCCCTACAAAAAAAAGTCATGCGGAAAAAAGTGTGGGATGAGTTATCGCACGATCTCGTTCGTGTTTCTGGAAAAGATCAAATTGAACACTTATAGTTGTGTTGGATTTAAACTTTCACCTGTTATTTTTTATTTCCGATGAACAACAGGTTTGTACTTATTTTTGTTTACTTTTAATAGCCCTGTAAAGTTGGGATATTCAGTTATGTACACCCTGTATATTTCTTAATGGAAGGGAGACGAGCACACACTGTAAAAAAATCACTGTAAATTTGCCAGAACAAACTCGACCACAGTGAATGTGCTGTATCTTTCTTTGATTTCCTGACTATATTAACATGGAAAATACAGTAGTTGCGTAAAATTAACAGCACAATGTACTGGCAATTTGGACGCATTTTTTACAGCACAAACTGCTGGCGTCCAAATTGCCAGAACATTGTGATGTTAATTTTACGCAACTACTATATTTTCCATGTTAATATAGTCAGGAAACCAAAGAAAGATACAGCACATTCACTGTGATCAAGTTTGTGCGCGAGATGAACATTACTTTGTACTGTAAAAATGTCGTTTGTTTTTACAGTGCAGCAATTCCTTCATGAAACAGCGCATACATCACGGTTTGGCAATATTCACATCTCTTTGAAGTGTGCTTTTTTAGCGACGGTAAACTCAGGCCGGTTTGCTTCCACATCAAAATGCTCCAGGGAGCCTAGATCAAGCGAGGCGGAATGCTAGTATCCCGGACACCCTGTCGGAGCCATGAGTCATTACGCCTTGGCATAAAATCTACGAAAATACACCCCCATATATAAATATGCACACTATATTATTTTTAACCGCCTGATTAAACCTGATTTAAACGTCATTTTAAGCAGAAAACAGCAGAGAAATTTTTAATCTAATAATTTTTTTTTTTTTTTTTTTTGAAAATTTGAAGATTTTTGTGTCCCGGACCCACTTAAAGGAAAACCCGGTCTATATAGATCTCTTATGCAAAAGATGTTTGTAGTGTCTCAAATAAACTATTATTATTCTCGCTTGTAATTGATAATATTTAAGATTGGTCCAGTTTTTGCTTTGTTTCATTCTTCTTCATATAATTGTATTTAGATATTAAACAATTACTTAGCTAATTAAAAAAAAATTCTTCTTTCCAGTCTCTCCCGATTATCAAGCGATTTTACATTGGAGTGATGAGACAAATAGCCTCTTCAAAAATAAACCAGCTGTTACAAACATGAAAGAAATCGAGCCGTTGCAATATTACTTTGGCGGAGAAAAGATACACAAATTCGTTGACATTGTGCCCGATGGTAACTTTATATAAAATTTATTACACAATTTTTCTTTTTCATTCTTTTACTTATAAATTCTCACAGAATTATCAGAAAAAATAAAGGAATGGTTTTATTTGCGAGGGCTGTAGGATGGATGTCTTTATAATATTGAGAGTGTGTTTGACAGTGTCTATATATGTAACTACTAGCAAACCCCGCGGCCTTGCTCGCGTAATATTTTAAATATGCCAAGTGATATTTATATGTCTAATTTTTTATTAAAAGAAATTATACTTTTAGGAATAATTTAAAAATTACTATTTAAAATACAGTTTGACTAAACTTCATTATTACACTGCATTAGGCAGAAATGAGACTTAAATTAATAAAAAGAACTAAAACTAAATAAATGATAATTTAGAAAATACTTTGAAACTTTTATGCTCCATTAATACGCTCATTTCAGTATTCATTTGAAGTTTTGAACTATTTAGAAACCATCTTCTTACATCTTAAAATTAACCATCATGTCAAATTCCAAGTCCTTCCACCTCTCTCAACATAAAGGGCTATGTTGAAATAGGAACTCTCATTATTAATTTGTCAACATTAATTTTTAAATCGGTTTGTTATTTCCTAATATTCCACAGAAACGTAATTTAGAAAGCTTTTAAAGGGCTTTTCTAAAATGTTTGTTGTTCCTGTGAACCCCAGGTGGTAGAATCATTGGCATAAAATATAGCCTGTGTAGGATCAGAGACTGTTACCACTGATTCGCAACTATTACTTTTATAATCGGTTTATATTCCCTGAAATTGCATAGAAATCGTAATTTAGGACTTTTTTAGAACGCTTTTCATTCCTCCCCTTCGCTTTACCCCTTTTTAGGTCGAATTTATTTACGACAGTCCTTTGAGGGCATTTATAGTTTATAAGTAACTACCATGCCATATTTAAAGTTTCTAGCCTCTTCAGTATCACATCGCAACTTAGAAAGTTTTTTGCTCCTGCAACTCTGTAGTGGTAGTGGCACAGACATAAAATATAGCTTATGTTTGAGCAGGCTCTATCACCAACAATTCGTCACCATTATTTTTTAAATCGGTTTAGTATTTGATAACATTGCACAAAAATTGTAATTTAGAACGTTTTTAGAAAGCTTTTCGCTCACTTCATCCTTTTAAATTTGGAATTTTCTTTCGACTGTTCTTAGAAAGCAGTTGCATCTTATAAGTAAATACTATGCATATTTCAAAATGTTTGACCCCTCAGTTGTGCAAAAAACGCAAATTAGAACATGTTTTGCTCTTGCAACCCACAGATGGTAGTGACAGCAACATAAAATATAGTCTTTGTTGGAGCAGGGACTGACACCATCAATTTGCAGCCATTACTTTTGAAATAGGTTTGGTATTTCCTGAGATTGAGTAGAAATCACAATTTAGAAAGTTTTTAGAACGCTTTTCGGCTATTTTCACCCCTTTTAAATTTCTAATTTTTTCGAAACTGTTCTTAAAGATAATATATATCTAATAAATATGTACCTTGCTAATTTCAAGTTGCTAGCACCTACCGATCACAAAAATCGAAATTTAGAATGTTTTTTGCTCCTGCAACCTCCAGGTGATAGTGACACCGACATGAAATAGCGTCTATGTTAGAGCAGAGGATGTCCAGCATCAATTTCCTATCATTACTTTTGAAGTCCGTTTGATTCTTCCTGAGATGGCTCACAAATCGGCATTTAGAACGTTTTTCGCGCATTTTCACCCCTTTTAAATTTCAAATTTTTAAAGAAATGTTTTTAGAGATCATATATGTCTAATAAATATATACCATGCAAAATTTCATGAATCTAGGTCCTCCCATAATTCAAAAATCGCATTTTTAGAACGTTTTTTGGTCCTACATTTCCTCTGGGGTGGTGGAAATAGACAAAAATATAACCTATTTTGGAGCAAGAGCTGTCACCATCATTTTTATACCATTATATTTGAAATCGGTTCAGTACTTCCTGAGATTACATAGAAATCGAAATTTAGAAAGTTTTTTACAATACTTTTCGCGCATTTTCACCCCTTTTAAATTTCGGTTTTTTTAGGAAATGTTCTCAGAGATCATTAATATCTCATATGTAACTGCCATTCCAAATTTCATGATTCTAGGCCAGGGACGGGCGAACTTATGGCACGCGTGCCAAAAGTGGCACGCGAAAGAATAATTTTGCATGGTGTTGCATGTGGTTCTAATTCAGTATACGGTAATATTCCATAAAAGACACAAACTGATGATGAAAATATGATTATTAAAGAAAATCTGATCTTTTTCTAAATTCGATTAATTAGAAATTAAAGAACTTTAATTACTGCTTTTTAAAATACCGTAAATAACCGCATATAGTCAAAATACCAATAGTAAAATTGCAGCAATTTGGAAATTAATTTCGAAGCTATTCAAAGAAAATGGCGTTTGCCCTCTTAATATTTTTTTCTTATATTTATGTCCGCAAGGTCATTATTTTCGCAAATCAATTATACAAAAAAACCAATAAAAAAAGCATCTGTCAGATAAATCCAGTTCAGTTTGCATTCTGTTGAAATTAACTAATAAGAATAAATCTGATATTAATTATTTTTCATCTAAGATGCAATAACAAAATTAATCACATTATTTTTTTAATTAATTTCTAAAATATATTTGTTTTTACGATCACTACAGTGTAATACCTACATGTATGTTGCAAATGTTTTAAAAATCTTAATGTGTAACTTTTATTCATGATTTTTCAATCCACTAAACTTTTTCATCAGTTGGCACGCCAAGTTCATATAAAATATTTTTTAAGGGGGGGGGGGGGATGGCACGCGATTATAAAAAGGTTCGCCAACTCTATTCTAGGCCCTTCAGTAACGCAAAAATCGCATTTTTAAAACGTTTTTTGCTCCTGCACCCCCGTTTATGTAGTGGCATCAACATAAAAAATAGCCTATCTTGGAGCAAGGGTTGTCACCATCATTTTGACACCATTATTTTTTAAATCGGTTTGGTATTTCTGAAATTGTGTAGAAATCCTCATTTAGAACGTTTTTTAGAACGCTTTTCGCGCATTTTAACCCCATTTAAATTTCGAATTTTTTAACTGTTCTAAGAAATCCTTTATATCTAATAAGTAATAATTATTTCAAATTTCATATTTATAGGCCCTTCAGTAACGTATAAATCGCATTTTTAAAACTCTTTTTGCCCCTGCACCCCCTTTGGGGTTGTGTCACCGACATAAAATATAGCCTATCGTGGAGCAACGGTTGTCAACATCATTTGGATACCATTATTTTTTTAATCGGTTTCGTATTTCCTGAGATTGCGTAGAAACCACCATTTAGAACGTTTTTTAGAACGCTTTTCGCGCATTTTCACCCCTTTTGAATTTCGAATTTTTTAAGAACTGTTCTTAGAAATCCTTTATATCTAATATGTAACTAATATTTCATATTTCATATTTCTAGGCCCTTCGGAACGTATAAATCGCATTTTTAGAACGTTTTTTGCTCCTGCACCCCCTTTGGGGTAGTGGCACCGACATAAAACATTGCCTATGTTAGAGCAAGGGTGTCACCATTATCTTGACAACATTATTTTTTAAATGGGTTTGGTATTTCCTGAGATTGTGCAGAAACCACCATTTAGAACGTTTTTTAGAACGCTTTTCGCGCATTTTCACCACTTTTAAATTTTGAATTTTTTAAGAACTGTTCTTAGAAATCCTTTATATCTAATAAGTAACTAATATTCCAAATTTCATGATTCTAGGCCCTTCAGTAACGCAAAAATCGCATTTTTGGAAGTTTTTTGCTCCTGCACCCCCTTTTGGACAGTGGCACGGACTTAAGATATAGCCTATGTTCTAAGTTGGACTAACACCATCATTTTGACACCATAACTTTTGGAATCGGTTCGGTAGTTCCAGAGCTTACCTACGACAAATAAACAATTTTTTCCTCTTTATAATAGGAGTATAGATAGGATTTTTTTTGTAAATTTGCGAGTAGGCATTTGTTTCAAACGAATCCTTGCGTGATTGTAATTTTTTTCACTTGCGAACCACATCCCGCCCCAGCTCTGTTGAATTTCTGAATTAAAAAACTTGAAAATATCTAGAAACGGAGATAAAGCTGTTTCTCAAATATACCTCATATTCCCCTCTCCAACGTTAATCCTATGGGAAAGATGGGAAAGACATTCGTGTATCTACAATTTTTCATCAGAAAATTATAAATTATTTTATTTTCTTACTGTATCTATTGTCTTAATACTTTGAGGACTGAGCTATTTCATCCGCATACCTACCTCTGGACTAGTGGTTCCCAACGTGGGGCAATTTGATCTCTTAGGGAGGTAATTGTTATTCATCTATCCGTCAGTTTCTTTTATCTTTTTTTTCGTTTGTTTGTTTTGTTTAAGTAATGTTATAGGCTGAAAATAAATGAAATACAAACAAAATTTAAAAAATCAGTTTTTTGTTATTGAATTTTAAAAATGTTCCCAATCAAAAGTTTAAAATAGAATGAAAACCAGAATAAATAATTATATAAGTAATCAGTTGAAATGTTTTGACATCGTTTTTGTTGCGTTAAAAATCTGTATAATTTTTTCCCTTTAATAGTTTGTTTTACTATTTTTCTTAACGCTTTCGATTATTTATTGAAAGAGCTTTCATCTTCTATTCGCTTTGCTATATGTCACTCGAAGAATCTTTTGCACGTGAATCTACTTAAAAGTATACAGAATGAATCTAAACTCTTAGGCAAAACTTTATAGGGTGATAGCAGATATCAAGACAAACATTAAGTAGGAAACTAGGGTACCAAACGTCTTCCGAAGGAGATAGGCACCATTAAAGTTTAGGGCCCAAAATTTCAAATGATTATAAATAACGGAAAAATTGGTCGATTCGTTTGCGGCTTTCGCTAAAACTATTCTTTAAGTCAGTATTTTCTTGAACATAAATTTTAAAGATAAAGTTCAAAAAATGCCGATAGAGGGCGCTTTAGACTTTGGAGTAACGAACAAATATTTTTTACCGTTATTTTTTGTATCTCATTAAATGTTTTCAAAAGCTTCGACTTAAATTTAAATTTTGAGCTCAAACTCTGAATCGATGAGAGTGGTTAAGTAGCGCAAACTGAACTGTGTTCAGGAGTTGAAATTTGACCCCCCCCCCCTCCTGAACACAGTTCAGTTTGAGATATAAAAAAAAAACGGTAAAAAATAGTTCTTCGTTACTCCAAAATCTAAAGCGCCCTCTATCAGCATTTTTTAAACTTTATCTTTAAAATTTATTTTCAAGAAAATGCTGACATAAAGAATAGTTTTAGCAAAAACCGCAAACGAATCGACCAATTTTTTCGTTTTTTTATAATCATTTGAAATTTTGGACCCTAAACTTTAATGGCACCTATCTCCTTCGGAAGACGTTTGGGACTCTAGTTCCTATTTAATATTGTTTGTCTTAATGTGTACTATCACCCCTCAAAATTTTGCTCAAGAGCAGGGCCGTAGCAAGGTCTTCAGAGGCCCCCCCCCAAACATATTTTTCGGGGCCACCCTCTAAGATTTTAGAGAAATATCTATATTTAATTTTCCACCCGAGTTCCATTTTATAACAACACCAGAGCAGTTTCGCTGGTCGAATTTTCCAAAACGAACTTCAAATTGAACGAATTTGTAGTTAGGCTGCATTGCTTTCGGCAGCGTACACCCATAGGGGCTCCACCCGCTCCGATCTCGAATCATACGAACCTTGAATTATTGTAATTTTTTTTATTTAGATCCAGATTAAATTCAAATTTTCAACATTTCGTTCACGTTGCTACAGGAACAGATTTGATATTCTTACAATGTGAATTTAATCAAAGGACTTGCAAAATTTAACTGAGAATTCTTCCATTTAGGAAAAAAATGTCAAAAAAATCGCCGAAAAATGTGAAAGAAAGCCAAAAATTGCATAAAAATTTTCAAAGTTCATAGAGATCAAACTTTACTTATATTGGGCTAAAAGATTGAAACCGGGTTTTTTTTTACGAATATTAAAAAAACTACCAGAAAAGTGAAAAAAGCTAAAAATCACATAAAAATTCTTGAAGATTTTAAAAACAGCAGGGGACAAAATTTGGCAAAAAAGTTTGAAACTGAATTCCTTTTACAAATGTTATAAATTGGTGAGTATTGCTCATAAACAAAATAAATAAATAAAAAATATGGAAGTCGTTTTCGTATTTTCAATTTTCTCTTCAGTTTGTCAATGCCATCCGCGTGGCCCAGACAGATTTTCTTTAAGCAAAAAATATTCACTTATAACAATTTTTTTTCCCGCTCGGATTGGTGCCTTTTATTAAATACATATATATGTACAGATTTACTAATTCAAAAAAAAAAAAAAAAAAACTTTTGGGATGTTGTTTTCTTCATACATTCCGGTTTTCTCCAGTTTAAAATTGTCACCCAAGTTGAAATTTAAGAAGAAAAAAAAAACCTTCGGATAGAAGGTACCTTTCTTTGGGCAACGAAGACGAGTTTCCTAGTAGCTAATAATAAAGACACACGTTTGTCTGTCCAGAGTTTTTCTTTGTCTGACCAGATGTTTTTCTGTTCCGTAAAAAATTTGACAGGAAGGTTACCTGTATGCCTGAAGTTGCTCGAAACAGGTTTTTAAACTTTTTGATTTTTTTTCATTTAATTTTTTGCGATATTTTTTGTATTTTTTCGAGTTTCGTGCTTTTTCCCCCCACATTCATAAAAGGAATCTATTTTCAATCCATCTTTCCATTTTAGCCGAATATAGTAAAGTAGTCTTCTTCGATTTTTAAATATTTCGCGAATTTTTTTATGTGATTTTTAACTTTTTTTCGCGTATTTTTTGACATTAGTAAAAGGAATCAGGTTTCAGTCTTTCAGCCCGATGTTCTAAATTTCGTCCTTTTTGCGAATTTTGAATTTTTCACGAACGTCACCCCCCCCCCCCCTTTTTTTAAGACCCCTGTGATTAGAAGAGATTTTATCTCACATTTGAAGAAACTTTCGTCTTTAGAAAGGAAAAATTCTAGAAATTTTGATGACTTCGCGACTTCTTCGTGTTATGAAGGAAAAAAGTCATGTGTGAAAGTTCAGTTTCTAATAGGGAAAAGTACAATGCAGAAAAGTTGGCGGAACACTCCTGTGATTTGATTTGACGAAAATGCATCTTCATATTTAGTAAGGATGTTAGGTAATTTTTATGTTAGATTGGTGAGTTTTCTATATTTTCGCGGAAAATGAGAAAATCAAATCAAAGCTTTTTTTGTGTGTGTGTGTGTTTGAATGAAAGAAAAAGTTACGGAAAAAATCCTTCAATTTATTGATTTTTTTCTTTCTTTTTTTCTTCTTGGAGAGAGAGTGTAAAAGGAACCCAGTTTCTATCTTTTATCCCAATATAGTAAAAATTTTGCCATCTGTGGCACAGATTTTTGACATCCCTAAAAGGAATCAGGTTTCAGTCTTTTAGCTCAATATAGAAAATATGTCCATAGAAATTTCTGGATTTTTTACGAACGTTTTATGTGATTTTTAGCGTATTTTTGTCTTTTCCCATTCCAGTTACAATCTTTTGACTCGATATAATCAATTTTCTCTCAGCGATTTTTGAATTTTTGCCCAATTTTTTATAAGATTTTTACACTTTTTTTTTCGCGTTTTTGAAATTTTTTTTCTGAAACAGAAGAATTATCCAGTAGATTTTGCTGCTGTCATAATTAAGCTGAAGTGGAAAAAAAAAACAAATTTGTCCTGTAGCAACGTGAGCTACGATGCTGGAAAATTTTACTTTTATCTGGACACTATCATTTTTATCGAACAAATCATCGAAATTCGAAAAATATCGAAAAATTCAATGATTGTGTGATTCAAGATCGGAGCGGGAATATCCGGAACAGGTTTACGCTGCGGAAGGCAGTGAAAGCCCCCAATGGAGAACTCCAAAAAATAGGTTCTTTTTTTAAAAAAGCAATTAGCGAAGCTCTGCTAGTAGATTAAATAAATACACAATGTAATTTATGTATAGTTAACATAAGTAATTTATCGAGACAAGAGAAATGAAATGTTCAAAACGAAACATGTCGAACATAAGGGGATAAGCGGCATATGCAATGCACATAGATGCCCGCTTATTGGAGTCCCCAACGAGATTAAGAAGCATATACTTTTTGAACATTTGAAAAAAAGAAATGAGGCTTAAAAGTTTTGTATCTTGAGTTCCGAATTTTGCTCACTTTTAAGAGCAGCCCCAAAAAAGAAAATTTATAAAGTATTTAGTGCCTTCAAAACTTCTTTCACCTGGGCACCTTTAAAAAGAATGGTAGCTATAGAAAAAAGGGGCATGTCTGTTTTGGATAAAAGAAATAATAGTATTAAGAAAGTTTTTAACCTTATTGGGGCCCCAACAAGATTAAAAAGCATATTTTTAAAACATTTGAATAATAAAAATTGGGCCTAAAAGTTTTGAATCTTGAGTTCTAACTTTTCCTCACTTTTATAGGGGGCCCCAAAAAATCAATTAAAAAAGTATTTAGAGCCTGCAAATTTCCTTTCATCTGGGAACCTTTAAAGAGTATGCTTGCTATAGAAAGAAAGTGCATATCTGTTTTGGTCAAAAGAAGTAATAGTATTAAGAAAGTTTTGAACCTTGTTGGGGCCCCCAACGAGATTAAAAAGCATATTTTCAAAACATTTGAATAAAAAGATGGGGCATAAAAATTTTGAATTTTAGGCTCCAACTTTTCCCCACCTTTATAGGGGGCCCTAAAAAGACAAAAAAGAATTTAGAGCCTGCAAAATTTCTTTCATCTGGGCACCTTTAAAAAGAATAATGGCTATAGAAAGGAAGCACATTTGGTTGAAGGAAGTAATAGTATAACGAAGTTTTGAAACTTATTGGGTTCCTAAGTGAGATTTAAAAGCATATTTTTTAAAAAATTGAATAAAAAAATGGGGTTAAAAGTTTTGAATCTTGGGCTCCAACTTTTTCGCTCTTATATAAGGGACCCTAAAAAAGACAATTCAAAAAGAATTTAGAGCCTGCAAAATTCCTTTCATCTGGGCACCTTTAAAAAGAATGGTAGCTATAGAAAAAAAGGGCATGTCTGTTTTGGTCAAAAGAAGTAATAGTATTAAGAAAGCTTTGAACCTTGTTGGAGTCCCCAACGATATTAAAAAGCACATTTTTAAAACATTTAAATAATAAAAATTGGGCCTAAAATTTTTGAATCTTGAGTTCCAACTTTTCCTCACTTTTATAGGGGGCCCCCAAAAAAGTTAATTAAAAAAGTATTTAGAGCCTGCAAAATTTCTTTTATCTGAGCACCTTTAAAGAGACTACTGGCTATACAAAGAAAGCACATATCTGTTTTGGTCAAAAGAAGTAATAGTATTAAGAAAGTTTTGAACCTTGTTGGGGACCCCAACGAGATTAAAAAGCATATTTTTAAAACATTTGTATAAAAAGATGGGTCCTAAAAGTTTTGAATCTTAGGCTCCAACTTTTCCCACCTTTATAGGGGGCCCGAAAAAAGACAATCCAAAAGAATTTAGAACCTGCAAAATATCTTTCATCTGGGAACCTTTAAAGAGAATGCTGGTTATAGAAAGAAAGCACATTTGTTTGAAGGAACTGATAGTATTAAGGAAGTTTTGAAACTTATTGGGACTCCCAACGAGTTTTAAAAGCATGTTTTTAAGCATTTGAATAAAAAAGTGAGGCCTAAAAGTTTTTAATCTTTGGCTCCAACTTTTCCTCCCGTTTATAGGGGGCCCTAAAAAAGACAATTCAAAAAGAAATTAGAGCCTTCAAAATTTCTTTCATCTGGGAAACTTTAAAGAGAATACTGGCTATAGAAAGAAAGCGCATATCTATTTTGGTCAAAAGAAGTAATAGTATTAAGAAAGTTTTGAACATTGTTGGGGCGCACAACGATATTAAGAAGCATATTTTTAAAACATTTGAATAATAAAAATGGGGCCTAAAAGTTTTGAATCTTGAGTTCCAACTTTTCCTCACTTTTATTGGGGGCCTCCAAAAAGACAATTTAAAAAGTATTAAGAGCGTGCAAAATTTCTTTCATCTGGGCACCTTTAAAAAGAATAATGACTATAGAAAGGAAGCGCATTTGGTTGAAGGAAGTAATAGTATAACAAAGTTTTAAAACTTATTGGGTTCCTAAGTGAGATTTAAAAGCATATTTTTTTAAAAATTTGAATAAAAAAATGGGTGAAAAGTTTTGAATCTTGGGCTCCAACTTTTTCGCTCTTATATAAGGGACCCTAAAAAAGACAATTCAAAAAGAATCTAGAGCCTGCAAAATTTCTTTCATCTGGGCCCCTTTAAAAAAAATGGTTCCTGTAGAAAAAAAAGCGCATATCTGTTTTGTTTGATGGAAGTAATATTATTAAAGAAGTTTTGAACCTTTAGTTTCACCTTTTTCGCCCATTGATAGGTGCACCCCCAAAATACTAAAATGCCATTTCATTTTTTAAGTAGAACTTACAGCCTTCAAAAACTTTTATAAAGAATGGTGAATATAGAAGAAAAGCACATATCTGTTTTCTATTTCTAAATCTGATCAAGATCTTTGACAAAAAAAATGAATTTCGATAAAAAAAAAAAAATGCTATTAAAAATACATAAAAAAATAATTTAAAAAGTAAAAAAAAAAAAAAAATTCGGCTGAAAGGTACAATAGCTCGCTACTGGGCCCCTGACTTTGCTCAGGCGCCCCCCAAATGGGGGGTATGGGGGGCGGTCGCTACGGCCCTGCTCAAGAGTTTAGATTCACCCTGTATATAAATCTGACTATCTTGAACATAAAATATACGTGAAAAATCTGAACGAGGTACTACCAGCTTTATAAAATTTATAAATGTTAAATAGCATTAGTAAAGGAAATGGATAGATAGTAAATATCTGTGGTTCTAGAGCAGGCATCCTACACAGTAAATAAATTTACGTGACGACATACACATTTTTAATTTTAAAATTAGATGATAATACATGGAAAGACAATTAAAGATATTGGGAAAGGGAAAACAGAAAATCTGTTGTGCTGGGGAATAATGGCTACTTAAAAATGGTAAAGATGATAATCTTGAAATGCTTCTTTTGAATTGTGTTATCCATAGAAACAAAATTTAGCGTCCAAAGCTTTTCCATTAATACTTAATAAGATACAAAAAGGAATAATAAAATGTGTGAATGTTAGAAATGTTAACGCCGAATGTAAGTCTTTCTTCAAGATAGTTTGTGAAGATAAAAATGCAGACCGTATAACACTTTTCTTTAATATTGAGTTAAGTTGGAAAAATACAACAAAATCCTTTTTAGCAAAAACGCGAAGATTTATAGCCTCGTTGCATTTATAGAATTACTAGCAGATCTACCCGGCTTCGCTCGTGTCAATAATAAAGGTCCTCCCGGGTAAAATACATTAAAATGAAATATGGCAATAATAATAACTGAGATTGGTGCATTCCCGTCCACGAATCGTTAAAAAGACCAATAAAAAATTTAAATATAAGTAAAATTGTCTTAATTAAATGTCTATTATTAGCTATACCATAATAATATATATTCCAAACAAATGTCAAAATATATATTAAAATACAATTATTGGCTTAAAAGATATCATTTCAATAGAAAACACATTAAAAATACTAAAAATTTGCATGTTTCGACTCTTTCATTGAGTCATCTTCAGAATATACAAAAAACTACAAACACAATGCCAATTGTGACATTATACTGATGATGGTAACGACATAACCCATAAATCGTGCCTTTACTGAAATTTTTCTTAACTTCTGAACATCATACAATTTCGTTTTTCATACTGTCGAATAGAAAAAGTTCTTTCAAATGAAATTTATTTGAAAATTGTATCTCAATTTTCCCATTTAAATGGATTTTAAAGTAATTTGCAATCACGAATATTTTTTAATTTGCATGCAGCTCAATTACGAAAGATATACCTGTTTGGCCTTAATGCAATATTATAAAGAAAAGACACTGCTATGAGTAACTCTAGCATCATATTGTTGGTGGCAATAATCTAACTCAACCATAAATTTAACTTTTACTGCAATTTGACCTTTAAACATCGCACATTTGATTGTTCCAAGTCTAATAGAATACAAAATGTACTTTCAGTAATATTTGTTTGAAAAGCTTATCTCAATTTACAGATTGTTTATTCATTTTAAATTAAATTTCAATCACGGAGATATTTTTAAATATACATGCAACCGAATTAAGAAAGCTATATCCGTTTGCTATTAATGTAATATTATGGAGAAAAGACATATCTGTGAGTAATGCCTAGTCATTATATTGTTGGTGGCAACAACCTAACCGTAACATAAATTACGCTTTTACTGCAATTTGATCTCTAAACATCATACATCCGATTATTTCAACGTCTAACAGAAAACAAAAAACACTTTCAATAATTTGTTTGAAAAGTTTATCTCAATTTACAGATTTTTATGTTTTTTGAAGTAATTTTCAAACTTGAATTTTTTTAAATATGCCTGCAACCCAGTCACAAAAGATTAACTTAATTGCTCAGAAACAATGTAAATAATTCATTATTTGTTTGTTTTCGCATACTTTTACACAATTAAATTGGCAAATTTCAATATTTTTTTGTTTTCGTGTGGGAATCTCAACCCGGCTGCTTATAACTTGGGTTCTTCTGAAATAATTTTAATTCAATTTGCACTATTAGTTTTTCAGTTAAGGTTCTGGTGCTTAACATTATTATACCCTGATTAGTCATAAAATTATAGGGGAAAAGTCCATAATCATGTGGAACCCGATTATAAAAAATTAGTCTTTTTAAAAAATGTGAATGGATTTCATTGGAACTTGCATTATTTGTTAGATAATTTTACACGGATGGTTTTAAAATATTGCATATAGTTTTACATCGCTTTGTTATAAAATTGTTATAAAATGGAAGAGTGTTAAATAGTCAGGTGAGCCCGATTATAAAAGACTGGCCTTTTTTAAAAATTCCACTGGACAGATTTTGATGAAATTTGCACCGTTTCTTTGCACCCAAATTTCTGGAATAGCTTTAGTATTTAACATTTTGTTGTACATGCTTTGTTATAGAATTAGCTGAAATATTCTGTAATCAGGCGAAACCAATTCTGAATGATTAGCCTTTTAAAAAAGTTAGATAATTTTTGAGGAATAGTTTTAGTATATTGCCTATCCGTCTATCATTCTTAGACCAAATCCCACTGTAAATGATCAACTAAAAAATTTGGTCCTTAACAGCCGACATTTTGTCTTACACATCAGAGAATATAATAGCGCAGTGATGATCGTATCGTTTTCAGCCATACGGAAAGACATTTGAGATAAAGATACATATTGCTTTAAAATGGAAGATCAAATTGACCGATATATTTCCCTTAATTTAAAATTTGTTCAGAGAAACCGATAACCGCAGCTGGCGAAATGTTCTACTCAGATAAATAAGTGATTGCTAAAACGAAACTGATCGCTAAAACGAAAATACCAAAAATACTTTTCTCTGTAGTTGTTGAGAAATCTAACAAATATACTAAAGGTGAAAAATATATTCGTGTTTCAAATTAAAAACTATTTTTATTTATGTTCTATTAACAGGCAGTATATCAGGTATCTTTAACACATGTATACAAAGATTCATTGCCGATAATTTCTAAATGGAAACTCATATTTCCATTCATAAAATCCAAATCCACAGCCGTTAAAATGAAAATGACATAAATTTCCAAAAGCGGTCAATCGTCTGTCGGTCATGAAATTTTGTTTACAAAGAAAAAAAGCTTACTTTAAAAAATAGCAGCTATCTTATAATTTCTATTTAATATAAATCGTAGAAAAATCGTATTTTGTATAACAGTATTCGATATAAATCGTAGAATGTTATCACTGCATTTCAAATGTTAAAACATTTATCTAAATGATGTAATCAAAAATACAGCATTACAAAGAAATAGGAAATAAATTGCAGCGGCCGGTTTTTAGAACCAGTTTGAAATTGACGTCATATCTCTCAAAAGATTTTTTATTATTATATTTTTCCTGGATTGTTTTCTTGAAATTCAAATGTCTGTATTAAAATAGATTTTTTAACTTTAAAAACATTCAAATGAAGATATACGTCATTTTAACCCACGTTTAGTTGAAAGTTTTACATATATAAGGAAAATTTTCGTTTTCTGATGAGAATGACATCGATTTCAAAAATGCAAAAATATAGCGAGAAAATCTGAATTTTTAATAAAAACAAAATACACGCGTTATCATTTTCTTTAAATTATATTGTAGTTTTTTAGGGTGTGGTAACAGAAAAGTTACGATTCAATTAAAACATTTAAAAAGAGATATTTCTATAATATTAAATTGTGGAAGGCAGTAGAAAAAAGGGATAAATAGGGGTCTGAGATTTTTAAAGTAGACCGCGATCTTTTCCATGTTCTAAAACGTATGCACATCAAGTTTCGTGCAAATCGGTCAAAAATTGAAGATTTGTATAAAGGACATACACTCAGAGAACGGCTTTTATATATATAGATGTTTAAAAAACATTTGTGACAGAAGATTCACCCCTTTGATAAGTTAAAAAATAAGAAAAAAATAGTTACTATTAAGGCTCCATCTTACGCTTCTACAGTTCGAACAGAGTTCACTTTTTAAATTTTAAGAGAAATAATTTACAGAGTGAGGGGTAGAGGTCTGCACTGGCCCGAGATCCGTACCCGGCCCAACCCACGGGCCGGCGAAATGAAGGCGAATTTTCAAACGGGCTGGGCCAGCAGAATTAGGACAATTTTTTCAATGGACCGGGCCGGGCTGACAGACAAAATAGACGGGTCGGGCCGGGCTGATAAAAAAATTAATTGGGATATAAGAATTTAAGAAAAACAGATAAAATACGAGCCATTTTCAATTAATATAATTTTCTCGAGAAGTACAAATGTGCGTCACGAGCCGATGCGAGTTTATCAACATTAATACAGAAATGTAACATGTCCATCGTAGAGATCAGCATCGTACAGTTACATGATGTCTGATCCCGGGCTTAATTTTTTCAGCAGACTCGTGCCGGGACGAAACTGGTCCTAATCGTTCTCAGGATGTGCAGGGCAGGCATTATGTTTTGTGAAAGTATTAATAGCGATAATAAACTTCTGTTAACAGTATCTTTAAAATATACCTTAAGGTGGTTCTCATATTGACTGCTCAACAATGCGAAACTTTCAGGCACATTTTCTGACTCATTTTTAACTATAAAGGCATAAAATTGACAGGTCTGACTATTGAAGGCATTAGGAATCGAATAGCTTTTTCCATTTTTGATAAATTACTTACAGAGATGAGAGATTCTTGTCATGTGACTGTACATTTTTCTCCTTTCCTGTGCTATCGCTTCCGGAAATTCGATTCAAAACGCTAACTTTGGCAGTATTTTCTGAAAGTTATATGTCTTTTATCTAAAAAAAAAAACGGCATTTACATAATTTCTGAATAAGAGTACCTACCAATCTTACGCGTTTTCGAAAAGAAATGAATTCATAAATGTGTCGAAATGTACCTCTTTTGAATTCCAGAAAAACCTTAACAATGAGAGAAATATTTTCACAAATCTACTTTTTATTACACAACTTCAGAAGTTATCATGTTTTTAATCCTTTAGTCTAAACTACATTAATTTTTTTAATGATTCCTTATTCGGATTTTGAAACGTCTGTAGAGACGATAACTAAAACACTGTAAGTATTCGTTAATGTATTTACTATTGTGTGTTTATTGTTTTGCGAAACATTAGTAATCTAAAATATATAGTAAAATGTTCCCATAAATATGTACGTAGTATTCATTAAAAGAATCTTAATTGTATGTCGAGAAAAAACGGAATTTTTTGTAGAAATTGAGTAAGACAGGGTCGGACCTGTTTACACTGATCTTTGTACGTTCCCGGCCGGGCCCGGGCCTGGAAATTCCGGCCCGTGCAGACCTCTAGTGAGGGGGGAGCGGACTTTAAGACTTTACAGAGGTGACTTTACAGATGCTTTGGTGGAGCGGGGCCAATAAAAGGTTAGGAACCACTGCTCTAGATTGAGTGTATTTGGTACTTTTTATGATTTAAAATAAAAATACTTGGAAGATATGTATTTTAATATTTTTTTTATAAACTTCAAACTGTTCTTATTCATAATCAAGGAACTATTTAAATGTACTAAAGATTAATATTTAATGAGAAATTATTAAAAAAAGCATGTTTTATATTTTTTAAAAAATTTCCTTATAAGAAAACATAATTTTTTAACATAAAATTTTACTTAGACTTCATTAAAAACTTATCTAAACGTTCTGAAAATAGGTTTTATTTGTATATAAACATTATTTAGTAACATTTGCTTTTGTGTGGTACATTTTAAAGCACAAAGAGCTGCTCTTCTATAAAGACACTCTAAATTTTTGTAAAACTTTCGTTTTATGAGTGTGTGATTTCAATTGCACTATTTTCAAAAGTGATGCATTCCACCTGTGAAGAATTTCAAAGCCACTGGAGTGCACTTCTATAAAACTTATTTCAGTTTTAAGACTTAAAATGTACGCTTCAATTTTATATAAAATGACGTCATTTGCATCCGTTTAAGAATTCGAGATGTACGATCTAGGTTTGAATAACATCTATAGAAAAGTATGTATATGATGTCACTGTGTGTGTACTTTTTTATGCTTTTTAAAATTACACTATCAACTGTAACAACTTTAATTTATTCAGCAGCTTCAAAATTTAAGTTTTGTCACTGGTTTAGAAATAACTCTTTTGTCTTTTTGTCCCTTTCAGCTAATTACACCAGTTTAGTAGTGGATTTTATATTCAATCGAAGACTCATCGGCAACATCATCAACACTTTCATTCCTTCCACAATCATTGTTCTAATGAGCTGGACTGGATTCTGGATTCACGCAGATGCAGTTCCTGCAAGAGTAACTCTCAGCGTTACATCTCTCTTAACACTCTGTACACAGGTGAATTTCTAGAATATTTTGTTTGGATAGCATAATTTTGTTTGTTGATTTTTTTAAAATGTGTTCTTAATATGTGAAATATTATAAAATGTATTCTTTGTTATGCTTTAATTATTAGTTTTTTTACTAATAGCTGTTTCAGTAAAAGATACTTTGAGTGTTTAACGCCAATGCTTTAAAAATTTTTATGATTAATTTAAGGGATGCAGGATATATATATAAATTTTTTTCAAGGGTGGGCAACAATTTTTAAATACTGAAAGTTTTCAGTGAGTTTAAATTCACTTAAGAAAACGGTAGACGTTATTATTATTTTTTTTCACCACAAAGATATGAAATTTTGTGGAAATATGCATTTCGCCACAAGTATATAGCACACTTTAAAAGAAATTCCCAATCTTATTATAATTTCAAGTTTTTTTTAAATTAAAATTTTAAAACGAAATTTTAAAATGCTCTATGCGTCATAATTTTTTAGATATGTCCTCGATTTTGCCTTTTAATCATTTAAAACTTTATTACAAAGAAATCTGTGCATCGATTTTTTAATTCCTTGTAAAACCTTCGACTTACGGGTGGAAGTGGTAGCGTGGAACTTCAGTCAGACGGAGGCCCAAGTAGAATTTAAACCAAACAATTTATTGAAATGACATAAGATAAATTAAATTTCTTGGCTCTTACTTGAAATAAAACTATATTATTATTTTGGATACATTACAGCTTACGGCAATGTTCATTTAAAAGCACAAGTTCAAGAAACATAGGATTAACGTCCAATCTTCTAATGGATTCTTTCTCAATATAAATTTAGAGTCCTTTCACGTTAGTTCGTATGAAACAGCTACCTCTGTTTTCTTTTATGCAACAATCCGTTGTCAACTTCTTTAACCTCGCGGTTTATACCGGAGAAAATGATCCTGCCTGAGTCGGCAGACTGTTTTTATTTCCTTCGGACCTGTCCGAAATCGCAGTCCCCACTTTGAGAGCAAACTCTCCTTGGGATCACAAACACCTCTCTCCTTTTTCTGCCTCCTTTCCTCTGCTCGTTAACTCGCCTTTCTTAAAACAAAGGCTATCTATCTCCAACTCAGAACCTAGGCTGAATGACATCATTAACAAGCTTCAATATCATAGGTCAAGAGGGACCCTCTCTTCTAGCGTGAGAAAATTTCACATCTAGTTTCACTTTTAAATCGTCCTGGGAAAAATCGGCAAGCTTTCTACTTAAAAGGGATTCCGTAACTCCTACTGTTTTCATGACTTGCTCTTTTTCAGTCAAAAGGTAAGATTGGTTGAGATGAATCGATTCTTTTGATCATCTTCTGCAGAACCTTGAGACTTAGAAATATTTTGATCTGGGATGCTTATACATGCTTTTCCTATCTAGAGTTTTGTTTGAATATGTATGGAGCTTTTCTGCGAGTTACATTGGACTCTTCACAATAGAAAATGATACCCTTTAAATGATATTTCTGCTGCAAGACGTAATATTTGCAAAGAAGAATTTTAGATTATACATTAGAGTGGCCCTACTTCACTTATATCACTCACCTCTTTAACAAAAATCTTTTCATACAATTTACGTTTAACTTGCTAATGCTGAGTATATTTGATTTTCAAATTTCACTTTTAAAAGACAAAAACACATTTAAATTTTACACGATGACATTTACGCAAAATAAGGTGAAATTTCATATGTACACTTAGTTAAATCGAGTTCGACTCACTTAATCCTGCGCTAAATTATTAACTGCTAGAGCCTGTCAAGTGAAGGCCTATCTCTATATTTAGCATAGTGTTTCAGTCGTGAATCTTCGCGGGTCAACATATTAATTTTCTCCGCGGCGTTTTTCCCCTGGGGTTTTTGTTTATTTACACGATAATTTTGCAACTTTTTGTGTCTACCTGTGGCGCTCGCCAAACAATAAGCCGTGAACATTTTAGAATCCGTCCTCCGACTAATCCATCTCGTAACTCTTTCACGCGCTTTATTTCCGTCGAAATTCAATACTAGATTTTTTGACCTGGGACACTTTTTGTTTACATTACTGCTACACCAAAATTCTCTTTTGTTCCTTCTCGGTGTTATTTTCACCAACATATCCTTTAGATTATCCGATCTATCTATACTTTGACACGCCCTATTTCACTGCATTCACGCTCATAATACGGTTTTTCTAACACCTTTTTCAGTTTGACTTCGCGTATGGGGCAACCCATCTCATGATACCCTTTGACATCCTTTTTTTTTCTTTTATTCAATCCTAAATCCTGATCTTCCTTTCTCGTGGGTAATACGGTATTATCCTTCCTTCCCTCCTAATTCTCATATTTCGTTTTTGACCGGATACCTCCCATTTTCTTTCTTTCTCCCAAGTTCACGTTCGTCAATTTTGACTTGTCCTCTCTCATCTTATTCTCGTCCATTCGGGATGGATTAGCGTTTTTGTGCTTCGCTTTCGCTTTATTATGGATGACCACGGCATCTGAGATCTGATTTTTTTCCCTTTTAATATCATCAATTAATTTTTGAGTTTTATTTCCCAAAATATAGTAGGACATATTCGTCTTTCTGTCCGCCACTATAACCTTTGTTTTTAGGCCCCGAGTCCTTTGATTTTTAGGACAACTTCAGCGGTCGGTAAACGACGAGTATTGTTCATTAATGGCTGCCTAACTCGAATGGTACCACCGTCTAATTGATTGGGGTCAATAAATTTCCCTGGAATGACATTATATAGACTGCCACTGTCCCATAAAGTTGTGCATTCCCTTCCGTTGATTAGAGCGCGGCTTAGATAAGGCTTAAAACTTTCTCCAAAATTTGTACCTCTGCTAATGTGATGAACGTTGGTAATTTGCTCTCCATTTCTTTTGTTTTCAGGACAATTGACCTTCGAATGGTTTGGGCTCGAGCAAATGAAACATTTAATAGCCCTTTTGTGCTCTTCTGCACCCGGTCTTGCGTCAGGAGCACTTTCTCTTAAGCTTGTCTTTTAATGTTCAGAGTCCTTGCTGTGCATACCACCTTCTGCCACCAAGTTGTAAAACCTTCGACTTACGGGTGGAAGTGGTAGCGTGGAACTTCAGTCAAGCGGAGGCCCAAGTAGAATTTAAACCAAACAATTTATCGAATTGACATAAGATAAATTAAATTTCTCGGATATTACTTGAAATACAACTATAATATTAATTTGGATACATTACAGCTTACGGCAATGTTCATTTAAAAGCACAAGTTCAAGAAACATAGGATTAACAGCCAATCTTCTAATGGATTCTTTCTCAATATAAATTTAGAGTCCTTTCACGTTAGTTCGTATGAAACAGCTACCTCTGTTTTCTTTTATGCAACAATCCGTTGTCAACTTCTTTAATCTCGCGGTTTCTACCGGAGAAAATGATCCTGCCTGAGTCGGCAGACTGTTTTTATTTCCTTCGGACCTGTCCGAAATCGCAGTCCCCACTTTGAGAGCAAACTCTCCTTGGGATCACAAATACCTCTCTCCCTTTTTTGCCTCCTTTCCTCTGCTCGTTAACTCGCCTTTCTTAAAACAAAGGCTATCCATCGACAACTCAGAACCTAGGCTGAATGACATCATTAACAAGCTTCGATATCATAGGTCAAGAGGGACCCTCTCTTCTAGCGTGAGAAAATTTCACATCTAGTTTCACGTTTAAATCGTACTGGGAAAAAATCGGCAAGCTTTCTACTTAAAAGGGATTCCGTAACTCCTACTTTTTTCATCCCTTGCTCTTTTTCAGTCAATAGGTAAGATTGGTTAAATTAATATATTCTTCTGATCATCTTCTTCAGAACCTTGAGACTTAGAAATATTTTGAGCTGGGATGCTTATACATACTTTTCCTATCTAGAGTTTTGTTTGAATATATATGAGGCTTTTCTGCGAGTCACATTGGACTCTTCACACCCTTAAATAATTAATTTTTTGGAGATTTTTTTTTAAATTCGATATCGATTTTCATCAAAATTTTGCCTTTTAATAAGTTAAAAATCAAATTTCATTATCTTAATGTAGTCTAATTTTAAAATGCATGCACACTTTCTTTGTAAGCAATATCAGGATTCTTCCATATTAATTTCATGAATTTTCATAAAAAATTATGACGTAAGGAGCATTTCAAAAATCTAAAAACGTTGAAAAATCAGTTTTGAGAAAAAGAGATTTAAAGTACAGGATGGCTATAATTAAAGTTACCCTGTTTAGACATATATAGTGTCCGCTCTGGTTGACAGATATCGATGAAACTTGGAGTATAAGTTATATGGATCATGGGGAAACGAAATCTGGAATGAAAAAAATAGTTCAAATTTCGACCGATAGATAGCGGTTTTCATCTACGAGAAATGACATTATGCAGATTTGGAGCGTTTTAAAAAGTTCGTAGTCGCTGCCGTAAAGTCATTCTGCACCATGCCGTTAGAGAAAAAGGAACGAACGTTACTGGTGAAGTTGGTTTATCAGAACGGCAGTAATTTGTGAATTGCACGGTGAGAATATCGACGCTTGGAAGGCTTACGAAAAGGATCAAGGTCGAGGCAGGCTTTGAAAAAGATGATGTCTAAATTCGAAGAGACTGAGGAGGTGGGTGTGTTGCAAGGACGAGGACGGAAACGGATTTTCAAACGAAACTGCCGAAGAAGTCCCTATTGCCGTGGTCGAAAGATCGTCCGGTTCCCAATATTCTTCGACAAGTGCTCGATCGGTGTCACGTGATTTGTCTCTTTCTTGGTCTACAGTACGGAAGGTTCTTCGATCTAATATAAAGTGGTACCCATAAAAGATTCACGTTGTGCAAGCGCTGAACCCTGCAGATCCAGACACACGAACTCAATTTGTGAGGATGTTTTTGGACAGAATAGCCGTTGGCAATGCACGACCTTGGAACATTGATCGGACGAGGCGCATTTTACTCTAGATGGAGCACTGAATATGCAGAACTGTCATGTATGGGGTACTGCAAATTTTAATATTGTGCATAAACAGTCTTCGCATCCTGATTACATTACTGTATGGCGTGGCTTTACGGCTGATTTCATTCTTGGTCCCTTTTTTTTGAAGAACACTTCTCTGGGTCCTAAAAGGTGTTCCATTGCGGATACCCGTTACTGCGACCTCCTTCAGCAGCAGGTCATTCGATCCTTACAAGAGCGAGAGTGTTTAGCGACTACCGTATTCATGCAAGATGGAACACCACCCCACATAGCCCGAGCAATGCTGCGTGACCACTTTGTAGATGATCGGGTAATTCCAAGAAGTTTTCCGACAACCTCGCCTCCTCGTTCTCCGGACTTGAATCCCTGTGACTTCTGGTTGTGAAGATTCCTGAAAGAATCCTTTGTATGGAAGAAGCATACGGATTCTGCCTGATTTGAAATCAAGCATAACTCGTCATGTTACTGCAATTGATCGAGAAACCCTTCGCGCTACTGTCGAACACGCTGTAATACGCTTTGAAGATATGATTGACGCAAATGTAATGCACATTGAACATATGCTGTAAATAAAAAAAGTTTTGTGTTTCCAGTTTGAGATTTTTGGTCTTTGTGCGCCTCCTTCTCACCTGGTGGTCAAATTTGAACTAATTTTTTTATTGCAGATTTCATTTCCCCATGGTCCATATAACTTATATTCTAAGTTTCATCGATATCTGTCAACCAGAGCGGATTCTACGTAGGTCTAAACAGGTTAACTGTAATTATAACCACCCTGTATATTAAAGGGCCGAGAAATTGTTTGTGTACAAAATTCAAACGCTTGTAACTTTGTGAAAAATAATCGCACCTGCATGCAGTTTTTCGCAAATGGCTCTGAACAAACTGGAGAATAATAATAATGCACAAAAATAATTTTCGACTTTTGGATCTATTTCTGCTCAAATAAAGGTCCACGGTCCCCTTAAGTTATTATGTTCGCAATTTTTAAATCAAATTGGTAGAGAGCTAAACTTTAAGAATGGTCGATGCAAGGGATTAAACGAATTTGCATAGCATAGCTATTCGTTATCCAAGGATGCTTTTGAATACTTTTCAACATAGTTGAAATTGTTTATGATATCGATTTGTCTGTTTGGCCGTCGGGCCGTGCTGTAACTCTCGTAAATATACTCCGTTTGCCATATAATTTTTATATTATTTTTCAGGTTTACTATAGAGTGTTCGGTATTGAAAATGAAGTGTATAGTATTTATAGTTCGTCTACAGGAACGCACAAAAGATTTTCGTTTCATTATGATGGATTCTGTGGATAAAATCGTTTGCAATACATTTTGTTGATGTTACTATATTCCAAATATAATGAATTTGGTATAAATCACTGAGTTGGATGACAACACGCTTTATCAGGAGCATTTAAATAGCATTTATAGTTCGTTTACATGGGGGCACAAAAGAGTTTCATTGGTTTCATTACATTACGGTCAATTGGGAAAAATCTTTTTCAGGGTAATTTAATGATGTGTTAATACTTAAAAAATAATGAGTTAAAAAAGGTCACTGAAGTGCACGCAACATGTTTTCTATAGATTATGGAGTGCGTAAGCATTTATCATTTATTTACAAAGACACACAAAATAATTCGGTTATAGGGTTGACTATGATTGATAATTTGATCGATAATTGCTGGAAGTGAGTTTTCGGCTGTGATATGCATTTTGAAACTTATCTAATTTTCAGAGTATTACATGGTCTGTATAAATTCTATAAATTATGTACAGAACCGCACGAGAAAGCTCGAATCCATTACCGAATATTTATACCAATTGCTGAAAATGGATTTTAACGGAGATATCTCATTTCATTGTATGAAAAAATGAAATTTCTTAGTAATATTCTGCTAGTAGTAGAGTGTTTCATAATATATGCCTGATTGTTTGTTCTTGTTTCAACATTATATTGTATTTATGCCCCTGTCTAACTTAACTATAATAGTTGGTTTATTCTTGGATCCCGTTTAAGGCATATTCAAGGATTTTAATGAAAGAGCACATAAACATGAATAAATTGGATCTCATCGACTTGAATAACGATTTAGTTCCAGAATTATTTGTGATTATGTTTATTGGCGATTTGTTATAATTTAGTAGAGAAAATTTCAAGCTCGAATTTTTTTATCGTCTCTCAATTTTGTTCATTATTTTGTGTATTTTTAATCATTTATTTTTTAATTTATTTGATTCATAGCAGCGTAATATACATTTACCCACCTTTACCCACAGTTGGTGGCTCCCATGAAAATATGAAAACTCATTGACAAAAAGAGGCAAATTAGTTACGCTAATCATTTACCACTAATATAAGATGACTGTTTGGAGAGATATAGAGATTTAAATATTTTTACAGTTTGGGAGGCATAAAAAAGAAAATTCGAGATCTTTTTCAATAAATATAATAAAACAAATTTATGGTTTAATATCTCGTTTGTAATATTCTTTCAGCCTTCGTATCTGATAAACATTTAAATAATAACAAAAGAAATTTATCATGATAATGTATAGGTGATGAATGGAATTTATTGCACATATGTTACCTTTTAATTCGTGTTTTAAAGTTTTAACTTATTCCATAGGTTCAACAATATCAATCCCAGCTGCCTCCCGTTAATTACATCAAGGCAATGGACATCTGGCTTTTTGTATGCATATTTTTTGTTTATTCAACTCTTCTAGAATTCGCAGTGGCATTTAATAAATATCAGTCAAAAAAGGCAAAGAAAGAAAGACAAACAAATCATCAACTTAATGTGAGTATAAAACTTATAAAAACATAACTTTATATGTTTTATTTCATGTAACAGAGCTTGTCCATCTTGATTAACACTCCACGATTAACACTCCACTTCTCTATGATTTGTATACAGTTTTTCATATAAAAAGGGATGAGGGAGGATACTTGTTTTTATGAAAGGAAGACAACACCATGCCAGTTCGCTTTTATAATTTCTTAATTTTTACAAATTTTTCAAGATTTGATTTTTTGTTTAATTAATGCATAAATAATCCAAATATTGTTTTTTATATAAGGTTATAAAATATATAAATATATGAAATTTTAATTTTGATAAATTCTGAATCTTGTAACTAACCAAACTTTTGAATTAATGTTAAGGTGCTTATATCGACTCATACCGACTTAAAAGAACTCAAAATTTATAATTATTAATTAGAATTTTATTAATTCAAAATCAAGTAAACAAACGTCATCAATAACCACAATTAAGTCATAACTTCAAGAGGATTAGAGAGATGAAGAATCTTTAACTTACCCTGGAGGCGACTGTTAATGATAAAAGGGGTTGAAAAACTTGTCTGACTTTAATATTTTTACCGACACTCACAAATTAATATATATATATATATATGGGGCAATCCATTTCAAGTGGTCTAGACTGGTTGCTTGACCATTTTTAAAAAATCTGAAATTTTTTCTACAACAACCTTAACATACTGAAAGTTCAAAATTACTATTATTTTAATTTTATTATTTTTTGTTTGTGCATGGCGGCTATCTTTGTTTCATCGTGTGCAACATTTTCTCACATCCTAGGGCTTACGGAATTGTAAATAACTCATCTTTTATTTTTCCAATTCGAGTGGGGTTTAAAACAATTTGTTCAGAATAAAATGGTTTAAAAATTTGGTAATAAAATAGTTTCATAAAATAAATTCTGACTGGTGAAATTTTAGCATAAAATTTAAGATTTTTCCAAAATCTGTCAGTTTACATGAGGACTTTTTTTAGAAATTAATGCTGTTAACATGACATAATTTTTTTTTACAGATAAGCAGAAAGTACTTGTACTCACACGCCAAGTTCCAGATCTGGGACTTGTTTTCTCTTCACTAAAAAAAATCCCAAATTTTTCAAAAATTTCAAAAATCGCACTCTTAAGGGTTTGATATATCTGGTGGAAAACGAGATAAAAATCTGAAATTCTGGCCTCTGATAGTATTTTATGGTAGTATTATGCATAAAAAATTTAAAGATGGAGATTTGACTGCAAGCTGAGATATGGCGAGGACAAGATGTCAACAAATGCTATTACGAGACCTTAGGATGAATTAGATTTATCTCTTTTATTACAATATTTATACACAAAATATGGTTTGTTGAAAATAGTGTAATAATAAATATTTAATTTACTAAGGTACTATACTATATTTTCAACAAAGATTTGAGAAATATCTTCACACAATTTAGGAGAGATGTTATGAGTTCGACCATTTACTGTTGTCAGTTCCATAGGGGTGATCTTTCTCGAAATTTTGTTTGAAGGAACCAAATCTTGTCATTTCTTGATAACTTGAATGAAGTTCTTTGCCCTATTGGCTTATAGAAATGAACTTTGAAATCACTATGTTCAAGGCTCACTTTAACAATTCCAAAATACCACTTCTTGTCGTATACACGCATGCAACAATGTCATTTTTCTGGAGTATAAACTTTGAAAGGGCTTTGGATATCTTTACTTTCTCATAATTACTTGAGGCTGATGCACTGCAACATCGTATGAATGTTTCATTTACAGGAACATGCTTATGGTAGGAAGGAGTTTCAGGGAGTGGCAAGCAGCACTGAAATTGTGGTTTTCAAACCAACAAGCAGGAATGTATTTTTACCCGTTTTATGTAAAATTATTGAGGTTTCTTTAAGTTACTAAAATTACTTAAAACAAAAATCACTGAAACCATACAAAATGTATGCCTTTGGCATAATTTTTTTAAAATTAATTCCTAAGCTATGCAAAAGGCTTTATTTTCTGTTACTATTGTTTAAAAGTAATAAAATTAAAAATTAAACTACACTCTGAGATAAATACTTACCTGTGACTACAATGAAACAGTAGTTCGGCAGTATTGTTTTGATAGATTGCCCTTGTCATACCCCATCTTCTAGTCAAATCTCCATCTTGAAATTTTTTTGTACATAACACTACTATAAAATACTATCAGAAACCAGAATTTCAGATTTTTATCTTGTGCCCTACCAGAGATATGAAAGCCTAAAAAGTGTAATTTTTGAAATTTTTAAAAATTTTGGGTATTTTTTCACCGAAGAGAAGTCGAGTCCCAGATCTAGAACATGGCGTGTGAGTACAAGTACTTTCGGTCTTGTTGTTAAAAAAAAATGTCATGTTGAAAGTTTTTCTTGCTAGAAAAACCCCTCTTGTAAACGGACAGATTTTGGAAAAAAAAAACATAAATTTATGCTAAAATTTCACCAATAATGATTTATTTTAGGAAACTACTATATTACAAAACTTTTAGCCCATTTTATTCTGAAAAAATTGCTTTAAACTCTACTTGAATTGGAGAAGTAAAAGATGAGATATTTACAATTCCGTAAACCCTTCAATGTGAAAAAATTGCTGCTCACGGCGAAACAAAGATGGCCGCCATGCACAAACAAAAAATAATAAAATTAAAATAATTGTAATTTTGAACTTCCCTCATGTTAGGGTTGTTGTACAAAAATTTAAGATTTTTTAAAAATGTCAAGCAACCAATCTGGACCACTTGAAATGGATTGACCCATATATATGTATTAGTTTATCTCTAAAGGGATTGCACTTTATTAACCTATGCTTCTTTGTTTCTTACTGATTAACACGCGTGATTTTTCTAATCTTAATCGCACTTGGGGTAAGATCAAGTGGAAAAGGGGTTATTTTGTTTATTCTTAAGATGTAGGTGGACTTTATATCTGGATGTAAACTCTGAATAATAGAAAAAAGAAAGAGAAGAATAGAAAAACTTTTCACATGTCCAGGGCATCCAATGCTTTATCGCAATGGTCATGTGAATTTAGCTATGATCGTTTGTAAGTTGAGAAGCATTAGCTTGACTAATTATAATCTTAACTTTTAGAATCAAACTTACGTTACTTCGCCACATTAAATTATAAAAATGTGTACGGAAAACCTTCATAATTTTACTAGAATTTTATACAGAGATTTTGCTGAAATTGCTTTATAACAAAATAGGAATGAATTTTCCAAATTTAGGACATCAAAAGCATTTAAAATATCTACATTTGTTTGAAGTAATCAATTCAAATAATAGATTCATAGGCTAAATTCCCAGCAGAAAAATATATTCAGGATCTCCCACTTAGAAGGTAGCTCCGGAAAATTACGGCGAAAAATACAGGGAAAAATAAAATAAAACAATCACACGTCATATGTTTAAGAAATGAGGTTGTCAAAGAAAGTTCGTGATTGTATTATATTTTCGTATATAATGAGCAAAAATTATTATTATTATTGTAAAAATTAATTAATTTTGAAATTTTAATGTATAGTTTTTACACGGGAATGCGATATAAATATAATTTTTTTAACTGTAATATTTTTAGTTTTAATTAATAACATATATACATTTTTTTTTCTTCCTTAAGGAGTTTGTAGCCATTTCTTCATCACATTCTCATCGGAACTCTCAAGAAAATAACTCTGAAGACGAGTGTGGAAGAAAAAGATCAGATACGTCCGGAAAGATGCTTTATTTCAGAAAAATATGGAAAATCATAAACTTGCCACTTAAAGATATGGGTTGTAAATGGACATTTAAAACATTTGATCAAATGAGTCAAATCTTTTATCCTGTGGCCTTTATCATTTTCACAGCTGCTTATTGGATCCATTATTTGAAAAAATACTATGATTAATATTGGAATAATTAAAAATAAAGTATTTTAGGACATAAACTTTTACATAAAGTCTTTTTATAGCATATAATCAAGCATGGGTTAAAACCTCTCGCGCACCTGAACTCCATATAAAATCCATATGAACATAAATGATGAAAGTACTTTTTAAAAATCGACTTTCGACTAAATTGTACTTTGTTAAATGCTTAGGTCTCATACATAAAAGAAAACATCATTATTGTTTTTCTTTTTCCTTTTTTTTACAAAATCTTGAATGGCATTTTAATTGTGCGATTAAAAAATTATTACTAAAGAGAAAAAAATATGAGCGAGAGATCTATGAGTCATATGGGAAATGGATCACTAAGTCACCCCGCTTACTGTGTGCTAAATTTCCCAATTTCCTGCAAAATTCTAAACGTAATTTTACTCCACTTACGGTTACCCCATATATAAGGTTCGTGTTGTCCTTATAATGACCTCCTTATACCGAGGTTTGGCTATATCTAGGTATTTTAACTTTATTTTTCTTATAGATATAACCATATACCAATCATTAAAAGTTATTTTAATAATACGAATTTATTTTCAACAATCGCTCAAAGACCTTTCTGTAATTTTACTAGTAATCTAAGATTAACAAATTTTTGAGTACAAACAGGAACATGCTTCTAAGTATATGGGAAACAGATCCTAAGGGGCAAATTCGTAATTGTTAGCATCTCGGTATGCATTTAATTTTGATTTTTCTATTTTTTAAAATGTGTGAGAAGATATTCTTATTTCATTTACTTTCTAATTTTATTAATTGTCGTACATTCTTTGAACTGTTATTTTTAAAAAAATTAATATTGAAATATATATATATAGTTTTTTTTTTTTTTTTTTTTAGCATGGTTTTATTAGTTTCCGTTTATTGGTTTCATACAAGTTAGAGCCGCATTATTACAAGAAAAGGGAATTTAAAAGAAATGACCAAGAAAAGTAATTTGCAGTTATTATTATTTACCCCCATCATATCTATTATGGACTTTAACATAGGAATTAAACAGTTGTTCTAGAATTGCTATGGCTTTGCACAGTAATGATAGAGAGAGAGAATTCGCTATTTCTTCTGAGTGTTTACCTTACACCAGATTTCATTGACCCCCTCTTTGCATGAAAGAAAAAAGTCTTGAGTAAATTTCATCCCGCCTGTTTGTCTTCGGGGCGGCGCTGTTCCAAACTTTCATTATTTTACAATGAAAGAAATTATCATTTTTCTGTCAATAAATATTCTTACGTGTTTTTCAAATTGGTTTTTTAGATTACTCGGAAAAGATCATTATGTAGATCTATGGATACCGTATTTTAAAATGTCACCACATAAGGAATAATGATTTTGGGGAATAAAAAATCATTATTAATGTGCATAAAATTTTACTGTTTCCATTATTGTCATGAAGTACTCAAATTGGAGACATTTTTTATCTAAATATAGAAATACATGCAGAGAAATGAAAATTCCAATAGCGTCATTTATAAGGCAAGAAGTAGTAGAATGCTGTAAATAGTCATCTATCCCATATAAATATATACAGGATGATTCTTTAATTCTGTTTCGCTTCAACTAACAAGGCTGCCACTGATGACTATTTATTTTATTTTGTCTCACAATACTTTCTCAACACAGGAATATTACATACATATACACTTTGACAACATTTGCAAGAGAAATATACTACTATATTATTTATTTCTTTAGAATATAAAAATAATAGACAGTGGCAGCCCTGAACTAACTGCTAAACAGACTTAGCTACAGCTATGCACTTGGTGTTTGATGTCTGAGTATGGTAAAACAGATATGCGCGACACGGCGAGCAGAGGTAGAGATCCTACAGAAGAGAGAGATTGGACATTGACGAAATGTCCGCTATCTTAGTTACACATTCAACGGATCGACGTTTAACGCAATACAATTTCACCAGTTTTTGACACTTTTCGATCGTTTAAAATCATGGAAAAATTGTTTTATATCGCTTCAGAAATATATATTTCGAATGATTGGAAGTGGATGAATGTCTTGAAAGATGTTTGCCGCAGATTTCATTAATTGAAGTAATGTTTATGAGCATTAGTATTCACAGAGGACGGCACAATGCAGATATGTACCTGATTAACCCTTTCCAACATGGACAATTTTTGTTGTAAAAGAATGAAATGATTGACTGACACCAGAATTTACAAACGACTTTCTTAGATATTAAAAACATGTTACTTTACATATTCATTGTAAAAGCAAAATTTTACTAAAATGTTCTTGGTGCCGTTCGTAAGTTTGGAATTAAAATTAGGTATCCCGACCTGGGCACACTGCGTCGGAAAGGGTTAAATGAAAAGAAAATATGTTCGAAACTCACGGCTCCCACCCCCCCCCCCCTCTCTTTGGCAGCCTGTAAATTATGAGCGTGTGTTGAAGGTGTCGAAATATCTCTCGGTACAAAAGCTGAAATAAAAATGGTGTTGAATTTTTCTATAAAAGGATTTTAGTTTTCTTTTGAGTTAATATATTATTTTCATGCGGTGATTTTTTATCGGGTAGATTTTATTTTATCGACTCGCATTCTGTTTGCGATATTTTGGCGCCCGAACAACGGACTCGTGAAGTAATAATTTTGATTCAAAACAAAACTTTTTAAATACGAAGATTAGATGCGTTAAAAATAAAAAGAATGGTTCTGAGAAGCGCATTTACGAAGACTTATAATGTGCTTTAAACGAAGCCTTAAATGATTCAAGCTCTGATGGCAATGTGATAGAGCAATTTTTAAATCAATTCGACAGCATAAGACTGCTTGCTGTGGATCAAGAAATCTTAAATTTTATGTTAATAAACAATGTTGCTGAAAAAGATTACTCGAAAGAATTCGAAGCTTGTGAAGAATATAATGAAAAACTGATTGCAGTAAAGCAAAATGTGAAGGAAATCTGCATTGAGCCTATCGAAGAACATCTTTCGCAGAATTTTATAGATGTTGAGAAAACGGTGTCCCGACCTCTTCGTCTACCTGAAATAAGTTTACAGCCGTTTGATGACGATGCAAGTTTATGGTTGTCGTTTTGGAACACTTTCAAAACAATTCATAATGATAACGTTTTAGACGACCATTCAAAATTCGTTTATCTTCTGCAGGCGATAACGCCAAAATCTAAAACCTCACAAATTGTTAATAGTTATCCTGTCTCCACATATAATTATCCTAAAGTAATCCAACACCTTAAAGACCGGCTCGGAAGAGAATTATGTTAATACTAATTTACGTCAGAAATTTATTACAACTAGTGTTGAGTAATAATAGAGCGACAAGAAAAGAGTTTAATTTATCACTTTTGTACGACAACCTAGAGACAAAACGTAGGTCTTTGGAATCGTTAGGTGTCACTGAATACATATATGCCAGTATTTTATTCCCCTTGGTGGAATCCTACTTCCCTCATGATGTACTAAGAATTTGGGAAAGGTAGCGTGAGAAGACTGCTCAAGGAAAGAGCGAGTTAAATTCTATTCTTGATTTTTGAAAAAGCAGTAATTTCAGAAGTGCGTGTTCTTTTGGCGCGTTCTCGTCTTGGCTTCGATAACACTAAAACATTTAGTAGATTTAGCAATGAATACAATACTGTGCCAACTGCTACTGATTTGTTTATAGGTGATAAGTCTAAAGGTAAGAATTTAGTTAAGAAATATGAGGGCATATGTATATTTCGTGACAAGTGTCACTTATCAAAAAAATGTTTTAAAGCTAATGCGCTTTCTTTTGATGAAAAATGTAGTTTAATTTTGATAAAGGATGCTTGTTTTCTTTACCTGAAGAAAAATACAGGGAACATAAAAAAAGCCATTTAATGAAATGTATGTTAACTTGGCTAAGCAGTCACTCCCGGAAATTATATTTACAGAATTGATTAGTTTCTCAGCAGATAGAATTTAGAAAAAAATTCCGGAATGAAAGGGGGCCCAAAAATGATACCTTGCGGCCCTTAGTTTGAGAGGTTGATGGAGTCCTGCATGCAACTAACGCTTGTATTCACCAACTACTTCGACCCCGAGTTATGCCGATAACTTCGGTCGAACCCTCAAATGGTATGCACCTTTAATCCTGATTGTACGTCTCTTTGATAATGTCAAATCAAATGTTATCGTGAATTTCATTTGAACGCTCGACTGAAGTTTTCTAGGTCGAGGTACATGGTGAATACGAGCATAATGTGAAGGAAACTTGTGAAAATCCTGCTGTAAAAAGCTCTATATGACATACTGGTGGGCCATATGATGATTTAAAAGTCGTTACATTGTTAATAGACTTGGAGCTTGGCTATATTTTTTTTCTTTTTTTTTTTTTTTTTTTTTTTTTTTTTTTTGTGCGAATGGCATACATGGGCAGCAAAAAATTACATAAAAAAGGAATGGCCAGAGAGTGAATCATTTATCCTTCTATCTATATTATAAAGGACAAACATATCTGTGCGTAACGCATACGTCATTTTGCGAATGGCAACACTTTGAAATTTGAAATAAAATTTCGGTTTTGCAATTTTCTCTACTGCTAATTTTTTAACTTCTAAACATCGCACATTTAAAATTTGTATACCGTTGTATGAGGAAAAAATGCTCTTATAAATGCAATTTGCCCGGAAGCTGTATCTCAATTTATTTTTGAGATATTAATTTTTTTGTAGTTTTTAATACTATTTTTCTAATCGTGGCAACAAAAGTATCCCATTTCTATTGAAAGTAAACGGAAAATAGTCAAAAATAGGAGATTACTGTATCATTTTGTTGCCATTTTCTCATAAAACCTGAAAAAAAAGTTGAAATTAAATTACAGGTTATGTCAAGAATATTGTCTGTTATTCCGCGATAATGACTTCATATGCATACTTTTCTATAGACGAAATTTAAGACAGGATTGTAAAAGTGGATTGCTTTAGCGGATGCATATGACGTCATTTTATAAAAAAGCGTGTATTTTAATTCTTAAAACTGAATTATGTTTTGTAGAAGTGCGTCATTTTCACAGCCCAGCTGCTTTGAAATTCTTCACAGGCGAATGCTTCGCTTTTGAAAATAATGTAATCGAAATCACACACTGTAAAGCGCAATGTTTTACAAAAATTTAGAGTGTCTTTATGAAAGAGAGGTGACATGCAAATAATTGCGATTTATATTACAGAAATTGATGATTCTCGCCTGGAAGGATTTGCTTCGCCGAGTTAGACAAGCAAACAAAAAATTCGAGGTTTAAAATTTTTCATACCTTTATATAATCTATATATTTAAAACACAAGTGTGTTTTTTAGTCATCTGCCCTGATCTTTTTGCTGAACCAATTTTACTAATTTTTTTTTTTTTTTTTAACTGAAAGCTGTTCATTTGTCGATGTGATCGCACTATCTGTTTTTATTTATATCCCCACTTTTATATCTTAATTTTAAAAGCAATTTATGAAATTTCTTCAAAATGGTGAGAATTAGATAGCTTTCATTATTGCAGACAAGAGAGAAATAATGAGGTATTTTTATCTTTATTCATGCCATTTTCTGATAAAAATTCAAAATTGTTTATAAAAATTGTTGTATAGGGTTTAGTGGCGCAAAATCCCATTAGGAGCATGATATTGTATTAGGGGAATAATAACGGAAAATGACATACTGCTTTTGAAAACACGCATTTTTCCTCATACATTTTCTATATTATTTTTCCTTCAGCATGTGTACTGATACTAAGTTTCAGACACTAGGCGAAATGCTTATTTAAGCGAAAACGAAATCATATTCAAAAGAAAGATCATTTCTTAGATAAAACTAAACATTTTAACACAAATTCGTCTAAAAAACTTAAATTACAGAAATTTTTACTCTCCGGAATTGAGATTACAATCTCAAGCAAAGAGTGCGTCTATTCACATAAAATCTGACAATCGTGACTTCAAGATTTGAGTTAAAATGATTTTAAAATGATCAAACAAAATACAAATTTTTTTTAAAATGATGAATATGAATATGAGAAGTGCGGTTGCAAATTTTGGGAAGGTAATAATTGCTGTTTTTCATTCCGGAATACCAAGCATAAGAGCTTCAATTGATAACCACATTGTAATAAATGATCTTTATTATATTTTACTGATTACGTATCTATACTATAAAGAACAAACTTATCTGTGCGTAACGCTGACGTCATTTTGTGAATGGCAACACTTCACGATCAAATTTCGGTCTTGAAATTTTCGCTACTGCAATTTTTTAATCTTCTGACCATCATACATTTTAAATTTTCGTCGCATAGGGAAACAATTTACTTTCAAATGCAATTTGTGTAAAAACTGTATCTTAATTGACTGATGTATTATGTTTTTTAAAATAATTTTTAAGCATGATTTTTTTTTAAAGTTTATCTTATCACATTCCGGTTTCAATATATAATAATACTAAACATTTTTCACATAAAGCAAGAAATATTGTTCAGCATTTGTTTCTGACTATTTTGCATAGCAAAATTAATACTTCCTTTATAAACAAATAAAACAATAATATTTAAAAAAAAAAACACCAAACTAACGTATTTGTGAAAAATTAACGAAATTAATACTTCTTTTATAAACGAATAAAAGAATAACATTAAAAAAAAAAAAACAGAAATCTAACATATTTGTAACCGTACAATTTAAATTTTTAGATCACCAAATAGGATTTTTTTTTTTTCAAATGGAATTTCTTTAAAAAGCTCATCTCAATTTTCTGATTGTCTATGTTTTTAAAAACAATTTTAAAGAATGAATTATTTTTTAATTTATCTATATCGCGCAGAGCTCGATTACGAAAGATTAATCCGTTTGCCCTTAAAACAAAATAAAGACTCCATCACTTTCTTACTGCTAATTTCCATTAAAAAATCTTCCCTATGGATGAATAAATAAAATAATACAAATAAAACACAAATTTAACAGACATGTATAAGCTCTGAAAGTATCAGAATATAAAAGGATGCCGTAAGTAGCAAAATCTTGGTGAAATAATTATTAGCATGGGGCTAATAAGAAAATATCGCTTTTGATAAATTTAAAAAATTTATTTGATTGTATAATTCGTATTTTTAATGTGAAAAATGCTTTTTTAATGTAAGTGGGCAATCTAAAAGAATCATTAGATATAAAAATATTATTAGTTTTTAATTAAAAAGAAATGTTTTCACCTATATTCTGTAACCCGGGAAGCCCGGGTACAATCCCCTAGTATATATAAAAAAAGTTTTGATTTGGAACTGAACCAATGAAAATCTGCGTAGAGATTCCGGGTAGATCGGCATCCAATTTGAATGCTTAAGCATGGCCTTTCATAGTTAATATTAAAAAAAAAACTGTTGCATACAAAAATATGGAAATCAGTGGTATTATAGAGAAACGTTTGATAAACACGCTGATGTAGACAGTTTTCAAAACGAAGAATTATTTTAAGAGATATTTAATGCTAAAGTTGAACAAAATCGTTCCATTAAAAAAGTTTTATTGGAGCAAAAACTATACATGAGAATTTAATCATTTTTAGATCATTTTATACATTATAAGTTCCCGGTGTGCAGATTGAATTTATTTTTCTTATTTGACTCAGTTTTTGAGGTTTTATTTCTATTTTAAATTCAAGTTTTCAGCATTTCGAGAGATATTTTTTACAAATTTTAGAAAATGTTATTAATTTATACTGTTGCCAGTTGTATAAACAGCGAAAACAATAATGTTTACTTCAAATTAAAAATTTATTTACACGTGACTATTACAAACAGAAAAAAAAACTTTAAAATTAGAATTAAATGATTACAAGCAGGAAAATTACGTCATAAGAACCATAGGCACAGATGTCATACACGCCGCATATTGGCGCAATTTTTTTCCGAGGCCAATTTGGCGAAAACATCAATAGCATAAACAACAACATCCGGGTTACCATATCAAGCAAAATAACGACACTTTAGAACCAGTTAAGTACCCGTGGCGTATATGAAATTGGCGTCAGAAAAAAATTGCGCCAACATGGGTATATGACATATGTGCCGAACCATATTTAAACTTGAATTTTAAAAGAGAAACAAAATCTTAAAATAAAAAAAATCATTATGCGTTAAAACTTGTAATTTTAGGAAATTACGTCATATTTAAAATGGCAAAAAATATAGCAAGACAATTTAAATTGAAAAATATATTTGCGCGAGATATTTTGAGATAATCTTTTCAACTATTATCGTGAATTCGAAGACAGCGCAAATAATATTTCCTTCTAACAACAAAAGTATTTTCACGCGAATATTAATAAGAGAAATAAAACTTTGGTGTAAATTACGTCAGATTTGAAACGATACATTTAAAATGAATTATTTAAAAGAGCTATCTTATAGCGCTGTTAAAAAAAACCGGAGACAATGACACTGTTTACTTAATTCATTTTACATTAGCTTATTTTCAAATGTTTAACTAATTTTTTTAATTAAATACGAAAACAGCCATTGTATCTCTTAACAGCAGCAGATTTGGCCTTAAAAATCCCCAATCCAAGAAAAACGAATGGAAACCTGTTTACAGAGATATCGCTAATGTTTTTAATTTTAATTCAATATTTTTAAAGCCGATCAAATTAGCGTGCTTTTTGGATTTTGGTGTGCCTGAACGGGGGCTGGCGAGCGTAGCTCGTGGGGGGCAGAGCCCCCTAGTACCTGGAAATAAAAACTTTTACAATCTCCATTAGTCAACTCTGACAACGTTATTCTGCGTCTTTTTCATATAAAGTTAGGACTTTTTAAAAACTTTGTTAAGGCAATGGATAAAAATGGTGTTTTATTTCATCATTTAAAGGAATAATTCGACCATCCAGGCGATGCTAAAATGATGGAAGGAATTCTTTGCATGCTCTTAAATGATATCTCTCATTAGATATGGAAAATTCGAGGGACAATTTACTCAAACTGAAATATTAACCTGAAATTCATTCAAAAGCGTTCTTCAAAATATTTTACAAAAATTATAAAGCACCAAATTACCCTGAGATTGGAACAACTGCTAGAGTCATCCAAAGTTATGGGATATAATACGTCCCTCAAGATTTATTTCTCGAACTCGCACCTAGATTTCTTTCTTGGCAAGCTTGTTGCTGCTAAGGGCAAACAGGGTCAGATTAAAAGGCATTTCAGCCATAAAAAGAGGTACTGAAGGCAATGGTTGGCAAAAATCTTTGCTGATCGCTTTCGGACATTGAAGAGCGCTATTACAGATGGTAATATCGAAGCAATCCAACAGCTTTAATATTTTAGATAAGTTGATTAATATCACGTATGTTATAAATATACTCATTTCTTTTACAATTAATCTAGGAGGTACAAAAATTTAGCCGTGATGGAAAAAAAAAAAAAAAAAAAAAAAAAAAAAACATATTGTAATTCACTATGAAAAGTTCTGTGATTTTATTAAAAGTATTTTATTGTTTACTGTTATTTTAGTTCGTGTGCGAAAACAGGATTCGCATGTCTCAGCGGATTTAAGGGGTTTGAATGCCAGAATTTTTGAAAAGTAATGATCATCATATTTAAACACAGAATTTTTTTTTTAAATGTGGCAAATATTATTTTACAAGAAATTCGTTATTCTCCCCCCCCACCCCCCCTGAGGCGTACGAACCCTGCAGAATAAAAGGTTTAATTTTACTCCCCAGTAAAATCAGTGTTCTTAATGTGAATTATCACAATAATAGTCAAAACATAATCTTTTACTAAGGAAAAATAATTTTTTTTGAAACTGTATTTGAAAAAAAAAAAAAAAATACAATTTAAAAGTCAATGAAATTTGTAACACTGTTTCTCACTAACGAGCTTTATATCACAGTTGAAAGTTGTCAACTTTATCTTATTAGTTATTTTCAGCACAAATTTTAATACCGCATGGTCATTTCATGAAGCTACTTACCTATAATAGTAATGCCGTAACCTAATAAAACATAATCTTTTACTTTGGAAAAATGCTTTTTTTTTTTAAGAAATTGTATTATAAAAAGATACATTTTAAAATTCAAGGCAATTTATAACACTGTTTGCCACCAACGTATATATCACAGTTGAAACTCGTTAACTTTATCTTGTTAGCCACCCTCAACACAAGTTTTTACAAAGTATGGTTAATTCATGAAGTTGCTTACCTACATTTCTTCGAGATTGTTTTCTTTAATCTTATAAAGTGCGTGTTTTCTTTAATCTTAAAAAATGCGGTTGTTATTTTTTAAAACCAGTAATTTTTAATGAAAATTCGCGTCAGAATTTTTAAAAAATGCCTTTATAATTTACGCGAATTGTTTTTTAATTGGATTTGTATATTTTTGAATGAAATTGTTCGTAAATGCTGGTTATTTTTCAACAAAGTTACACAAAAAGAATTATTTACACCTGAAGGAATTAAAAATGTGATATATCGCGCTTGTTATATTTTATTGCAGTTGTAAAATTGATAGTATATTTTTGAAAAACTGATCGTTCTTTATGCTCCTGCACCACTCTTATGTTGCGATCCATAGTTTAGATAATGCTGATATATACGTAATTTACATAACATGAAATCTTGGGTTACCTAACTCGGTAAAATTCGAAGGATGCAAGGCATTCACCTTTCAAGGAAAGCGTGATAATTTTGCTTTGAAAAAATGTTTGTGTAGCAATTTCGCCAATGCCCCTGGCACATAACCTTGAATTCAGTGAAGTTCAAGGAGAGGCGAGAACGGAGTGTCACAAAATTTAGTTGGCAGTATTGAGGTGTTCGCAATGATTTCTTTTAGCTGTTCCATAATATTTTTGATGCTGAAATTATTGGTTCTTCCTGCAGTTTCTAATGATGTAACGGTATCGCCGAATTTCTCATTGCCATTGCTTCCGCCTCTGCAAAATGGTATGAATTTCCATTATTTTACTGTAAAAATATTTGTAAAATTGCTACTTTACTTAGGGTTGTTCTCAAATCCAAATTGGCTATTTTCTGACACATTTTTCAATTTAATTTTATTCGCAAACGTATCAAACTGGAAAGTACTCGTATTTAAAAATCCTGTAATTCAACTGTTTTTCCCTTTTTCGGTAAAGGCAGAAGATTTTTCAGAAAATGCTGCTGTCAAAGTGGGTATTTATAACCGAATTTACGAACAAGACAGCGCAGAACAAGAAAAAACTCCGTCTTGAGACAACGATCGCTTATAATTCAAGATGTAATTCATTTAACGGAAAATTAAAAAAATCTATTCGATTACATACCACTTCAATAATCATGACTGCAAGTGTGTTTAATGTAAGTATGCTCATTTTTATATTTAAAAGTAAGCCAGAAAATGTGTCGAAAACTTTCACGTTGTTGAACGGGGAAAAATATTTTTGTGAGAATCACCTTAACAAAATTGATAACAGTAATAAGACAATTATAAAATACAGCATTTGCATAATTAAACAGGGGAGTTATATTCAGAATAACAGGGGATAACAGGGGAGGAAATGCATAATAGGAAAGCTCTTAATTTTTAATTGACGAAGCCTCTGTATTTTTCAGTCTCTGTATTTAGAATAGTGAATGTTACAAAGATTTTTTTCTTTATGATAAGTTACAAAAAATCAAAGGAAAAAGAAAATAATTGAAAAATAGTAAAGTTGAAAAATTATCTGTAATGTTGACATACACAATGAAATCATCATACAAAATAAGTAATTTGTGTTAAGAGAACAAACATTGGTTTTCTTAATTTCCTTTACACGCACTCTTTTTATTTGCTTTTTTTTTACAAGAACTATATACAAAAACTCAATTAATCTGCCATCTGATTTGGCTTTGTCTAATTAATATACATTGTTAAAAAGCAGTAAACCAACGTTTAAAATGCACAGATAATGTGTGAAAAGCAGCAAACAGCTGTTTCGAATCTACAGCGAGATTCTTCTTCAGTGCAAGATAGGGAAAAAAGAACAGCATGCTAGAAAAAGCAAGGCTCAGCCTTATTTGTGCATTTTAAACGTTGGTTTACTGCTTTTTAATATTCCTGCAAAAAAGCTTTAATTGCTATTTTTAATAATATACATTGTATTTGAAATTATAACTCGCATGTCTATTACAATTGCTTAATGCTTAGAAAATTTCATGCTATAATAACGTAATGGCCAATCACGTAGTTTGAATCCTGGGCACCTATTCACTCCATAATCAGAAAAAGCCGCTTAATCAGAATTTTTTTGCTGTGCCTAGATGCAGTGATTTGTTTTTATTCAGTTCCCAAAAAGTTCCCATAAAATAAATTTAAAATAATTTCATTTTTACTTTCCGATCACATAGTGTATGGAAAGTATTGTAATCATTATTTGTGTGTGTGTGAGGGTGAGCAGGATAACACTCAAACGGTACTTCAGATTGAGCTCCCATTTGGCGAATAAGCTATAAACGACTGTCGTAAGAACTGTATTTCCTGAATATTGGCTGCGAGATTAAGTATCAGGGTTATGCAGAAAGTAAGTTTCCCGTGGCCGGTAAAAAGAAACAATTCAGTTACTTCTCAACCTAAGAACCACCGGAATTGCAGCCCTTGTACTATCATGGGATACGTTTTTGTAGTCCAGAGTCATAGAAGTTTGCCGCCTGGGAATGGAGCCAGCTTGTCATAGTTGTCAGTCCACGTCTAATCACCCGTAACGATCCTGTTGAGGTATGCATTGCCCACATCGTAGTATCGCTACAGAAAAGTCAATGTTGCTCCCATGCGTTTGGTTTTGTGTTCGGGTGTAAGGTTCTTCGGCACCCACCTGGCGCACAATTTCTGGAACAACAGGTGTTTCGTGATGATTTCATGCATCGCCGATCTTTTCTGCAGCGATTCCATTATGAAGGAAACAAGATCGTTACGGATGATGAGATGTGGGTTGACAATTGTGACAAACTAGCTCCATAGGCGGCGACATATGACACTGGACTACAAAACCACATTATGATAAGTGTTACAATTCCAGTGGCTCTTATTTTGAGAAGTAGCTGAAACATTGCTGTATCTTTTGCAATAAATCTTTCAAGATAATTTTATTACGCACCGTTGGAATCTTAATTTCTGGATTACTTTCGTATTTCATTCATTTTCTAACTGTTTTCAAACCATTTTGCATTCTATAAAGAAAATCACCAAAAAAATGTGTAAGTGATAAATATCGCGGCAATGCAATAAAGCATTAGTAGCGTAGAGACAACGTCTCCTGTTTCAAAACGGGATTTCCAATGTTCGAATCTAGTCGATTTCATTGTGAGAAATTTAAAATATATATAGAGTAATTTCGGATGAGATGCTGTATATATATATATATATATATATATATATATATTAATTTGTGTATAACGTTCCATGGGGCACATAAAAAAGGGTATGCTATTTAATGATAAATATAAAATATGTGTACCGCGACAAAAATAAAAAAATAATAATTAACATTTTTTAAAATTTTTTCTAAAACATTACACTGTGGCGCGTGACCCGTACATTCAGCGAGACTAACGAAAAAGACAGGCTACCGCGGTGCATCCCACGTGCCTTTTTTTTACATACCTCTGGAGTGACGTGATGCTCTTTTTGCACACCTTCATTCGTGCATTCGAGCATCGCGTCACTCCAGCGATCTATGAAAAGATACGTGGAATGCACCGCGGCAGCATGTCTTTCTCGTTAGCCTCGACATTCAGGGTGAGACAATCTTGTGCGAGAGTTATGCCGCGCTTGTCATAAGAACAGAATGAAATTATAAATAAAAAACATTCAAACAAATATTCATATCTGGACTATAATTAACTATGTAATAATAAGAAGAAACTAAATGAGTACATAGAACCTTACTAGTTGGTTCAAATCAATATTAAACTGCCTACTTTGTTCTCTACTAAAATTATCTACTTATTTTTTTACAAACTGGATTTTAATTGTTATTTCAGCAACAACTTAACATCAATATTTTAGAAAAGGAAATGGAAAAAGTAAAATAGTGTTTACATTGATTTATTTGTTAATAGGCCTGTTCTGTCGACCGCAATCTGCACAAAATGTGTCGAAAATAGTACAGTCTTCATGCAACCACATTTGACGCATGACGCAACGAAGCCAATCACACTTCCTCTTAGTTTTGGAGTAGTTTTCTGAACATTCCTTGCAAAGAGCTTCTGGGTCACATGTGTGATCCAACTTTTCATTATTATCCTCTTAGCTTCTTCGTCTTTTTACTTTTTTTTTCTTTTTCTCCTTTGTTGTAGTAAACTTGATACTGTTTGAACATTCATCAATGCCATCGGTTTGTGTTTGTTACGCACATGAGAAAATCATTGTGTTAGAATTAAATACATTATGTTTCAATTAATATAAAAAAAATTGTTCACAAAAATTATGTATACATATTGTTAATATATTTTTAAATATACATTTTGCTAAATTTTCAATGGAGCAAAATGATAAGAAAGCCATAAATATTTCCAAACCGGGGCTCGTGATTTGTAGATATATTCTCATATCATTTAACAAAGCATTTAAAAGAGATTTTGAGTGCTTTCGTTTAGTTTGCAAAACTTTTTGACAATGGGATAAGGAAAAAGGCTTCCTGTCTTCGAAAGAGGCCACATTCTAGCTTATAACAACATCGTAATGTCACTCCAAAGAATTACTGATGAAATTAAATATTCAAAGACTAATTTTAAATTTCTTACAAAATCCTACATATGGTAATGCAAAATCTGTAGGAAGGTAGAGATATTTTTCGAAACGACCAGACAATTTGATTATTCGCACAATTCTTTCTTCCAAAGCGAAAAAATTACAGCGAAAGCAATTGGAAGCCAAATAACAGCGCCAGCATCAGTAAGAATTATAAGAAACGCAATGAAAATGTCCAGAAACATTAAATATGTAAAACCAAGTCAGTGCCCGTGTATAATATCTGGTCATAAAAAACCCAGATTCAGCATGCAGAGAAACAACTGAAGTAACAAACGAATTGGTTTAAAGTTACTTTCAGCGATGAAAAGAAGTTTAATTTCGATGATATGGATGGTTTTTATTCACATTTTTATAACTTTCGAAAGGAAAGGGTCGTATTTTCCACGCGTATATTATTCACGCGCCAACTAACTGGAGACTCCTAATATTTTAGGCTGATTTTTCCACAAGAGGTAAGCTTAGAACTACTTTTCTACGAGAACTACAAAAAAGACATATCTATATTAATATGTTAGGTTAGAACTCCCTTTGTTGAACGTGGAGGCGTTGGAATGCTGGCTTAACTATATTTTTCAAAAAGACAATGCCTCAATTCACTCTGCAAAAGACACGAAGAAGTGTTTTGAAGAAACTAAGATTCTCACACTTGATTGTCTGATCAATTGTATTGACCTAAGTCCCGTAAAGAACATTTGAGGTAATATAGTGCTCAATATCTACCGAAAAAAATGGCCACTTGATCCAGTATAACTCGAAAGCGAATTAAATTCTGCCATTTGTGAGGCATGACGTGTTTTATTAGCTTGACAATTTCGAAACCTTGTAAATGCTATGCCACAATGCTGCATTGAAATTATTTAACACATTATGCCTTGTCTAGTTCAGCCAACACCTTCATTCTACTGTTGATAACTGGAAAAACGTTGCCAGGTCTCGGAAATCTCGTTTTCAATGGCATCGGACGGAAGGATGTGTTCATTACGGGTATGGAAACAACCTCATGAATCCTTGGACCCTACATGTCAATAGGGTCCTGTTCAAGGCAGTGGAGCCTCTGTGATGGAATGGGGTGGGTGTATTTGGCGCGATATGGGACCCCTCATACAACTAGAGACGACTTTGACAAGTGCCGGTTACGTACGCATTTTGCCCGATCACCTACAGCCATTCACGTCCATTGCATATTCCGACGGACTCCTACATATCCAGCAGGAAAATGCGACACCGCATATATCGAGATATGCTACCGAGTAGCTCCAGGAGCACTCTTCTGACTTTAGATACTTCTACTGGTTCCCTAAATCCCCAGGCATGAACAATGAACATTATTGAGCATGTTTGGATTGCCTTGCAAAGTGTTGTTCAGAAGAGACCACCTCGCATTCCTATGGATTTGTGGGCTGCCCTGCAGGATTCATGGTATGAATTACCTCTAGGATACCTTCAGGCATTTGTTGAGTGCATGCCACGTCATGTTGTGGCACTTCTGCGTGCTCGTAGAAGCCCTACACGATATTAAGCAGGTGTACCAGTTTTTTTTTGGCACTTATGTGTAACATTTCTATAATTTAGAAAAATCTGTTTCGTTCTTATCATTTTGCTAATATAGCATATCAAGTGAAAGTGAAATATATTACAATAACAATAATTGTTTAACAATGCTTTCTTTGTGTTTGTATTGTCTATTTAGTTTGATAAAATCAATTTAAAATGGTTTATACCTGGATTAATATAATTCTATTTATTACTAATTTTAAATATTCTTCCAATTTCTGTTCAAATGTAATTATTTTTTACATTGCAGAGTTTCCAACAAAATGCTTCAAAGATCTGGGTTGTTTTGAAACCGGTCCACCATTTTATCACCCAATTTTTCGTCCAATCTTTCTGTTGCCGTTTGATGAACAGAATATTCCTACCAAGTTTCTACTCTTTACTCGGATAAATCCGAATTTTCCAGAGCTCTTAGACCATAGCTCAAGTACCATAAGAAGTTCATCATTTAATCCATACTGTCCTACAAAAATTCTTATCCATGGTTTTGCTGTGAATCCGACAAAAAATGAAGAATATTCGGTGAGTTCAAGTTACTTGTTTAATTTTATGCGTTTTGTTTTTGTACATAAATAAGTGTTATTGTTTTAATGCGAAAATCTTTTAAAAAGAAAGATTAATTTCATTGACGTAATACTAGATATAAGGGCAAAAACACTTCGCCGCCATATCAGTGCATTCTGCAGCTGGAGCAACTCCATACGGCGATTTAAAAAAATGAGACAACTTACCTATCTCTGCAAAGTTTTGGAATCTTGCTTCAAATTCCTTCACAAGATCTGACACAAAACCTAGGAACACCGCTGTGTGTATTTCGGAATTGTTCTTTATATATTCAAGAATTGTTGGAAAATGAATAAATTCTTCATTTGCAATATATTTTTCGGTGGTCCAGGTTTAGACCTTTTGCGGCCCGGATGTGGACCGCGGTCCGCCAGTTGCCGACCGTGGGTGTAGAGTTTGCCAGTTGCGAGTGAAGTAGAGATGGGCAACATCGTTCCTTTTAAGGAATCGTTCCAGCCGGAATCGTTCACCGAAATGAACGAGTTCATTGGAGTCGTTCCTTTCGGAATCGTTCCGAAAAAAAGGAACGAATCCGAGAAAAAGGAACGATTCCGAGAAAAAAGGAACGATTCCGAGAAAAAAAGAACGATTTTGAAAAATAAAGGATTCCAAGGGGAAAAAAACACTTCCGAGATAAAGAGAACCACATGCAATCCATAATATTTTTTACTAATTTATTTTCTTATGTACCCATCCATTTTCTTAGGCATCCAGTCGCTTTAATTTTGTAATGTTTTGGACAGATGATTTTGTTTTTAAGAGTTCATTTCATTGATCAGTGTGTGCAATTAATTTGCAGTTATTTCTAACTTTATGATTTATGGTATAAAGCATAATTCCTCTTGGAAATTTAAGGGCGGTGCAAGGTCTATTCGATTTTCAGTGTAATCATTGGTTTCTCTTGAAAATATGTCGTCAAATGACCGTCCATTCATATTATTATTTTATACAGTGTGTCTTTACTCTCAACGATGTTCAGTGGCTAAGTCCTAAACCGTTAGTCATAGACCTATAGTTCCAATTACAAAAAGGTTTTAAATAAGGTAAAAAATTATTCTGAAAGTCGTTTGGATCAATAAAAATATTTCTAAAAAAGTTACGAAATTTAATTTTTTATACGGTCCTCCGCCCTATAAGAGATATTTAGTAAAAATTTCCTGTTCTCTTAAAAGAAAGACAAAAAAAGTCCCATTCATCTAACACTAAAATTCATGAAGTTATACGAAACTTTGAAATGCAAGACTTATGCCACTTTTCTGCATCCGAATACACATGAGTTTAGCCATGCTTCTAGGGGTCGTAAACAAAGTGCTTAAAGTATTTGAAGGATTTATTTCATGTGTAGCTGCGCTTTGAAAGGAATCGTATTACGACAGATTTTTGTAAGGATTTGAAGCTGTTTCTTTTCATGATTTTTTTAACAAAAACTATGCTATTTTTATAAGCTTTTATTTAACCTATTAACCGCCAAAACTATAAGTAGGAATTTTCAAATTTCTTGTTGAAAGTCGCTTGTCACCACAAATTCAGAAAGGTAACTTCTGCTTTATTAAAATATCAAAATTTCTGCCAATAAATAAGGCAATTTTTTTAATTGTGAAATAATGGTGACAAAGTAATTAACGTAAGCATGAACAATTATTTTGACCGTTGCGTGAACGCAACACCAGCGGGTAACGGGTTAACTTGAAACGATCGTATGTATGTCTTTCCAGTTCAAAATTTGTACTCGAAATTCAACTCACTTTAAAATATGCGATCGAGGTTAAATTTTACATATTGACGTAAATCAGATGACAATGTAATATTATTATGATTTTCAGTGCTTACCATTATGTACTTATTTTACAGAGTAACACAAAAAATTTCGGATAGATTACTGCCAACAAGTTTTCTAAAAAGTTTTAGATTAGATAACACAAGACTGCGATGGTTGTGTTTTTTTATTTTTAAAATTATGTATTTTTAAAATTATGATTTTTTTGTATTTTTTAGCGCTGAATCCGAAAATTATCTTCATTTTTAACCATCATGTCAGAATTTTTCGCAAATAGTAAATTTCAAAATTGAAAAAATAGCTAATACTATAAAATAGAGTCGATGGTTGTATTTTTTAACTTTTACGATTGATTTGTATGTGCTTTTTAGCACTGAATGTAAAAATTACCTTCATATTTAACCATCATGTTAGACTTTTTTGTAAATGGTAAATTTCAAAGTTAAAAAATAGCGAAAATCTGATACTATAAAATGGATGTAAAACTTCTTTTATTCAATTTAATTTTATTTAATTCAAGAATTTACTCAATTTTTAGCTTATACTGGGATTCTTACAGCTAAACAGCTCTGGGATCCGATGATGTGGGAAGGGAAGAGGTTCAATTAAAACTTTGAACTTTGAAACTTTGAAATTTACGATTTGCGAAAAATCCTGACGTGATGGTTAAAAATGAAGGTCATTTTCGGATTCAATAGTAAAAAATACATAAAAATCAATTATCAAAAGTTAAAGAAATAACAATCACATCTATTTTATACTATCAGAATCAGATTTCCGAAAATTTTTCACTTTTTAGCTTTCAAATTTACGATTTGCAAAAAATCTGTACTTTGTGATAAAAAATGAAGGCCATTTTTGGATTCAGTGTGTAAAGAATCGAGGCTGTTGCTTTTCAACATTTTATTTAACGAAAATTCTATTATTTTCTTCCTGTTATATGTTTAGTACAAGCTGTATATTTTGCATTAATATTTCAGAATGATTATAGATTTCAAATTTATAATGCAATGTTAATTTTACTATCAACTATATTTTTTATATATCTGAAGATTATTTATATTTCTAGTAAATTTGTAAATGACCCCTATTTCGCAGCAAAAAATATGCTCCAAGTTGAAACAGCCATTACTTCGGTCAGTTTTAGTTGTAGAATAATAGGACTTTTATTTGTCTTACTTGTAAGTGTAATAGGAAAGTTTTACTAACTATAACTTGAAGGACCGGGGGATCGTATAAAAATTTAAATTTCGTAATTTTTCAAGAAATGATTCTATTGACCCAAATCACTTTTTAAATACTTCTTTACCCCCATTTAAAACATTTTTGTAATCGGAACTATATGGCTATGACTAACGGTTTAGGAATTAGCTATTGGACATCGTTGAGAGTGGACATCCTGTATAGGAAATTTTATTATTGCTCTGATAGTTGTCACCAGGGTCTAGGAATTTTTAGTCTCATAGATTCCTCTTCAAAATCTACCTAGGTAATCTTAATTTTATTTTTCATTCTGAATCTCATTTTTCATTTGGATGGCCCTACTGGTTTGGATATGTAACTAGTTAAAGTAGATTACATTTTTGTTCCAGTGTCCGTACTTTCAATAACTTTATGCCCTTTATCGTCTTTCTCCTCAGCTCCCTAACTTTACGCACAAGGATATTTCGCATAATTCATCAACATTATTATCACCGCCTTCAGGATCTGGTTCAGAAGTGAAACACCCTATTCTATAGCAATCATCTTGTAGTGCAATTCAGTGATATATATCAATTTTAATGCATTTGAAATAGCTTAATGTCATTAAAATGCGCTGCAAACGATTTTTTCCCGTTGACCATAATGTAACGAAATACTTTTGAGTGCCCCTGTAAATAAAATATTAATGCTACACTCTTCATATTGAATACCAAACATCCCATGGTAAACATCATTAACATATATCAATTGCATGGGAATCCGAGTATATTTACGGGAGTTAGGTATATTACACACTGAGACCACAGAACGACACAAAGCGCAACATGAAGTGCAAAAACCGGTCGAAACAAAGAACGAAGTTGTTGCAAACTTGTTTTAAACCAGTTTTTCTAGCGAATTCAAGCGACATGTCTTATGTGTCGCCTTAGTGTGTGACTTGCCTTAGATCGTGAACAGACGGTCTGACGGACAGACAAACCGCATTCATAAACACTCACTTTATTGCAGAGTTAAAAAGTAAAGCACGTTTTTGCACACTGTCTTTCCTGAGTGACTGATGTGTCTTGTCTTTTACCCTAACATCGCTATTTGTGAACTGCTGTTAACTACGTAGAATTTCAATAAACTTACAACACTTTTTGAATCTCCAATTTCACGAGAACCTACAGGAATTTCTCTAATTTCACACCCTCATCCGCCGTCACCCTCTCTCCACTTATGTCATACAGAACCTCAGTTCGGTGTGAGTGAATTGCAATGCTAATATGTTTGTTTGGATTGGGATCTTTGGAGCTTCATAACTCATGAAGTCATGGAACACTTGTGTTACATGAAAGGGTAGAAGTTCCTTCAGATGATTTGTAAACAGATTCATTAGCAGGGCTATGGCTAGTGATATTTATAAGATAATATTATATGCATTAATATTATAATATATATATATATAGTAATATATGTGATTTTATTCATATATAGTACATATTATCTCCGCCAAAAGATATAGTGATTCACTAAACTTCAAAGTTCTATTTCTTTAAATTTGAAATTTGCTAACATTTTAACTGAAAAACGGTTTATTGGTTTAATTAAATTAAACAAATTAAAAGTATGTCCATTATTATTACAGAGTGTAGTACTATATAAAGAACTATCCTTTTGACGATGTTTCGGCCGTTGAATGAAAGATATCTGTTGCAAACGTGTTATAGATAATACCAACCTTAATTTTTTGAGAATTTGACTATTTTTTATTCGGAGTTAAACTTTTTATTGTCAAAACTATTTAAAATAGATAAAACATTTTGTTAAATTCGAACTTTTCAGAAAACTTTATGTAATTTAAGAAAAAAAAAGAAAATAAATAAATAAATCTTCTAAGTGAAAAGAATAACAATAAGAAAGGAAAATACATAAAATTTAGTATCGTATTTGCAGTAAGTTTTACCTCAATAAAAACGGAAATTTGGTATTAGTCTTGAAACATTAAATTTAGTTTAGCATGAAGGGAGCCTCGATTTGATCGAAATTAAACTCAGATATGTATTATCCATCACCACAGTAACAGGCATTAATCGTGGCATTGATTTCGGGATTTACGAGTATCAATAACGATCAAGAAATCTGAATTATTATAAGAAATTATTACGATAAACGATTTTTTTTTTTGCTTTTATTTTACGTTGAATTAAAACAAAGTCACAGTTATTTAAATTCTAATTATTTAGCAAGGAATAGAAGTAAAATAACAATTGAAAAAACTGTACAAAATCACAACGTGCATTCTTTGGAAACCAATAATTAAATTCGTATATTGTAAAACTTTTTAAATGCAATATCAATAATGCTTCCGCATACCAGACCGGTGCAACAGACCCGATAGATACATTCAAATTGATTTTTCACATTTTAAAAAATGAAAATTTTGTAAATATGTGACTTTTTCTGGAATGTTCTACTCAAAAGAATAGAACATCCCAGAAAAAACCCATATTTACAGAAATTTCAGTTTTTAAAATAAATTAGAAATATCATTATAAATGTACCTGTCGGGGCCATTGAACCCCTCTGGTAGGCGGAGGGTTAACATAAATCTATTAAACCGAAACAAGCATAAAATATGCAGCTTTATATATGTCGCAGTGTTGGAGAAAGTCCGATAATCTATATGTAGCACGTGATTTTTCTTTCCCGTTTTTATACTCAAAACGGCCATTAAGAGAGCGAACCGCGGTTAAATTATTTCAATCCCACCCACCACTGTTACTGTTATCTTATTATTATTATTAGACATTACGCTTTTTGAAATATTCATTATCTTAAGAAAGAAAGAAACGTTTTACAAAAATTCGTTGTTCTAACAGATTTTACTCTATGTAATAAACCTCAATGTAAGTTGATTAAAACAACAATCTTAGGGAGTTTCGAGATTTTTTTAATCATTTTCTTCAGGAGAGAAAAACAAGACGCCAAACTGTGGAAATAAAGTGGTACTCCAGCGCTCGTAGCTGGTCATATATTTATTTTGACAAAGAGGATTCTCAAATTGAAATTATGTTTGAGGAAAAAACATGAAATAGTGAAATATGCATGAAAGTGCGTAACTCTACAATTATTAAAATAATTGAAAATCAGTTATTATTATCCTATTAAAATGCAATTTTTATGGCCTAGTGATATATTTCTTACATTATTCAAAACTGTTTCTAGTCAGATTTAAAAAAAATATTTTTCATTAGTAATTAAACAAGCATTTTCTTTGTTTTTCTTAAGGCTGTTCTTAAGTGATCTGCTCAACAAGCGTAAAACGTTTTGACACATTTACAAATTCCTTTTTTAACCGAAAGATATAAAATTGGAATGTTTGACCATGGAAGCGATTTGGATTCGAACTGTGTTTTCCATTTTTTGATCAGTAAATTACCTATTGAGTTATAATCGATTTTGATCACGTGACAAACATGTTTTTCACCCATTTTTGAGAAATTATGCCTCTTTCGCGCGGAAATTCGGTTCAAAACGTCCACTTTGACACTATTTTCGGAAAGGCCTATTGCGTTTGCAAAAAAACGAAAAAACAGCTCGATTACATAGTTTCTGAACAACAATACCTGTTCGTTTCATGCATTTCCGAATAAAAATAAATTAAAACTTTTGTCACAAATTTATTCTTTTGGATTTGAGAACAGCCTTAAGAATTCATTTAGAAAAAATTCATTTCGTATGATACATTTACCAATTAGAAAATGTATTAGTGTATTAAAGTACACATGGTGTTCTATTACCCTCGGGGTCCAGGTACTCAATCGGTAAAGCACGTAAAGTTTCTGGGTTCGAATCCCATCTCGGGCACTTTTTCTCTCAGGTGTAAAAAATCCAATTCGTATAAAATATATTTTTTAATTATTTCTTTCAGATTAATTTAGCACAAGAAGATGAAACAGTAATGTTTATTAAACGCCCTACTCCGCCCCGCACTTCAATTTCTTTTTTCTTTCTTTCTTTACTTTTCTTTTTTTTTTTTGAGAAGGGGGGGGGGGGGAGGGGCAGAAGGATATTTTGGCAATAAAGTCAGCTTTAATAGAATCAAAATCTGTCATTTTGAAATAAAATAGCGTATTTTAATTTATTAAAACTGGCCAGTCTGCAAGAAAAGAACCGATTCCCGAGGAACCGTTCCAAAAAGGACCGAATCCGAGGAACCGTTCCTTTTCGGACTCGTTCCGAAAAGGACCGATTCCTTTTTACAGAATGGAATCGTTCCTTCAGTTTCACTGCTGAAATCGTTCCTTTGGAGTCGTTCCTCAACAAATGACACATCTCTAGAGTGAAGTAACTGAGGAGGTTGCTACAAGATGGCGGCTGACATTTTACATCGGATCAATAGTTTCTGATTACCGCTGAAGCAAAATTCCACCAGTAAATTTTGAATAGAAATTTTTCCTTATTTTAGCGGCTTATTCATGCAAAATTTCCCTCAGAAATATGGTAAAACTTTCTACTCGTTTTTACTGGTGGAAGTTGGCCCTGGTACTATAATCTCCTTCACTGACACTGGCAGGAGTTAGTTTAGGTTCACAATATGGAGCAAACTTAGGGCCTGACTAATGCCGAAGTAAACTTCCATCAGTAAAAATACATGCCTGTTTTTGGCCATAATTGAGACTGAAATTCTGCATTGATAAGGCTTTTAAATAAGGAGAAAATTTTTATTCAAATTTACTGGCGGAAGTTTGCCCCGGTGGTAATCAGCCACTCCGAAATCGATTACAGATGAAGTTTTAACATTTTGAGGATATGTCGATTCCTCTTTATTCATAGTTTCATGGTGTTTAGTTCCCAACCAAACTTGGTACTCATTTTACAGATCCCCGAAAGGATGAAAGGCTGAGTGAACCTTGCCCAGCCCGGAGCCGAAACTCTGGACCTGTTGCTTGGTAGCCAGGCACGCTGACCACTACGCTATTGGGCTTCCCAAAATTTCTGTATTATGTACTATTTATCAATTGATTTAATTTCTGATTTTTATTGTTATTATTATTGTAACGATAAATTTTCATCGAATTATGTTCACATGAGTTTTATATTTATAGATCTTGAAAAATGTTATTCTCCAGAAAGGATGGCACAACGTAATTGTAGTAGACTGGTCGGATAGTAATCGCGCTCCTTATTTCCAAGCTGTTGCTAATGGACGTGTGGTTGGAGCTCAAGTAGCTCGTCTCATAAATGCACTGCAGGTGGGTAATGCAACTATATATTTTTTCCCTTCAATCAACTGTTCTTTGCACATCTTCCAGCCGCTCATTAAAAAAAATTAATCTGCTTTAAATCTATTAATTTTAGTTTTTATTTATTCGAAGAACAGATAGATCATTAATCTATGTACTTTATCAGTACTAAATTTCTAAATAAATGTTAATATCTTTGTTTTGTGATGATAAGTTAGGATACAAAACAAAAATATCTGGAGAGGATAAAATAAGAGACAAATGTAGACTTTAATAAGACGACAACTAGTCTTTGAAAAAATATAGTTGAACTGTTGGATAGCGTGTCTAAAACTTCATCTATTAATCTTGTAAGCATGCCAGATTAAATAGTCAATTAATCTCTATTCTAAAAAAGGATAACTGAAGCCCCTGCTGCCGCTGGTGTAAATTAATTTATTGCGATTGGGACTCTTTCCCGTTTTATATTTTAAAAAAATATTGCATATAAAATATGAAAACTGATAGTTGCATAGAAAAATGTATGATAACCACGCAAAAACAGAAAATTTTAAATCGAATAATAATATTAAGCGCTATTTAATGTTGAAATCGGGCGTTTTCTAATTTATGTAAGTTTTATACCGTCAAAAACTATGCACAACAATTTAAATTTTTTTTTCATGCACATACTTTAGTTGATTATGGTGTGCATGTGCAGTGTCTAATCAATTTTTAAATTTGTCTAATTTTTTAAGGTTTTTTTTTTCAATTGTTTATTCAAAATTTCATTATCTGAACAGAGATTTAATTCATAGTTTGAAATAGCCAATTTTTCACCTACCGCTGCCAGAATTTAAGAAGTTTAAATGATAAAATTTACAAGCACTTTTCAACTGAAAAATATATTTGCAGTGGATATTGAAAAGGCAGTAAACTTTAAAATAATTATGAATATTATATGCAAAAACTATTTATTAGTAAAAATAACGTCATATTTAAAGCGATATATTTAAACCGTCTTATGAAAAGCGATTTTCTTATAGCGTCGTTATAAAATCCGGGAGTCAGCGACATTTTTTACTTACCCATTTCACACAAGATGATATTCAAATATGTAATTGATTTTATTTAATCAATCACGAAAACAGCTGCCGCTGTTACGGCAGCGGTTGATTCCGCCCTAAGAGCCTAAAAATTTCCTAGTCAGCGAGAAAGGAATGCAACGCAATTACAGAAAATCACCTCAGGTCCTTTTAAAATCATTAATTTTTTCTTAATAGGGTAGCTTTTTTAAAACAGAGAGAATTAATGTGTTTTTAGAGCTTGCGCTTGCGGTGTCGGAACAAGGGTTAACGACAGTAACTCTTAGGGAGCAGAGTTTCCAAGTTTAAAAAGAAAAATTAGTTAAATCGTCTTCGGTACAAAGAATAGTTGAGTGAGCCATTTAAGAAACATTATGGATTACCTTTATCCCTTTAAATAATTTTTATATGAATATAATACAAATACTCTATTGGATTAACATTTACATTTACATGTCCAAAAGTCACGGGATACTTTCGATTTTAAACGTTTTACTGAATATCTAGAGAAATACTTCACGAATTATGCTAGAACTTCAAGAATATAAAGAACATCTTTTGATATCGTATTTTTCAGCGAACCTATTATGACGGTGACCATTACGGGACCAACAACACATTTAACAAAAAAATAATATTTGCGATCACCCTGTAAAATAAAACGCCCGAAATGACCTGAAGCTGTATAACGTCTATGGGCATCTTGAACAACATTTGTGTGCATTTATGTAAGAATATCATGCATATTCCTGGAGATATAAAAGTAAGTAGAAAATTAAAAGTTTCTTAAAAAAAGAAAAAGAAGAGGGAAAAAAACCTTGAAATTTTCACTTTTATTCAGTTCCTACTATTAGTTCACACCTTCCCTATATTTATTTATTTATTTATATATATATCTTGTTCAAATTTTCAATCGTTAATAAAATACTTATTATTCATCCTATCAAGTTGAAATAAATTTTTTTAAACTTGTACTAGATGACAATTGATGTTAATACAGATTTTTCAAATATTAATTCATTAATTAAATTTTAATTAATTAATTTTAGTTTTATATGGGAGACAAAATAGCGGCCATTGATTATTGAAGCATTTAATGCATCTTCCTATCTATAAGGGGGGTTACCACTGGGGGGATCCTGTTCTGTCGCCAAATACCGCCATGTTTGTCGCCAATTTGGCGATATATCGCCAAATTAGGCGGCCAAAATGAGTCGCCAAAAGTGACGCCAACTTGGTGATATCTCTAATATTTCGCCAAATTCCCATAGACTTCCATTGTAAACCTACTTGCTTATAGAAAATCAACCAATTGAGATATTTTAATGCAACAATAACTAATATTAGCTTAAGGGATTATATTAAATTTTTCTTTGATGACCTAAGTAGGAATTGACTTTAAAAACAAAATTTTTATATTACTTGTTTATAGCAGGATTTTCCATATAGGCATGCAGTATTTGCAACCTAATTTAACGCCATTGTCAGGAAACTTGAGAAAATACAGTAGAAACAACTCATTACAGTTAGAAAGTAAATATATTAAATATTTGATGAAATGTGAACATTCATATGAAATAATTTTTAATTGTGCATGCGCGAACCATAACTTTTCCTCCCATAATTTAGTAGTCAACTATATAGGGCACCTCATAAAAAGGTCAGTGGAATATCGTGATTAATTCAGAAAGATACCTGCGATAAAGGGATCTAAATTTCAGTTGATTTCTAAAAGTAGTTCGATGTTTAAGGGATTTTGCACTAATTGTCATTTTATAATCATTTATTTCCAAGGAGTTAGCATTTAATGTATATGTCCAGGAGTAGCTTTGGAATGGATTTTTCGATTTAGATAAGTCTCTTTTTGTTGGAAGTGACCCATTATGATAATTCTTCAAAGTAGAACTAAACATGAATAAAAATGAAAATACAAAAATTAAAAATGACAATTTGCGGAAAATCCCTTATTTTCTAGCTATTTTTAGAAAGCAACTGAAATTCAGCTGACTTTATTGCCGATAACTTTCTGAATTTTAACGATATCCGACTGGTCGTTTATAGGAGTTCCTCCGTCTTCCTAATCATGAAATAATTTTTTTTATATAGTTCGCGCATGCGTAGTTAAAAAGTATTTCATACAACTGCTCATATTTCATCAAATATTTAATATGTTTATATTCTAAATGTATTAAATTGTTTCTGCTGCATTTTGTCAAGTTTTCTGAAAATGGTGTTAAATTAGGTTGATATAAGTTCACTTCTAACTCGCATGCGCAGTTCAAAATTATTTCATAAAGTGATCAGATTTCCTCAAATATTTAATTTATTTATATTATATTTATTAGTAGTATTTTGTTTCTCATGCACTTTGTCAATTTTTGTTCTGAAAGTCTCTTCAAATTTATTTGAATATTCTGCATGCTTTAAACAAAAAAAAAAACACGCTAAATTTTTTAAACTTTTAAAGAAGAGTTTATATTGCTATAAATATACGTGCTATTCTTAATCAAATGAATGCATATGTTGTATAAGTTCCACATGGTTATGTCCTCCAACTACAGATAATGTGGAGTATTTTATTTTGCAGGGTGATCGCAAATATTATTTTTTTAATTCCATTTGTCAGTGGCCTCCTAATTACCATTGTGATCAAACCTTCCTTGTAAAATATAAGGTCAGATACGTTTTTTTAAAAAAAATCTTTCTGAAGTTTCAAAAGAATTTGTGAAGTGTTTATCTGTATATTCGACAAAAAGTCCGGTGTCTTATACTTAATGAAGAACAGAATGAATGATTTTACCATCGAAAAAATTCTTTGGCACGGTACAGTGTTGTTCATGGTACAGTGATACAGTGTACCTTTGTATGTATTTTCAATCAGATTCCACCAGAAATTTTGTAAAAAAAAATAAAAGAAACAAAATCATTGCTGCCAATCTTCATAACTTTTTTAATAAATTTTCTTCAGAAATTTTGAAGATAAAAAGAATTTTTATCTTCATTTTTATCTTGTAAAGGTTTCTAAATTTAACTCTAATTAAAATAAGAATATTTTTTCGTTACGAACTTTCTGGTAGAAGTTGAATTAAAAAAACAAAACAAAGGTTAGTAACTATGCTTTTGCACATGTCCAAGTGATTCATTCGAATAGTAAAATTGTTCATTCTGTCCATCACTACTTATAGTATATGTCTCGCCAACATCCCATTTCAGCTATGTACAGGAGCGACTCCTGAAAAATTCCACATAATTGGCCATAGTCTTGGTGCTGCTGTAGCTGGCTGGGCAGGAGAAAGATTTCAAAATTTGGGTCGAATTACAGGTACACATTTTTTTAAACTATTTTTCTTTCAGAAAGAATCAAACTGCTTAAGCATATTTGTGTAGCACACGATTTATATCTCTGATTGTAAAGTAGAAGATTGAAGTAGCTTCGGAGGTGATCAAGAGTAAAATGTGCTTTGGAAGACGATTTTATAGAATATCAAATTTGACAATTACAGTAAAACCTCTTTTATCCGAAACTCTTTTAACCAAAACTCTCGATTAATCGAAATCCAATTTTAAAGCTTTTTTTTTAACAATCACATTTCTTGTGTGCAAAATCCATTTTGAAAATTTTTTTTTTTTTTTTTTTTTAACTATCATATTATCATATTCCTTGCCTGCAAGCGGTCCTTTCCGAACCACGAGTGCTTATAAATATTTTTGATCCCCTTTCTTAGAATTCCTTTGAATTTAACTTTGAGTTCCCGTAACTTGATTAGATTGAAATTTGAGTTCTCGTGTTCATTCCCGTACTGCGGAGTGGAACGAACAAATTAGCAATTCTGAAGCTTTTGAATGTTTTACAAAAGGTTTGGCATGGCTGGAGCAACAGAAAAACTTAATACTGGTAAACTGATAATATTAAAAAACTTCGTGATATAGCTTCAAAGGAAAGGCAATCGAAACTGCGACAAACAAAACATTATTTCAAACCCTTGTGAAATATGTAAAAGGTACTTAATTTCAAAATTAAAATTCAGGTAATTTATATTTGTTTTTATTTTTCTATTGCTGTATTTTTATTAAGCACCTGTTACCATAATAAGAAATAGTGCTCATATTTCTCCTTAATATTAAAATTGAAGCATTCTCTATTATCCAAAAATTTCAATTTTCCGAAAGATGGTCGGTCCCAATTACTTCGGATAATCGAGGTTCTACTGTAATAGACTAACAATATTTAAAAAAGAAATCAGCTATATTTTTATATAAAATGAATTTATAAATTTTTTCTAGTTACTTTCTAAGATTTCTTTTGCTGTCTATAGAAATATTAACAAAGTTAAATACTATGTAATGTGACGAAAATTAAGTCGTAATGTAGGAGCAAAAAGTTGTAAATCGCTTCTGAACGTAATGATTTTGACATTGTTTACGAAATAAAGTTATTTTTGCGTTTAAAAAAAATGAAGTGCTATTACCATCGCAGTTTATGTATATGATTAAATAATAATATTATTACTTATTTATTTTTTGAACAAATTATCTTTTTAATTAATATTTCGTAAACTGCAAGAACTGATTATTTCATCTTGCTTTTTAGATAAATTTGAAGCACTTAATTTTCTATCTGAAATATAAAGACGTTATTTTATTTAAACGCCCTTATTCAGTCACTGATATCTGGTTGGTTGTATGGGGCTTTATGGCGCAAAATCCCTTAAGGGACATGCTGCGCCAACACTGATATCTGAACCCAGCTTTTTGTTCATAACTTTAACAATAATAGAGTATTTTATCGAAATTTACAGCTTAACTTACTTAGTGTCAAATATGATAAATATTGTAAACAGCGGTGGAAGACCCCATATACTGAACAATACATTCTGTATTTCGGAATGTAGAGACTTTTTGAATGTCATAACATTTCACACAAAGAAAAGTTGGTGTCATAAAGATGTCGATAAAATACTTTTAATATTGTTGATGTTGTATCAAGGTTCATATTGTAGTGAGACAACCTGCATTTCTAAATGAATAAGTGGACTACGAAACTGGTTTCGTATATAAAAATTATTGGTTGCAGTTCTTGTCCAGTTCTTTTATCTTTAACACTTTGTTCGAGGGGAAAAAGCAGAAATAAAGAAGACTTTTAGAACGTTTAAGGGTCTTGCAGCCTTTAATTTGTCTAAAATGGCGAAAACAATTTTTTCTTCTTCTTAAAATATATTAATTCTTCTTTTAAATTCTAAGGCTTTTTACTGCATCAATTTCCTTTTAAATGATTCAGAATTACAAACTTTCAATTCTTTTTTCTCAGCTTGTGATTTTCCAATACATCAGCGCATTTAAAATGCTAGTCCTTCAATGTATATTTCTCAATTTACTTGATTTCTTTATTGACATTCCTAATGGTGTGTTTCATGCAATTATAAATCATATTTGCAATAACATAAATAGTTTAATTAATATATGTACGTATATAAATCCATTATAAACCAAATTACCATCAACAAATTTGAAATTACAAATTTGAAATGAGTTTATTAAATTAAAAATTATGTATAAACAATTACAAAAATCTTTGAAGCAATTCCTTATAACAAGTGCAAACAAGGAATTAATCCTTTCAGGGGCAAGCAATTGAGTTTCTGTAATGTTGAACTCACACCGGAATATTCGAACAATTTTGTTTCAAAATAAGGAAAAGAAATTTTTTCCCACCAAAGTTAGAAAGGTAAATTTTAATCGAAAGTTTCTGCTGCAGATCTTGATTAAAATAAATCCCACCACCCTTCAAGGGATTAAAAATATATTAAAAATTTGGAAAATGTAATTATTTGTGGAACAAAAGCAGAATCATCAGACCCTATTTACCTTGATTTACACAAATAGCAAGTACGGTTTCATCTTTGCATTAGCTATAACAATCTAAAAAATTAAAAAAAAGGTCTATCGTACACAATGAACCAAGAAAAAATAAAGCTACAACTAACTTAACATAAAAAATATAGTATTGGATTGAAATGGATAAAAAAAAAAAAAAAAAAAAAAAAAAAAAAAAAAAAAAAAACATTATTACCAATTGAAGATCCAACCTTGGCTTAAATGATATAGCAAAAAAGGATATAAGAAATTATTTGCACATGTTGGTAAGAAATAATATATATATAATTTAAATTAATAAAGAGAACTATACATTTAGGCATTGAAGTTTGCTGAATCAACATCCATAGTAAAATATGTATTATTGCACCGTAATTATTAAACAAATGCCCTCTCTCTCTCTTTATATATATATAATAGGAGGCTCTGCCCCCTGCAATCTACGCTTGCCAACCCCCGTTCAGACACAGCAGAATCTAAAAGCATGCTAATTTGATCGGTTTTAAAAAGATTAGAGAATATTGAATTATAATGAAAAAACCTATAGCGATCTCCTTGTAAATGGGTTTCCATTCAATTCCCTTTGAATGCGAAAATTTAAGGCCGAATCAGTTGCTGTTAAGACATCCAATGGTTGTTTTCGTGTTTGATTAAATAAGATCAGTTAAACATTTGAAAAGAAGCTAAAATAAAATGAATTAACTAAACAGAGTCTTTGCCTCCCGGTATTTTTTATCAACGTTATAAAACGATTGACATAATACAATTTACTACAATTACTACAATTTACTGCTTTAACCCCTTCAAGGGCGGGGGTTCATATTTGGACCACTTAATTTTAATTCTTAAATGCCACATTGGCACCAGAATATTGGAATGAAAAATTTCCTTTTATTAAGTAAGTGAACAAAACTTGTGTCCCTGCGGCTTTTGATTGAGTTTGACGCGTTTTTTGCATCTCCGTCAAAGTTTTCTATTTAACTGGTAATTATTCATTTTTTGACTTAGTAGAACATGCATGTTTATTTCCCATCACTTATTGTTCATTTCTATATGATTTTTCTGTAATTTTCCTACTTTAAAGTTATTTCTTATGACTTTGTAAATTTTTGTTCATTGCCGAGGCCTAATTCAGTGATTGTGGCATCAGTTAATTTGTTATTTCATTAATACTTCTCTTATTTACGTTTATTTTTAATTATATTCAAAGTTTATTACCTTCGGCTTTCAATTAGCTACAGTCTGTTGTACTTTCTTTATTAGTTCCTGATTAATTAGCGGTTTATTTAGGCTTTTTGTGTCCGGTGGGCGTTTCACGCTACATTTGTTTTGATCGCCATCTTGTTTCATTGTGGAGTTGAGCTGTGTTTATGCTACTGTTGGATTAATATTTTGTAGCGTGTTGGAGATTTTGTATTATGGAGTTAGCCTTGTTTAAGGGGGCTCAGGGCTTGAAAACTTTTCAAAAAATTGATTTTTTTTTTTTAGTATCTATTTTGATTATTCAATTACTTCTGAACACAGTGCAAAAAACCGCATAAACATATTTGTATTTTTAACGGAGTTATAAGCATTTATGTAACAATCACTTTCATAGACGCACCCATTTAATTGCAACTTTAAGTCGCGTTTTCTCAAAACTTGATTTTTGACGACTATCTGTAATATTAAAAAAAAAAAACTATTTGATGGAATGGCTTATTTTTTTTTTTGCATAAATATAACATCATTATCTATAGAATGAATTAATATATTTTAGATAGCTTAATATTTTGCGTATTTATAAGGGGAAAAAAACTTGTATTTTTTAGGGTTTTATAAATTTTCACATTTGAGAGTTTTTTTATAAGGTTTCCTTTGAGTGATACTTATATTCTTAATTCATTCTATAGAATAAAGTTTCCTGATCATTTTAAAGCAAAAATTAGATTCTTATGTCAATTCAACGTTAAGATATCTTGCGGGTGGTGATATGACGCCTAAATTTTTTTCAAAAATTTTGTTATATAGATTTTGCTGTATTTTTTCTTTTATTACATTGAAGTAATTCATTTTATAATTTTATAAGACTACAAACGAACCTTAAAAGTATCAGAAAGTTTAAATTAGTTACATTGAATACTTCTGTTTTTATATGGATTCGAAGCGAGAGCTCTGCTTACATGTTTTTCCGTATCGATCAAGCCCTGAGCCCCCTTAATTGTTTTAAATTTACTTTGTTATTTTAATCTGTACTTGATTTAAATTTTATATGGTTTCTGGGTTACGCTTTGAGTTCTGTAGTGTGTTGGAGCTTTTGTATTATGGAGCTAGCCTTGTCTAAATGCTTTAAATTTATTTTGTTAATTTAATCTGTATTTGTATTACAGTAAACTCTGTCTAAGGCGGAATCGGTCGGGACTGAGAAAATTTTCTGTGGTAGACAATATTCCGGCTTATGCAAAAAGCCCTCCGCCCCCCCCCCCAAAAAAAAGCACAAATCTTATTTTTATTTTATTTGCGTTCGTAACTTTTAATACTGTTCGTTAAAATGAAGTTTTTAATGAAATTGGATTGTTATTAAATCTATTGTTTTTAATAATTTCGAAAGACATTATTACACACAAAAATAAATATTACCAATGCAAAATTGCTCCAATTCTGAAATTTAATGAAAATCCTTTAATTTAACCAATAAAATTACATGCTTCATCTTTCGCATAGTAGTTCAAAAAATCAAAGAATAATCTTTTATCGATGCTTGTTTTTTTCTTTCGGTTTACCATGTATTCTGCACTAACGCGTAAATCTGTTATTCTCGGTATTATTTCTCTTAACAAGAAAAATAATTTCGAAGCACCTAATTCTTCTCAAGCCGTCCTGATATGTTTGAATTCCAACGCTGTCTTCAACGTTTTCAGAAGCGTGGTCATCCGCATTTGCTTTCCTAAGACAATGATCAGTTTTTTCAGGCGACATTTCTGAGCAAAGTTTGGGAATCCATTTAACAGCATCGTAAACACTGATGCTTTTCGTCAGATCGGTGGCTGAAGAACAATCATCAAAAGACGCAATAATCGACCACAGGAGATACCTTTTGCAGTGGGTTTCAGCATTTTAATAACTCATTGATCCATTGATTGTGTTGCTGCAGTAGTATCCACCGGAAGAAATTGTAAATTTATATTCGACACTTTGGCATCGGCATGACAATGTGCATTATCGAGGAACACTTTTTTTTTCTTCAATCATTCGTCTATTGAACTCCTTCAGCCACCCCTCCATTAACACGTTGAATGCCAAGTCTATTTTGTCTGTCTTTAAGTTTGGGCCACGAAAAAAGATTCCCGTTATACAATCTATAAGTGTCAATCACCGACGACTGACGCGGCCTAAGCTGAGAGTTCAGTGTCAGTCACCGGTGACTGACGTGGCACGCAACGTGTTAAGACAATCGACATCCAGTATTTTTTCTGAGACCTCCAAGTCACAATGCAGTTTAACAATATTTACATTCTTGAAACATAACGTCGTTTTCGATTTCCCAATCACTAACTTTTTTTCATAAACTGCCCTCCAAATTCGCAAAAAGCAAAACAGTCACACGCTCGTTAGAGGTTTTACCTCAGCGACATTAGCTACCTCTTTTAACAAGTGACTTGGCACACACGACAAAATACTCCAGTCTCATTGCAATTATATATGTCCTTTTCTTGACATCTTTCAATCGGTAGATGAAATTTTCCTTTCCATACCCGAATTTCGTGCTATGGGACGTTTTTCGTGTGTCAGCATCCATGCTTCATGGTAATTTTGTGTAGAGTATGGAAACTCATTAGCCATTCACTGAAAGCTTTAAAATGCATTTTACCTATTTTTTCGCAAAAAAGTCCACGTGTGAGCAAAATTTTCACTCTAGCAATCGAAAAACATCCAAAAGTTAATGCACCAATGTCATAATTTTTCACAGCACGTTTCCTCTTTCTATTAGATAGTTTCAACTCTTTCTTTTTATAGCGTCATAAATTTGAGTTTTACCATAATTAAACTTAATACAAAGATCTTCTACAGAATAATTATTTTTCTTTTAATTTGGTAACATTGACTTTATCCTGCAGGGATGGAGTATTGAGTTTTTCGATTTTGAAGCAATTTTTACGATGCACTTAGTTATCTTCTTGTCAAGGATTCCTTAGACAAGATAAAATGACGAAGAACAAATAACCCGTACAATTAGTTTTCTAAACACGTGATTCATTGGAATGAAGCATACGTCAGTCGAATAGAATTTTATGTTTTTGATAAAAAGGTTGTATCTTGAGTTCTAATAAATTGCTTGCAAGATGACGATCTTTCATTAATTGTCCTGGCTCGAAAATCGGTTGAAAACTGAAATTCTGAAAGTCTTCACAGATAAATGAGAAATGCTGTTCCATTTCTTAGTACTGCTGTAATACCTGCAAATTTACACCCAAACTAGAATATACTACACACCCAAAAAAAATCCTCTGGAATGAGACAGTAAGGTATCAATTTGAATTTGAGTACAACATTAAAGCATAATATATTGTACTTTAGAAAATACATATTTTCATAAATGTGCATCCTTCTAGTAATAATTTTTACATGCAAATTTATATTGGAAAAAACGATTATTTCATTTTTTAAATGCAAGATTTCCTTAAAATTTAAACAGTTTCTAGTTCCTTAAATTAACTTTTTAAAAGTATTACGGAATTTAATTAAAATTCTCTGCATTGAATAAATGACGTATGTAGTAAAGCTTCATAAACGAAATGCTTTTCATTTTTAAAGTATCTTTTTTTCCGGCTTACGCAAAATTTTGGTTTCGGTGGGATCTTAAGAACATTTCCGTTTCCGCGTTAGATAGATTTCGGCTTATGCAACAAGAATTAATGTTATTTTTTAGGGTTTCGCCGGGACTTGAAAAATTTTCCACGGTAGACAAATTTCCGGCTTGCACAGAGTCCGCCTTAGACAGAATTTACTCAACAGTTAGTACAACAATTAGTCCTTTTTACTCCATTTTTACATGTGTCATGGCAATTTATTTATTTTTACTTAAACTAATTGACTCGTTGGAAATCTAGTCTTTACAGTTATAGAGTACACTTGTGAAAATAGTATGAAAAAAGACTTTTTGAAAAAAAAAAATTCAAAATTGTAAGAGAAGCTCAGTTTTGAAAGTTTCTTAAATTTCTCTAAAAATTTTTCATATTTTAACGTAAAAAATTGCGTATTTTTTAATTAAATAATTTTCCTTCGTGAAATCATTTAATAATATATCAAAATGTATTATAAATTACTCAAATAAAATGAGTTTAAAGGGCACTGAGAAGATTGGAGATACAGAATGCGACGAATGACTGTGTATTAATATAGTATAGTTAGTATATAAATATATATGAAAGCCACAAAGCGCAATACCCGGGTGGGGGTGGGGAGGGGGTGTCTTGAGAAAATAAGCCTCAAAGTTTAAGTATCAATTCATAATTTTAAAAAATCGTTCATTGATAAGCGGCTCAGAAGCATAGTTGGCAGTGCGCTGTATTCCAGGATATTTTGTTTGAGTTCGAATCCCAGTCACACTCTTACTTTTCGCCGCGAAAATTTGTAGCAATTATTTCCAAAGCACAATTTAAAAAATATGTATAATCGTTGAAATTTATGAAAAATGTAAATTAACCCTTTAGTGCGCAGCTTTGCATATATGCAAACAACACTGTTTTGAATTTAATAGATTTATTTTATTTGCATATATCTAATTCACACCAGAAAATTAAAATAGCAATATTTGCTTTAATTAAAAAACAGACATTCCGTATTTAAATAAAGCGAAATTAAACATTGAAACCTTCTGGTATAAAGTCAGATTCTCTGAACTACGTTATTTCTAGAACGTATTCTATTATGAGAATTAAAGAGTTAAATGTTAAGTTTTATAAAATAAATACTTATATAAAATAAGGTATTTGGAGACATACTTATTACAGCATTTACTAATTTGCATTATTTTAGCGTAAAACAGTTACACGACAGTAGTTTTTATTTGTATTGCAGATGTGTAATAGAAGAAAAGATCGGCGTATCATATGAAAAATATATCTCTGACTGTTTTCATTATTTTTCCTGTGTAACAAACCTTTCAGAGAATCTCATATAATTTTTTCAAAGCAAAATAAAAAGTCGCGCATTTAAGGGTTAAATGCATGTTTCGTAGCATATAATTGCAATTTTAACTATAAAATTTTGCATTTCTAAATATTTATGAAAAGTTTAAAAACAAAATTAGAAAATTTTCATCTCTATATGCCAGAAATTTCTTGTGCTATTTAAAATTACCATTGTTTACAATTATTTAAAGGAATTATCTCCTATTTTTATCAGAGAAATAAAATAAAATGCGTGATATAAATCTGTACTATATCATGTTAATTTTTTTTCATTATGCAAAAATTTCATGATTTTTAAAAAATATGCATTTAAATTTTTAATATGATTTTTCTAAATCTTACGTAGGTAGTAACTACGAAACTAAAAACCTCAAATTAAAAAAATTCATATTAAAAATTTAAAAGGATATTTTTTTAAATCATATTAAAATTTTAAAAGACATTTTTAAAAAAAATAACAAAGTTTGAAAAATATTTAGATAATGAACCAAAATTAAAATAATATGTTATAGATTTATATCGTGTATTTTTGTTTATTGCTCTGTGAAAAATAGGAGATTATTCATTTAAATAATTTTAAATAGCGGAAAAATACTTGTCTATAAAAATACCATTTTCTGCATTTTTTTAAAACTATTCATTAAATATTTAAACATGCGAAATTCCATAGTTAAAATTTTATTTGTATGCTACAAAACATATATTTAATTTAGATTTTTCGTAAATTATGATTATACATATTTTTTCAAATTTGGTTCGAAAATAATTGATAAAAATTTTTGTTGCGAAAAATACGAGTCCGACTGGGAATTCAAACTCAAACAAACAAAAAAAAAACTATTCGGGAATACAGCGCACTGCCAACCATGCTGCTGAGCCGCTTGCCAACAAAAGTAATTTGTCTAATTATGAACTGTTACTTAACCTTTGAGGCTCATTTTCTTAATAACCCCCCCCCCTGCCCCTCAGATATTACAAATTTTGATTTTGAATGAACGCATTGGTCAAAATTAGTTTGATGGTTGAATAAAATGTTATATTAGAACGTCACTCAGTACCACCATCAGTCTAGATTCTGTCAAATTATAATTTCTTAAGAAATTGCATTGTAATTTTTTAAAAACATTGCTCTGCGTGTCTTTGCCCCATTGTTTGGGGTAAAAATTCGCAGTGAAGGGGCGGAAGACCATTTTGTTTAATCGGTCAACTGGAAGTTTACAGAAATGCAATCGAGGTAAACTACATTTACGCTCGTATTCTACCCCGACCTAGAAAACCTCACTCTAGCGTCAAATGGTATTCATCATTAATCTTATTCGACTTTGCCTTGACAGGATCCAATCACGTTTATCGTGACTTTTATTTGAGCGTTAGAACGAGATTTCTTAGGTTGAGGTAAATGGTGAATATGAGCATTAGAAGCTAAAGCGCTTCTGTTCTTCACTGAATTTTTTAATTTGTAGCCATTTGCAGTATTATCATTGGAAAAATCATATGAATTTGTTAAAATATTATATAAAAAATGAAAATTTGAAACTTACCTATTTTTCCTGCCCGGAATGCAACATTCTTCACATGTTATCAACGCACAACTGGTAAGATTGAATCTTAACTGTCACCTACTTTTTAACATTGAAAAAACGTTGCATTCCTATTAAATCAGCCAGTGTGAGTTTTTGCCCCGTGAATGAATTTGCCTCCCTCCCCCCTACCTTATAAAACGTTTATCTATGGTTACTCCAAGTTATTGTAAGTCTGTTACTGATTTCACATTTCTTCCATTCAATGTAAATAAAGGATTCCGTTTAAAAATTTTTGTTTTTTTCGCACGTTAACGCCAAGGCTTTTTCGTTAGAATTTTATAGGTTATTTTCCCAATCCCAATTTTGAATGAAATTTAAAGCCAGGTTACCCTTTAATTATAATTGATTTCTTGATGAGTTCCATATTCTTAATAAAACGTCATCCGCTTAGATGATACCATACAGCTATAATAATTAAAACTTCTCAAGTCGCAAGAAGAACAAGCCACAAAAATGGTCCAAAGCAAGAACCCTGGGGGCAGCCTTTGTAAAAATTGTAAATTAGATCAGATGAAAACCAGTCCATTTGAGTACGTCTACCTTACAACAGAGAGTTGATTACATTTTTAATTTGTACAGAATGACCGAAAGAGGAAGTAAAGAACGATTCCATGTAAATTATCAAATACATCACTAAAATTGAAAGAAATGAAAAAGATATAGTTGTGAATTGGTTTGTTGATTTCAACCTCATTCTTTTAAGCAAGTTTCTCATAGATTTTACTAAATATGGGAATAAGAGTTATAGGTCTGTTTGAAATATGAGATTAACTTCTTTTTCAACAAAAGGAACTGTCAGTTATGTCCGTGGGGTGACAATGATATAAATGGAGGCTGAGTGCAATTTGTAACTTATATTTTTTGTGAAAATTGTATATTTTTCTTTAATGCGTCAGAATGAAAATAGATTTCAAATTTATATTGTAATGTTAATTTTTATATCAACAATTATTATTATTATTATTTCTTTTTTTTTTCTTTTTGATCTGGCGATTATTTATATTCCTATTAAATCTGTGAATGACCCCTATTTCGCAGCAAAAAAGATGTTTCCACTTTTACCGTTTGAGTGCGGAACAAATCTTGTGGATGAATGCCAAAAATTCGAATGTGTTTGGGCATATATATAAAAAATGACTTTTAAGCCGACGATATACACAGAAATCGTGCGCTTCGCTAGCGCAATCAGCTTAAATGCACACCAAACTGAGATAACAAATAAGAGCGCTATCACCCTCTCCGCAATTTTAGCATAAAACAAGAGGAGAGCTATCGCACTTCCCGCAATTTTGGCACATAACAAGAGGAGCGCTATCGCGCTTCGCGCAATTTTGGCACATAACAAGTGGAGCGCTGCAGCGCTCCTCCACACTCAAATGGTTAAACAGCTATTACACGGTCAGTTTTAATTGTAGAATAAATGGATTTTTTTTTGTCTTACTTTTAGTTTAATAGGATTTTTACTAAATATAACCTATAGGAGCGGCGGACCGTATAAAAATTTCAATTTCCTAATTTTTAAAGAAATATTTTTACTGACCCAAATCGCTTTAAAAAAACTGCTTTACCTCGTTTGAAACATTTTTGTAATTGGAACTATATGTCTATACCTAACTGCTTAGGAATTAGCCATTGGACATCGTGGAGAGTGGACGCCCTGTATAATATCTTATATATATATATATTGTAGAATTTCTATTATATATAATGGTCTGTTATACATATTACATATAATAGAACTTTTATAGTCTGTTGTTTTTTAAATTGTTATCATTTTTTCCTTCGTTCTGTTTTTTTTATTATAATAGTCTATCCATTTATATAAAATCCAGGCCTCTGTATGTCCCTCACAATTCCGGTTGGACCACCTCATTGATCGCGGCCATGTCAGGGTTAGGCTTCCTACAGAGAAATCGGTACCAGTTTCAACAATGAGTAATTGTTGAAAAGTACTAACGACAGGGTTGCAACAATAGCGCCAAATTGTGACCAACTTGGTAACATATTGCCAAATTTGGCGGTATGTTATTGACAAAAATAAGTTGCCATATATGAAGCCAACTTGGCGGTAACTGGCTAATTTGGCGAATTTCTCATTGAAAACCCATTAATCTTTCATAATCGAGCTCACCGCTATTTAATTTAAACTCTGCACATTGAAGGTTTTTTTTTTTTTTTCAAAATCTATGGGTCAAAATTTAAAGTGTAATATACGAAAATGTACGTCTTTACATCTTCATCTCGATTCTACTAATACAATAACCGCCACTAGACGGCGCTGTACTATCTGAGATCCTAACTGCCCAATTTTAATGTGCATAGCCGGATACAGAAATAAAATTCTCGGTATTTTTCCAGCGCCTTAGGGAAATAGAGAAAACTGCCTTGGCGAAGAAGAAAGTTTGTCAAAATATTTCCACATTTTAAAATGTGTTATTTTATCTATTACTGCGGAACAAGTGAGAAAAACTAATATTCTTGCTCATGTGTTGTATATATCTTTGTATATTATTTTCCGTCATTTTTGACGCGCTATCTTTCTAGTTATATACATACACTAAAGAAATATTTAAATCTTTAACAGGTTTAGATCCTGCTGGTATGTACTTTTACAACGCTCCAGCAGAAATGAAACTTGATACTAGTGATGCTAATTTCGTAGATGTTATTATTACAAATGGTGGAACAAATTTCCTAGAGGGTAAGTAATTTGCTTTAATTCAAGCCACAAGAAATCTCTCTTTATTTTTTTTTTTTTTTATCTTACTTTATCCGAAGAAAGGCAGGTATAGTGATGAACAACTTTGAACATTTTCGGGTTTACAGGTGAGCAAAAGCAACATACTACTTTACATAGAATGTCTACTAATAGAATATCAGGTAATTGCTGGAAATGATTGCCCTTTAGAATTAAGAGAAAAGCTCCAGTAAGAGAATTAGGTCCCATGATGCCTAGAGCCGGCCTTGTTCTCTGCTATTTTTATCACTAAATAAGAACAGTTAAAAAAATTGCAGAGCTTATACTTACCACAATCAGTGTTCGCAGCTGAGATCATCCTGGCTTTTAGCAGCAAATACATGCATTGTTTCTGATGTTTTTCTATTCCCTCTTTCTTTTTACACTCAATGAGCAACAAAACTTAGAAGCAACTATATGCTTGCTTTTTTTTTTTTTTTTCATTTACGTTTTATTTTGACCAACAGGCATTCATAATAACCTAAAAGCTTTTCTGACAATATGTAGATAAAAAACTTAAAAAGCATTTTTCTGTAAACAAGCTTTTTAAAATCGGTGTATGTTCTCACCCTTAAACCATTTAAGGGAGGAACCTTAACCCTTAAATGCCGGGTGTTGCTTTTCGTCAACATATCCAATTTAGGCTCTAAAATACTATTAGAATAATATTGAAGCTATAATGCCTAATGTCGCCAATAAAATACATTATGAAAATATTATTAAATCGATTTTCAACATGTAGACTCCAACACTTGTGCTGTTTAAGAATAAAGAAAGATTTCTTTTTTCAATTGTTGCTACTTGTTCTTTTTGTTTTGTTTGGTAGCTTGCGAAATACCCTATTTTGTCCTGCAGTGAGCAAGTAAAATTTATTTCTTATTATAGTTCCTAAAATTCTTGTTTGTTTAATATTATAGAATTTTATCAAGGAAAATTATTCTTTCAATTAAAGACCAGTATTGCCGATTAGTAACAAACTGTTTTTTAGCCGTAAACCATACTTAAAACGAAATATGGATTTTTTAAGTATTTTTCCCATGATTTATTTAAAAAATGAAAGCTGAAAAACATTATTACAATGATTTTTGAAAAATCAGGCATTTAAACGTTAAAGCTTCAAAATTTTCAAAAGTTTAATTTTTTGGATGTTAGACTTCTATTTTGTCTAAACATTTTGGTATAATTGCTTCCTTGAAATTCCCATTAGAACAGAAGTTACAGCTATTAGAATTATACCCATTATACCCGCTCAATAGCTAGAGTGGCGTTTCCAACACTTTGAAGTCATTTTTCTCCAAACGATCTTTTTGGGTATAACGCGCAGGTTATCTTAAACAATTCTAAATATTTTTTCATGGAATTTTCAAAACATATGTTTCATGTTAGTCTGTATAAACTCAACCTAAAATTTCCTTTTTATTGTTAAATATATATATATATATATATATTAGGTGATTACACTGTTGAAATTTTCCAAATTTTGTATTAGCTAAATACAACTTTGCATTAAAAATATAAAAATGTTTTAAATAGAAATTTATTTAGGTTCAGGGTAATTATTACAATCTGAAATATAATTAGGTACAAAAAATTTCATTCTAGTTGCAAAATTTATTTTGTAATCCTGCGCGTAAGCTGTTTTACCAATTTTAAGTTCGAAAAATGTCTGACTGTTTGGAGCACCTTATAAATACTAATTCAGCATCTTGAAATTTTTAAAATAGATGAAATGAAAGAACATACTTATATCTTTTAACCCCAATAAATATTGTGTTTTTAAGTCATATGCATTTTTAAATATTAAATGTTGAAAACTGTCTTTTTTTTCCTTTTTTTTTTCCAATTTTAAGAGTCCTGAGGTATCAACATTTTGATGTTTGCAAATCAAACTAGACCCTTTTCGTTCAATGATAAACCTTTGGAAAATTGAGGTTTTTAATAGTTTCGTTTATTTAAACAGTTTTGAAAATGAAAAAGTAGAGTCAAAAAATTTACCTCAAACTTTAAACATGCGCCATTCTGTGAAATGTTGATTTATTTTATCAATTTTAGGTTTGACCTTTACTAATTTAATATATTTTAAGAATGTATGTGAATTTTTGTTTCAGAGCACAATCACATACACTGATTTATTTCCAACTTGCATACTTTGGAAGCTTTAGATCAATTAAAAAAGCAACATTTTTATATGAAAATATTCACGCACTTCGACGAAACTACAACAAATTCAATGTTTTTCATTATTTGTGCAAAAAATAAATCATGAAACTGCTTTAAAGTTAGAGCCGTATTAGGAGAACCCCTTAACAATTTAAAACCGAATAGGAGAACCCCTTAACAATTTAAAACCGAATAGGAGAACCCCTTAACAATTTAAAACCGAAAAAAAGTCCTCCTCAGTTAAAAAATAATCTTACCGGAAAGCTTAAGCTTCTTGTAAAATATTCGCTTTTGTATAAATTTTCTTGATATAACCAGGCTGTTATTTTTCCAATTTAAATGCAGCTTTAACATTATGGCACTAGTGATGTACGTGCTAAAGAATTAGTTTAGAAAATTTTAAAACCGAAATTTTTATTACGCACGCTTTACCCCAAAAACTGAATTTATGAAATATTGCTGGATCCCATTTTTGAAAAATAATTAAAAATGCATGAAGAAATAAAAAAACAGAAACTGATTTATACGAAGAATACTCTAAATGACTTCTGAACATACAAATTGTAGGGATGTATTTATTACGTAATGTACACATTCCTTTATTTCTTTAGGTATTGGAACACTTGAACCTATTGGACACGTGAATTTTTATCCAAATGGAGGAAGAGTTCAACCTGGGTGTTTTAATTCATCAAAAGAATTAAAAGGTAAAACTACAGGAAGATCTCTGAAATGTTTCAGATTTATGCATTAGCGTTTCCAATACTTTGCGAAATCTTTATATTATTACAGAACAAAATCGTGTTGTATTTGTGTCGTAATTTTTTTATTATCATAACTTCGAAATAACTTAATGCTTAGTTGGGAAAAAGATGCGGCATTTCATTTCTTTACTGAAAACAAAAGCCCATGATTAATAACGATTTACTCGAAAATTTAATTATTTCCATGCACTTTGTTCTACGACCTTACCCTTTTTCAGTAAACGGAGAAGAGTTTTCAGAACTAAAAGCCTTTTAAGTAAAGAAGGAAGAGTTTTTCTTTAAAAAAAAGGGAGGGGGTGGGGGGGGGGGGGGTGGGTTATAACCAAAAACTTTTCCAATAAACAAGGAATAGTTTTTTTATGTGCTAAAGGTTCTTTACAGAAAAAAAGAAAATATTTAAGAATAAAAATAAATTCTAGTCTGTGAAAAAGAAAAGTTTAAAATAAAATTAGAGTTCAAATTTTTCCAGTGAATTAGGATGATTTTTTTTTTAAAGTAAAAACATCTTTTTGATAATAATTTTTAATAACTCTTTTTTCAGTAAGGTAAGGATCACTTTTATGAGCTAAAACATTTTTCTTGTAAATATGTCGAACTTTTAGAACTAAAAACTTTTTCAAGTAAACAAGGAAGAGTTTCTTAAGAATAAAAATTCTTTCCAGTATTTTTATTTATTTATTTATTTATTTATTTATTTATTTATTTATTGTAGCTATAAACTGCGAAGATATTTTAATAATATGAAAGCAGTTTAAAATATATTTTTAAATGCCGACATTTTACTCAAGTGACAAACAATAATAATCGTTGAATAATCGTTGAATATTCAAACATTTATAAATACACTTGATTTTGTTTTATATATCTCTATCAAAGATTTGAAGTCAAATGTGAAAGGATGACCATTTTTGAATTGGAAAATCTGTTATTCTTGATCGAAATAATTAAATTTATAGCAACCTGAACACGTTTTCGAAAGCCTAATTGTCACTCTAGTCGAATTTTAAAGTCCCTAAAAATGGATAAAACCCTGTGCAGGAAGCAAGGATAATTTTTAGAAGGAAACAGTCTGCTATTTGAACACTTTTAAATTTGTTTTAATGCAAAAAGAAAAGAGTCTCGCGAAGTCGAGGGAGAACTAACAAGTCCTGTAAAAGGCTCAGTTATTAGACACAAACTCTGTTGTAAAAAAATGATTTTATTTAGATTTATTAAATATGCACTACAGTGAATATGTGTGACATAACATAACTGAATAAGAAATCTTGATTTTCACTTTTTACATGCACTTACTGTTTCATGTGATTATCTAAGTATTCGAGGTAGCCAAATGCACATTACTAATGTTTTTCAGAAATGAAATGTGCTATATTAATATCACACTTTATGAAGCTGTATTAAATGGTAGCCACTTTGGTTTTATGTTTATTTTGTTTTTTCAACATAGTTCATCTCATCACCACTAGAAATGACAGGGATGATGCTTAGAATGCAAACATTTGATAACAATTCAGGGGCGCAACAAGTTAGGCAAGTGACTGAACTTATAACTAGCTTATAATAAAAGATTATGTATCATATCGATTAGAATGAAAGCAGGTCTGAAAGAGTTGATACACTTTAAAAATTTTGTGGAGGTCGGTTTATTTTTATGAAAATTAAGAAATAGAAAATCAGCTAAGCAAAGATATAGACAATTTTTTTTAAATTCTAATCACATTTTAAAACTTTTTACGGTACGTTATCAAAACGAGCCTTATTTGAAAGTAATATTCGGTGTATTTGTGTGTAATATAATTTTTGTGGGGTGACTTTGATAGCTTTATAACTGAGTTTAATTGGGTAAAGAAAAAATACATTAATAATACAACAAGTAATGCTTAAACGCGTAGTTTCAGAGAGATACATGATGTTAAATGGAATATTTTAAACAATGTAAAAGATAATCAATGAAATGAAAATATATTTTCCATGTAATAATTATTTTCGCACTTAAACATTCAATTAAAAAATATATATTAACTCTTTTAAATTACTTTACTTACGGTCAGCGTTAATGGTTGAGGTGGTGAAAATACTTTTGATAAGCAATTTAAGTGCTTTTATGGCTACCAATGTTAAAAGCAGTTACTAGATAATGATATCAAATGATAATCTTTATAATAAAGCGTTGTAATTAGGGATGTCAGCAAAATATTGAAATATCGATGTACCGAACGAAAACATTTCTGACCTTTGTGTTAGACTCTTGATATATATCGATATGTGTCGGTTATTTTAAACTTATAAAGGGCTTATTAATGTGACAATAATGGCCATGATAAATTATTTGCATAAAGAGAAAACACCTTTTTAATTTATTGATTTCATTTCAGATTTTGACTTCAACCGCAACCTATGTAGTCACATGAGATCTGTGCAATTGTTTGCCTCAACCATTATGAATCCGTACTGCAATTTCATGGGAATACCATGTGAAGATTATGATTCATTTTTAACTGGGAAATGTAATGAGCGTTTCTGGTGGAGATCGCTGTTCGACCATTCGCCGTACTCAAAAGCTGTTGCAATGGGTTTCAATGCAAGAAAGCCTCACAGTTTCAATTACTCTCCAATTGCTTTGAAATATTACTTAGAAACGAGTTCGGAGCTCCCATTCTGTACAGAAAACATCAGATACAGATCTTCAAAGCCTTTTGTGAAACACTAAAGATTAAAATTGTCGAACCTATAGTATATTTCGTGTATGCCACACTCTCAGAAATAGTTTTTTTTAATTCACGGAATTATTCCTGGCAGCACTGCTACCGGTATATATCCGAAACTTGAAGAAATTATCGTTCTAGGACAGAAAATTTCCGTGATCTGAAAAAGGAGTTTCTCAAAAAATACGCCTCTCTTTCTTCCGTGGATCCACTTGGTTTTGAACCTGGGACCGCGCATTTCGAATAGAGCATCTTAACCACTCAGCCAGAGATCACTTGGTAGAAGGTGAGTTTAAGGCTGTTCTTAACTGTTCTGCTGAACAAACGCAAAACGTTTTGACACATTTACAAATTCATTTTTAACGGAAAGATATAAAATTGGAAGGACTGACTTTGGAAACGAAGTGGAATTGAACTGCGTTTTCCATTTTTTGATAAATAAATTACCTATTGAGTTATAAGCGATTTTGATCACGTGACAAAGACGTTTTTCTCTCTTCACCGACTGTTTTTTTTTTCTTTTCTTCGGGAACTTCGGTTCAAAACGTCAATTTTGACTCTATTTTCTGAAAGAGCTATTGCGTTTTCAAAAAAAAAACGGAAAAAACAGCTCGATTACATAGTTTCTGAACAACAACAACTGCTAGTTTCGTGCATTTCCGACCAAAAATAAATTTAAACTTATGTCATAAATTTGCCCTTTTTGATTTGAGAACACTCTTAAAAGGAAGATACGGGTTTTCTTCAAATGGGGGATTGGTAAGGCTTGTTACATTTCTTGTTCAGAAAGCTCGGAATTTAAACTTAATTGCAGGTCTTTATGAAATAATGATTGGTGTTACAACACTTTTAGCTTCATAGAGGATAAAAATTATTACATATTAGACATATTTTCAATAACATATAATTAGATTGTGAGATGTAAAATATGAATATTATATTTTGAATTAAATTCGAGAAGAATTTTTTTTTTTTAATGTGTTCATTTAGAATATATTTTACATACGAATATTTTTTTTAGTAGTCTCAACAATAAACTGCGATTCAGTTTAAATGAATGAGAAAATTTCTACTTTATTAAATTTGAAAGCACTATTTTTGTTTGTTTGTTTTTAAATAAATTAGAAATTTCAATTTATTAAATTTTCGATAAAAATATTTAAATATAAATTCGAACTTTGGTATTAAAACTGCCAATATGCATAAGTGCAAGGAATAAACGGAATTTCCCCCTCTTTTTCAGACTTCCGGGAAGAATTAACGGAAAAAGCATGTTTTCTAGGAGTACGGAAATTATTTGTTTAAAAATGACGAATAATTTAGTGAATAAAGACAAATTTTTCTGACAGCGTACGCGTGTTTTGTTTTAAAATTTTACTTTAAAAATCGAGGTGCGCGCGATTCTTGAATATCTGGGATTTTACACCATCTGCACTATTCTTTGACTATTTGACTATTTGTCACAGCATGAAACTGCTGCACGGTAATTTTGTTTAAAATTTTCCAAACTACAACGCAATATTTCCTGAACACTGTTAAAATTTTAATAATAATTGTTACATTTTAATAAAATAAAATACGTTGGAAATGTTTTCTTTTACTTTTAATCCGAACTTTTTTTCCAGGAATGGTGCATTAATAAGTATAAAAATGTAAATAGATTTTAAAATACACTCTTTTATAAATATGCAATGTTTATTTTGAAAATCCCGTCTAATTTCTCGACTGTAATTCATGATTTTTCCAAATACAAATTCCTTTACAATACGTTACTTTGGCGTGGTCACCGAACCCGATTATGGAAAATTCATCGCCTCGTCTACACGCTTAGTAAAACTAGTGAATTCATTAAAAAGTATTATAATAACTTTTGCTCTGTTTCTTTTTAAAGATATGGCAGCAGAAAAGAGAAAAAAGATATTGTTTATATTTTCTTTTAGGATTTCTAAATTGATTTCTCAACGTATAATCGTAATATAATTAATATGAAACTAGTAATTGATATAAGCATATTTAAAAATATATATATCCACTCTTTATTTTTTATTTACGTTTTCAACTTTTCAGTGTTTAAAATATTTCGTTGTTACGCCTCCTTCGCCAGTTGGTCTTTTTCGCGAGCATGGTTTAGCACATAATTAAAAATATATTATTATTGTAACTCGCATGCAATTGTAACCATGAAAAATATTTGGCTATTTATAACTTGTGATAAGCTAACGGAAAAATGCCATATTAATGTATTAATTTATTATTAAGTTCTAAAAATATTAAAATGCTGTATTATCATTGGGAACACACCTGCGCACATAATTATTAAAATTCTAGCATATCAGGAAGCGAGTGAAAAATCGATTATAAAATTCCACATTTACGTACAAAAAACCAAGTTGAATTAAATAAAATAAAAGAAGTTAATAAATAAAACAGGGTAAAAATCTGGGTGTTCGTGTTACAGCGGGCGTGGCAAACACGAAAAAAAATACGGTTATAAGAAATAAAAAAATAGAATAAGGTGTTTCATTTGATACAGGACAGAAAAAATGGATTGAAATTAAGATTAAAGGAAAATAGGCTCTAGGGTTTTCAATAAAATTTATTGAGTCGGAGTATTTTGAGATGAACGTTGGCTGCTGAAATTTCATATCTTGAATTCTGACAAGGAATAAATATTTAAGAATGTATTTTTGATTTAAGAGCAGTACTAACATTATTAATGCATTGTTATAAATGTTCTTAATTAATAAATACGCTTTAACCCCTTGACTACCAATTTATTTATTTTTTATTATTCCTTATTTATTTATTTTTTATTTTTTATTTTTTTTTTGGGGGGGGGGGGGGGGGGGCGATATTTTAAACAAATTTAGCAGAGTGTTTTAATAAGGTCTAAACGTGAGACCAGTGGGACAAGCAGACATGGTTTTCCAAACGTTTCAGGGACTACTGTGCCCAGTGGTAATTTTTGAAGTTGCACTGGGACATAGTGTCCCACTGGGAGTCTAAGGGTTAACGGGGGGAGATAACCTAGCTGATCGATATTGCTTGATTTTAATACAATATGAAAAAAGTTTTGAAACTGTGAATATTTCTTCAAATTAAACAATTTTTACAAAGTAAATTGTACAGATCTTTGTTTATATATTCCTTTAAATATTTTATTGAAGAATAATCAGAATTTAGTTTAATTAAGGCATACTAATTAACGATTTTCAAAAAAATGATTTGACATACATGTGTTGCGTACAGGATTATAAAAGAAAATATATTCAATATATCCATATTATATATATATATATATATATATATATATATATATAATCTTAAAATATTGCACTTTAACTTAAACCTAAAATAATAATCAGCTTTCCAAATGAAATATTTTTCAGACTAATAAACCACAAAATACAAAATTTATGATGAAATTCCAATAAAAATTTTAAAAATAATAAATATATTATAGTGCTCACTTAAAAATCGGTAGAGGTTGTAAAAATATGTAACATACAGCCTAATACAAACTATTAAGTTTCTATGTTACTTAGTTTTGGATATATGATGCGCGCAATATGAAAAATATCTGTTTTGAGAAAAATGACTCTAAAGTTCAAATTTACTTTGATTTGGACAGGTATCGCTCTACATATTTTATCATAAAACCTGTTCTAATTGCAATATCGTCGTTTTTTTTTTTTTTTTTTTTTTTTTTTTTTTTTTTTAAAGTTTAGTAACATGTTATTCATTAATAATAGACAAAAAAAAAAAAAAAATGAGATTTTTAAAAGTTTTAAGGTGATCCTCCCCCTTAAATCTCTTATGCTATAAAACTTTCATATGCCCATGTATGCGGTGAAAGTTTCATGTCCTCTGATTTGTATTCTAAATAATGATCTTAATCTTTATTTAAGTGTATGAAAGTAATCTTTTTTAAATATTTTTTTTATTTTATTTCGTGCGTTTGAATCCCGAAGAATTAGTTCAAAACTCACACTGAATAATTCCATTTCATAATGTCTTAAATAAACAATGATTATAATTTTTGCACGAAAATTACATTTCGACAATTTTATTAAAATTATTCTGGATTTGAAATTAGAATATTTTGAACTTTTAGGGCACGTAAGTTCGATAGTGTATACGAAGCAGGTTGAGCATGATTTTTGCAACCTTATAACCATTTTGCAACTTTATAAACATTTGTTTATAAATATACAAGTCAAATTTATTTTCTGATTTAAAATAGATACATTTGACTTTATATATAACACAAAAAACGCTTGCTACATATATAATATTATTTACTGTGAGTGCTTAATTTATACTCATTTCTGTACAAATTTTTAGGACTCTTTTAAAAAAGTATTGCTGATAACTTCTTTAAATTACATATGAAGCTCAAAAACCATATATCATTATATTGTTTTCATAATCATATAAAAACTATAGGGAGTATTTTAAATTTTTTATGAAAAGAAACAAATTTATAAAGTAGCTGGAAAATTCAGAAAATAATAGAAAACTATTTAATATATTCTTGCATATGTCCAGTAATATTAAAGTTCCATTTATAATTTTAGATGGTTTTAAAGAAACAAATTGGCTAAACAAGCATTAAAACTTTCAAGTCACTAGCTTAAACACATTTTATGAAAAATGTACAAAAGTTCTAAAAAATGTATTCTGTGAAAAAATTGGAGAAAGATTTATACTAAAATACGTCGCATCGTCAGTTGGGAACTTAGAGGTACCGTTTTAGGGTGCTATATATTGTGATTCTATATAAATTATACATTTTTAGAATTCTCTGTGTCTTAATTTTTTTTAAGGCAAAATTCAAAATTCGAAAGATTTTATGTCTTTTGTGTCTTTAAATAATTTTGCGAGACGTGGTTAAAAATAGCCTGTTATTTATTTTTTAATTTCAAGAGAAAAGGCTATAAGAATGACAATATGGAACAATAAACAGGTGGACAGGTTTTTTTGGAACTTTTTTTTATAATATACCTCAAAGCTATCGACTGGAATAAGACTTAACTCTTGTCCAAGGTAACATGCTGATAACATTTTCTTTCATTTCGCCATTTTGATGACACCTAACTTAAATAAAAATGCTGAGGACACAATATCTACTATAATAATAAAAATAAAAATATGTACGCGTATCTCTCTGTGTTATGCGCCAAATCTGCGCGAAGAGCTATAAGATTTGACAGGAAAGTATAACTGTATGTCTGAAGCTAAGCACTTTGAAGGTTTTTTGCATTTTTCGGCGATTTTTCCTCATTGGTTTCAATCTTTTAAACAATATAGTAAATTTAGTCCCCTTTAAATAATTTTCATTCGGAATTCATACAGCGGCTATTGAATTTTTCTTTAATCTTTTATGCCATTTTTAAAGTTCATTCACGCTCCACGGAATTTTTTTTATATTTGTAAAGCGAATCCGGTTTGAGTATTTCAATAAAATGCTCTCTTTTCGCATTTTCAATATTTAGGGGGAAAATAAATAAAAGAAAAGTATAATTTTCATAGCGGCGCTCAAAAAAGTAAAGTAAGACTAACAGCAAAAATGCTCACAACACTTTTCTGTAAAAAAAAATTAATTTATATTATCTAAAAGATTCGATGCCCGAAGATCGTCTTAAACAAAAAATTGCAGTGTTCGACACATCAATTAAGTTTTTTTTTCAATTTATGTAATAAAAAACAGAAACGAATAGAATAGAATTAATTCTGCCTTATTGTAACAGTCCTAGACTGTCTCAACTTAAAAATACGATGAAAATATACAGAATGTAAAATCTAGCTTTAGATTGAGATGCTTGGAAAACTATCGCATTCTTTTATCGATTTAAAGAGTGTAATTTATATCCTACAGGAGCTGGTTCAGTATCGAATACTCTTTTAATATTCTCTTAATTTTAAAATGGATCTAAATAGGCGTGCAGCTAGAGGTCTGCACAGACCGAAACTTCCAGTCCCGACCCACAAAAAAAGTTCGGAAGTATTCCGAGTATAAAGTTAAAAGTTAGGGCCGAGTCAATCCCGGCCCGGTATAAAAGCCAAAACGTCGTCCCGAGGCCGACTCGGTCTGAAAAAAAGTTTAAATCCCAGCCGACTAGAGTTCTACAAAACATGGATTTTTACGTCAAAATGCACTGTAAGAAAAATAATGCCAGTTTTCCGGTAGGAATCGGAAAAATAGTTGCCCTTATCATACCGGAATAATTTCCGACCCAGCTCGAAATAAAATCCGTAAAAATAAGGAAATAGTCAGTAAAACGGTATTTTACGGATTTTATTCCGAGCAGGGTTGGAAATTATTCCGGTACGATAACGGCAACTATTTTTCCGATTCCTACCGGAAAACTGGCATTATTTTTTTTTACAGTGTGGTTAAAAACTGTTTCGTATAATCTTCGTATAATTTGTTATAATCTTCATGTTTAAAGAAGTGCCCTTGGCTGCAATATTTTTTTAATGGCTCTGTATTTATATGTAAATGTTGTTTATAATATTCTTTTTTAAAGAATAGTCCTAGGCTGCGATTTTTTTTAAATGAATCTCTATTTGTATGTAAATATTTCTGTTATCTTTAATATCGTTAATCAATATTCCATGTATTGGAGATTTAAAAATCTACTATACAGTAAAATCTTCTAAGGCGGAATCGCAAAGGGAAAAAAATGCGTTATATAGAAAAGTTCCTTTCTTAGCAGGTGTAAATGTATTATATTCTTTTTCTGACGTATTATTATTTTTCCATAGATCAGCACATTTTTTCCTTTAAGACAGAATTCTGTCATAGGCATTTCCGTTTTCACAGGTTTTGCTTTACTTTAATTTTACTGCCAAGAAATCTACTATTCTTTAAAAGGAATAAATTTCTAAGTTTAATTGAAGAATAATGGCGATTTAAAAAATATGCATTTTTTGCAAAAATTTTTTGGGCCAGGCCATAAGTCATGCAGAGACAAGGATTTTCATACTGGCTGGGTCGAGACTGGGACTGAAAATTTCGGCCTGTGCAGACATAGGAAGAATGAAGCCAGTCCCGGCTCGATACGGAAAAAATAAATTAGGCCTGGCATGACCCGACCGGAGCCTTCAGGAAAAAGCAAGGCCCGGCCCGAGCGTTCAGAAAAAGTAAAGCCCGGGCCCGGGCCACCCCAGCCCGAGTGTCGTAAATGAAAATAGGACCAAGCACAGCACGTGCAGACCTCTACGTGGAGCAACAAATTTTTAAGATACGAGAACGTCGAATGTTGTGGGATATGTCATCCAAATTATATAAAGATAAAAACAAAAATAATACTTTGGATAGAGATTTGTTACTTCATTTGAAGTTACTTGAATTATTGTTTTTCATATATACAGAAAAATTATTGTAATGTTACTAGTTAGATTTTATAAGAAAAAGTATTAGTAAAATATTATTATAGGAAAAATATTGAATATAATATTTGTCAAATAATAATACTAATAATATTTTGTCCTAATATGTTACTTGAGAACTTAAATTAAAATAATTACAAGTTAGATCTGGTTTTGAAAACTGTGCTGGGAAAGCGAACATCAAAACAGAGCCTCTGTGGTCATATACGGCACCGGTTCTATTTACTGGGAGCATATATTTTTAAAAACGCTATACTTGTTCTGTCTTAATAATCCTTACAACTAACATCAGCAATTGTAGCATTGTTGGTGATGAAAGCAAAACCTGTTTTTGATATAAAAATAGTAAATTTTGATGTTGCTTTTCTTTTTTTCTCTAAAAAAATAATATTGTGTTTTCCATTATAATATTTATGTTATTTAGTACTGTAAAATATACACTTTATGTGAATATCAGTATATTTTGTTAGCTAAAATACTCTCATGCATGAATGCATTTTTAATTTCGCTAGGTGGGTATGGGGTTGAGAGGAACAAAAACTGAGGGGTTGAAAGGACATGTCCCTTTCAAGAAATTTCATTTTTGATTTGTTTTCTTGTTTTTTTTTTTAGTGTGTGTATGGCAGCAAAGTTAATTTTCTCTGGTAGAGTGTGCTATTTGCATATGGCGACAAATTTACTCAGTTACAGCGTAATCACATTTATAGAAAATATGCATGAATTTCAACTAGAAATGTTTCATTTTTCAGTATTATCAATAAGCATACAGTGAGATTTTAATATAATATATTCAAAATAAATGAATATTTTTCATTTGTTGTTTTAGTAATAATCGGAGAAATTTATGAACAAAGCCCTGTGCGTCTTTCATCAAAATAAACACCGCCTTTTTGAAAATCAAATTTGATAATTTCATTCATTTCTTCGTCACAAGGATTAATGCGCATGTGAAATCATATCAAACAACATACGGGCAAAACTTAAAATGAGAAGACCAATAAATTAATTAAAGTAGAAATTGATTTTGTGTTCAGAAAGAAAAAAAAACATTCAATGTAAAATAAGTATATGTAGCAAGTGCTTACAGAATCAAATATTTTTATTCTAAATTATTTTTATATATAGAAATATAAACAAACATGCATAACTTTCTAGCCACTTAGACAAGATATGAATTTCAATTGCATAAATTTATTTGAATAAAAAATAAGTGCAACGATTCAGACACTCTATAGTTATTTTAGAAAAGTAACTGGAACATGTAAAATGATGTGTACAAAGACGTGTACAAGGTTACATTGATTTTTCTTCAATAAATTTAGGAACATTATTTGACATGCGACAATAGTCCAGGAAATCCATAACTTCACAAGTAACTCTTCGAGGGAACAACCTGAAAAGAAAAGTTAACATAAGAAATATTTTATTTATTTATTAATTTATTTATGTATTTATTAGCGTATCTAAAACCTAGATTTAAATTATTTTTAAACCTTACAACAACAATGCAGTTTGAGATAAAAATAAAAAATTAGCAATTCTTTCTCTCTATTCTAAACTAGTCGGATATGCCAATCCCAAAACTTTCTTCTGTCTCGTTGATGTTAATACCTCAAAATTCGCTATCACAGTGCCAAAATTAATTGACAATCTATGCTCATCATAAGGATTGTAAAGGTATATAGGTTCGTTGAATTGGAGCATTTAACAAGGAGATATAAGAATTGCATTGTTTCAAACAAATCATTGAATTTGGGAAACCATCCTCTTAGATGTCTGCAACCAAAATTTCCAACCCCAACTGTATAAAATCAACACCTCTTGTTCAATATACACCCAAGTGTAATAAGAATCTATTTACATGAAAATGTAACAGAATATTGTGTTTGATTAAATTGCGTGCATTAGTTTTTGAGATATAGCTTTTGCGAAAATCGTGAAAAATTCAGCATAGCAGCGCAACCTGTTGTGCGGTTTACACCAAAACCTAATCACTAACAACTTACGTCAATGTCTAACTGAATCTGAAGCTTGATGAAAATCCATGCATTAGTTCTTGAGATAAAGCTATTGCAGAAATCATACAAAATGCAGCACAGCAGCGCCACCTGTTGGATGATATACACCAAAAACTAATCAGTACTAGTTTATATTAAGGTCTAGCTGAATATAAAGTTTAATTAAATTCCGTACATTAGTTCTTGAGATAGAGTTATTGCTGAAATCGTGAAAAATGCAGCATAGCAGCGCCACTTGTTGGGCGATATACACCAAAACCTAATAAGCAACAACTTAACTCATCTTGTAACTGAATCTGAAGTTTGATGAAAATCCGTGCATCAGTTCTTGAGATAGAGCTATTGCAAAAATCGAGAAAAATGCAGGATAGCAGCGCCACCTGTTGGACGATATATACCAAAAACTAATCAGCACCATTTTCTATTAAGGTCTAGCTATTCTAAGCAAGGTGAATATAAAGTTATGTGAAATTCCGTGCATTAGTTCTTGAGATAGAGCGCCCACAAAATTTTTGTAACATACAGACAGACTCACATGCAGACATTTTCTAAAAACTATCAAATCGCGTTCAGGACCTTCTAAGACGTATAAATCCATCGAAAACCGGAAGTCGAAATTTTTCACGAACCCAATACTTTCTTCTTGTACAGATAGAAGAAAGTAAAAAGAATAACTAACGCTGTCACCGCTATAAATGAATATTTTGTGGCTAGGGGTCTTTCTAGGCTAAGAAAACTAATTACATATAAAAATATAAATTTGGTAGTTTTATGGAGAAAAGTTCGATAAACAATATGCAGCAGACAGTTTTTAAATCGAAAAACTATTTTAAGAGATATTTATAGGAAGTTGAGTTTATAAGAGTTGAAGTCTACTTATCAAAATAGTTTCGTTAAAAAAGTTCTATAAGAACAGAAACTATGCATAGCAGTTCCATCTTTTCCGGGGACTTAATTGAGAAGCTTGCGGTGTGCAATCTGCAATTATTTTTTTAATTTGACTAATTTTTTTAGACATCTTTTTTTATTATTATTCGAAATTTCATCCTTTTAATAGAGATTTATTTGATTTTTCGAAAAAGTCATTTTTTATATCGCTTCCAAATTGTAAAGTAGCGCAAATAATAATATTTTCTTTTAATTAAAAACTATATTGATACGTAACTATTGAAAACAGAACGAAAACTTTAAAATAATAATTAAATGATCATGTGTTAAAAACAGCAAATGGGGAAAATTCCGTAATATTTAAAATGCCCAGATAATAATATTGGCAACGTTTCCATTAAAAATATATTTACGTGAGAGATCTATTTCATTTTTCGAGATGGTCATTTTAACTATTAAAAAATGTATTTTCACATGAATAATAAAAAGAAAGACAAAACTCTGGTTAAAATTACTTCATATTTAAAACGATACATTTAAAATGTCTTAATTTAAAACAGTTTTCTTATAGCGTCGTTATAAAATTCTGGGAGGCAAGCAATATTGTTTACTTATCTATTTTATCCAAGCTGATTTTCAAATGTTTAATTGATCTTATTTAGTTAAACATGAAAATAATATCAAATGGATAAATAGCAAAACAAAAACAATTTTCTAAAAACACGCTTTCATAAGCATTCTATAAGTCTATCTTAAAAAGCCTCAGTCTATCTAAAAAATCGCACCTAATTTTACGACTGCGAATTGTTCCAAGTTCCAAAACATGTAGTATTACTACAAATTTTACATTATTATAACAAACAACAAATATTTATTCATGAGTCACGTGAGAAACGATTTAACTTTTAAAAGCATTTCAGTTTCTTTTTAAGATACCGCTACAGAAAAATTAAGCTATCTACCCAGGCTTTCTAAATTGTTTTCCTAACGCTTAATCATAACTTGATTAATATCAAATTGTTAATTGATAATTAAGTTCTGATAACATGAAAATATTGCATTGTGCACACGCGATTTCTAGAACTCTAGCACATCCTGAAATGTGTGCAAAGTGAATCACAAAATTCCTTCTTTACATACATGAACCAAGTTAAGTTAAATAAAGGTGTTAATAAAAAAAATATGAGTAAACTTACTTTACTAAGAGTAAGAGAAATCCGTTAAAACGGGGTACGGAGACAAGAAATTCTTCGGTTCGCACTGCGTGTAAAATCTGCCGAGAAGCTTGTTCAATGCTGAGAATGGGAGTAAGCAATGGATATCTAGAGAAATAAATTTCATTGCAATTTATAATTTGAAATAAGTATTAAATGTAGAGAAACATTGGTTATGTGTTATATTAAACAGTTTAAAGTATGGTTTTAACTGGCGTACCATGACACACTGGTATGCTGTCAGAAGATATCAGGTGTGCCACCAAAATTTTCAATAAAGTTTTACTGAAGATTTTATCAAGATTTTAAATGCATATTATACACGAGCAAATAAGATAATTCACATTAGTTCTTAAATTGAAAAATAAATCTTCATCAATTCTCACTACTTTGCTTTTTAACACTTTCCAACAAAGCTGAAAAGTGTTTATGAATACGGTTTATCTGTCTGTCCGTGCTCTAATTCGCGCAAATATACTCCGATTGCAGATGTTATTGGGTATCACAATGGCATATTCGTAATTGAAAATGCAGCGTGTAGCATTTACGGTTCATTTACAGAGACATTCAAAAGAATTCAGTTCAGGGATAAAAATCGTTTTCAGTGTATTTTAATGATATTACACTATTTTAAACATAATGAAATTTATATTTATCACTGAGGTTTACTACATGGTGATCACTGTAGAATATGGTGTGCTTAGGATGTATCGTTCATTCACAAGGTCACACAAAAAAACTTGGCTACAGTAGAAATTGAACAATAATTGAAATATGGAAACCTATGCACAATAAATGCTTGAAGTGCGTTTTCAGTTAGGTAAACGTTTTTAAATTGGACTATCTTTAAAAAATATTACTTGTGCGTATAAATTCTGTAGATCATACACAGTGCTGCACAAAAAAAAATCGCATTTTTTTCCTACTGTTCATGGTAATAGCAAAAATTGGGTTTTCAAATGAGTTATGCGTTTTTAAATTTAAATATATTTTTTAAATATTAACTTAATGTGTATAATTTTATATATCATATACAGGGCTGCACAAAACTTTTCAAGTACATTTCCGTTTATTCACGGGAAATGCTCTGTACAAAAATCTAGGATATTTTTCGACTATTGGTAGCAACAGCAGAAATTGGGTTTTCAAATTCGTTATGCGTTTTTGCAATTGTTTATTCAGACATCATCTTTCTCAATAAATTGTGAAGTTTTATTACAGTATTCTGAATGTGTTGGAAAGTGCTAGATAATCTATGCTGGACGCATAATTTTTCGCTCTTGTTATCCCCCCCCCCCCCCTTCGGACTTTCACTAAAGCTATAAAACTGTAAAGCTTCACTCCCCCCGTGATTATCCATTTATCTATTCAATTTTCTTTTTATTCAGCCTACTTCTCACTATATTCCATTTATTTACGAGTCCCGTATAAAAAAGAAATTGTCAGGAGCGGCAAATGGTTCCAACTGGAAACACTATAAAAATTATCAGTCATTTAAATTCTTGAAACAAATTATATCATATATTTAAACTAAAACATTAGAAGGCAAAATATGCAAAAAAGAAGAATTTAAAATATATCTGGATCTGAATTCGTCCTGTAAAAGATGAATAGAAAGGGTTATTTACTCATGCAGATTTCTTAACCCTTTATGCACCGACGGTACTTTAAAGCAGGGCAGTCAAATGTGGCACCCGTGAGCGCCATGATGTTCTTTGGGGGTTCTCTTGGCGCCCGCCAACGGTTTTCTGTTACTTGTTTAAAAAACGAAAATCCATTTTAACCCGTTATCTACTGACGGTAATTATAAGTACCATTAAAATAACTTGTTATAAAATTCATTTAATACATCGATTAGTAGTAATACAATTTAGAATGAGTTATAGATGCATTACTTTATCTTGTTCCAAAAGCACTAATGGTTACACAAAACAAAAAAAGGATGATTTCTTTTGCCTTTGCGTCTTTTAAGCTTTCTTGGCGTTGTGTGTGTGTGGGGGGGGGGGATTTTTCAATTCGTAAATATTTCTATATTTCTATTGTAAGAACATTATATTTGTACATTTCCTAATTCTACAAAATATTAAGAAAAACATTTAAAATAAAAGATTTGAGTGGGGGTTATAGATATTGCACAAAATACCTATAAATTCAAATTTAATTAATCCTTCTAAATCTCTCAATCCTTCTAAAATTGCCCCACCAGTGGCCGAGAGGTTCTGCTCTCGAAGCTGGTAGACGGGAGGTGCTGGGTTCGATCCCAATCGCGCCCGTCGGCCTAATCGTTCGGAGTTTTCGTGGTTTTCTTCGAGCCGTGGATCTTCCATGCGTTAATACGGATTAGGTTCCCTTAGAAAGACCCCCACGGAGGGCACTCCCCCCGGGCCTATATCCCTCGTGTAGATAATTGGCCGTCAAAAATCAACCCAACCCTTCTAAAATTTATTAAATGATTATGTAAATCTTCTAATGTAGTTTGAAAAATTCACGAAAAAGGCTTTAGAAGATAAAATTTTCATGAATTCATAATTCAATACATAAAGGGTTAAAAAAATACTTAAAATCATTCTTGTATGCAAGTTGTTTTTTAGTAAACAACATTAAGATTTTTGGTATTTTCTCCTCCAAACAATTTTGAAATAGACTCTCCCTCAATCAGGAAAACATAATGATAAATTTTCTGCATGTTTTTTCCTGCAATTTATTTTTTCACCTTTATTTTATTGTGGCTTTTCAGAAATGTGTATCATGTATGTAGACGCTTGTGTAACACTACTACTATAGTGAAATAATATTACTACATTTTTCAAATCATTTGAGTAACCAAGCGCCTTTGATTAATTGCCACCAGATGAGGTGCGCCCCGGCTGACTGAAAAGTTGCACAGGCCTGCTTTAAAGTATCACTAGTATTATATTATTATATGATTCATCCGTTACTAATGGTATGTTTCAGGATTAATGTCACATGCATTACTCTATCATCAGTGAATAGCCTTAGTAATTTTGAGAAGCAGAAAATATTTAAAAAGGATATTTTCAAACTATGTATCTCATTCTAGCTTTCATTTTGATGTATTAATTTTCTGCTTTGAACAACATTTATAGGTAAATCCATTGTGTTTTTTTTTTTTTCATATTTTTTAAAGTCTGAGAAAGAATATTATTTGTTAAATTTAAAAAATAAATCTTTTTACTTTATTTTTAACCCCTTGAAGGGAGATGGGATATATTTTATCTCACTGTAATTTATAAAAGGGTGGTAACAGAAATTTTCGGTAAAACTTTAGTTTATAAATTTGGGGAGAAAAGCTGAAAAATTGTGCGTTTCCCTATTTTGAAATAATTTTTGTAGAAATTCTGGTGTGAATTCAACGTTATAGAAATACAATTATTTTCCTCTTAAAGTGTTTTTGAAGAGTAATACTTTCAAGTACCGCCGACACTTAGGAAGCGGTTGCTTAATGTATTTACTTCTACCTTAGGTATAGAAGAGTAATGCAGTACTGCAATAAAATTTATTTCATCAAAATGTTTCTTTGTATTTTTTTGCTCATTTCCGGGAAAATACTCAAAAGTTTCTATCATGTATGGTTTTGGAAGAAATCGAGAATATCTCTGGTCGATAAGTTATAAATTTAGTGATAGAGAAATCCGAATTTCCAATTGATGTTAGTTACAAAGCTAGTCATAAAGACAGCAGACACTATAGCGGAGTGTTTGTTACATAGCTCTGATTGGAGTTATATATTGAATGAAAGTTCAGATTCTTCAGAAAACTAATCGAATTGATTTGATTTTCAAAGAAACACATTGTGAGGGTAAATGAATGATATTGCATAACCAGAGAAGGACCAAAACCAAGCAAGCTCTTATTTCGACCAGAGTCAGAGAGTGTACTGATGATCATCTCAAGCAGTGGCGGCTCGTGGATTATATTTAAAGGAGTTCACAATAATGAAATTTTGCTGTTCCGAGAAAGACAATATGGATTTAGGGGGGAGGGGGCTTTCAAGGGGAAATTTTCCACTTTCCCGGTGGGTTTCCCCCTTGGCATCCTCTAAATTCATCACTGAATTTTTGTTTTCCCAAGTTTAAAAATTTGCAACTAAAAGAAATAAACAAGTAAGAAAAATCATGCATACGGCATAGATTATGAAACACTTTACAACACTCCCTGAAAGCTTTAACAAAACTTCGTTATTTAGGGAAATAAGGTAAATAAGATAACTAAGAAAATATATAAAAATCTGATTTCAGCAGTTACCGTCCACAGCCAAATATGTATTCCAATTTTTTTTAACAGCCCTGTATTTGACCTGTATGTTAATATATATACTATATAACGGGAATATTTAGTTTAGCAAGAAAACATATAACAGGTTGAAATTTCTCTTTAAGAAATTTATACAATTAATTGAAAAATACTTGAATACTTTTGTACAGCTCTATAGGGTACCTAGTATTTTTATTACACACCACTATTTAGCTAAAATTTAATTCAAACACTCTTAAAACTAATGAAATCACATTTCCAGAAATTGTCATCCATAGACGATATTTATCCAATTCTTTGCGTGATCCTGTATATCATTTTATCTATATTCTACAAACATTTCTTAATAAACTAAATGCAGTTCAGCGTATTAATGCTTAACTCACTTAAAAACCACATTTAAGCAATTTGCGCTCATACCCAGTAACCCTTACGAATTCTTTTGTGTAGCCCTGTATATGAATTACAGCATTTATACACACCATATAGTATGCATAAACATAGTGAAACGTAAAACCTCATATCATAATTAAAAATGCATTTCCAGCAATCACCGCTACTACACCGATACAGTACTTCTGATACAATGTACTATCTGAAATCTTTGTGTGTCCCTGTAAATGCTATGCACTTCGTATTATACATGAAATAACTTATAGTAAACCTCAGCGACGTATATCAATTTCATTACATATGAAATAGTTAAACATAATTAAAATACGCCGCAAACAATTCCCCCCCCCCTCCCGCCCTATATCATTATGTAACGGAATTCTTTTGTAAAAGTTCCTGTTCCCTGTAAAAGAATAATAACTATTCTTTGCACCGCATATTCTACAGAATGTATGTTTTAGTACACTTCATAAATGCATATCAATTTTGTTATGATTGGATGAGTGTAACATCATTAAAAATCATTTGAATCGATTTTTTCCCATTGGCTGTAATGTAACGGAAAACTTTTGACTACCCCTGTAAATGAACTGAACGCGATACAAACTTCATTTGAAATAGAGAACGTGCTATGGTAGAGGTCAGTAACGTCCAAAAATTTCAGGGCAACCCGAATATATTTGCGAGAGTTAGAGCGCGGACAGCCGGCCAGATGTCCAGACGAATAGACAAACCGAAGTCATAAACGCTTTTCGACTTTGTTGGAAAGTGTTAAAAAGCATCCATAGATGGAAAACTGATATCATTTTATTTCCTACAAAAGAACGTAGAATCACAATACACTATGACGCAAAAGTTTAGACAATGAAGAAATTCTTACATACTTTGAAAAATATTTATTCAATTTTCAAATCACTGCTTGAAATTAATGTGCTGTACATATAAACAATATTTATAACAAAGAAAAGTGGAATTGTGCATATTGCAATAAATTAAATGGTAACAAAAATAAACTGCTGTCTCAAAAGTTTAGACACAAATTAAATAAAATCGAAATAAACAATTTTTAAAACCTGGTTGCGCATCCATGCTTATGTATTACGTCATATACACGAGATTGCATGGAAGAAACTAAATCTTGCATAGTTTGTGGATCGATATCGTACCATGCATTCTCAATAGATGTCTTAAGTTCCTTTTCAGAAGAGTATTGTCTAGCGTTGCTATAAACTTTGCGACACATGATGCTCCAAAGGTTTTCTATAGGGTTAAGATCTGGGCTACATGCTGGCCAGTCGAGAACTCTTATATTATGGGAATTAAACCAAGATTTTGAATGTTTTGCAGTGTGAATTGAAGCATTGTCTTGCTGAAATTCCCACTGAGGACCCCCTAGAAGCTCAGCAAATGGCAGTAGGTTTTCTTCTAATGTCTGTGTATAATGCTGTGAAGTTTGACGACCACTGGTGAACGTCAGAGATACTTGTCCATTATAGCAAAAGGCTGCCCAAACCATCACCGAGCCCCCTCCTTGTCTGCGACTAAAAAACGTCGAGGTTCCTTCCGCAAATCATGCCAATACGATAAACAACCATCTGGACCATCCAGATTCCACTTTTTTTCATCGCTAAATATGACTGACTGCCATTTCTCTCCATATGACATATGCTTTCGAGCCCACATAAGTCTTTGTAACTTATGATGTGGTTTCAGAGCTGGTTTCTTCTGCATTTTGCTATAAACGATTGTTCCTTTTTCCAAAATTCGTCTACGAATCGTATCCTTTGATACAGAGAGTCCCGATGAGCTTTGAACTCCACGTACGCTCATTTATTGAGTACTCGCTAGTCTTTGTATCAGGCGATCCTCTCGTACATTTGTCACACGTGGCCTCCCAGACCGACATTTTGCTTTATATTCGGAACCACTCGATAAAACTCGATAAATAGATTTTTTTGACCTATTAATAATAGCAGAAATTTCAGAAACGCTCTTCCCTTCACCTTTCAACTGCCAAATCCTTGAAACATCATTCACTTGAATTTCTTTAGCTCTCGGCATGTCGACTATGAAGCGCAATCGTTTGCAGAACTTAAGTACTCCAAATTTGTGACATCATCGATTCTAAATTTGCATATGCCAGCGAATATTCAAAGAAATTTAGAATAGTGTCTAAACTTTTGCGACAAGCACATTTGAATTTTTATGAAAAAAATTAGTATTATAGCAAATAAAACGACTGTCTTTTGTACATAGCATTTTAAATCAGTTTTTGAATATATTTACAGGTTTTTGTAATTCTGACGTCATAATTCTACATTTTAAAGCTGAATGACGTCATTGTCTAAACTTTTGCGTCATAGTGTATTGCTTACATAGTTCCGAAATATTAATTTTTCTAATTTCCATATTAACTGTTTGTAACTACTTCTCACATATAATAATACAATTAAGAACAATAGAAACAGATTAAGAATTATTAAAATAAATACCCAACTTAATATTCAAATCACAAGAGAAATTAAAACGTACAAGAAAATTATCGTTAAAAATGCTATGCTGCCGCACGTTGGAGGGTATGCGAACGGATGGCCCAAAGCGAGGAGTCCCCCTGGCCTTTGTCTCTCCCGTTCCCGTCCGCATAAGCTTATTTTGAAGAGCATTTCTCCGCTCGCACGTGCTATCAAGAAAAGACTGGGTGTGCTCGGTGTTGAAAACTTTCGAATTTTCTTCAGTAAGGGTTTGTTATGGATGTATTTAAAGAAAGGGAGGGGAGTGGCGTGAGTGAATGATACTCATATTGGAGATTGACAAAAAATTATATATTTTTTTATAATTATTTTATTTTATTTGTTAGATTATTTCTCCAATTTCCTTTGGGGGTTCACGTGCTCGTGTGCACCAATGGAAGAGCCGCCACTGACCTCAAGAGTGATGAAAAGCAGTGAATTTCAACCGCAGTGTATCAAGCCAAAATAGGACAACCCTGGCCTATAATAAATATAAAAAATAAATCATTTAATATAATTAGTAAATTCCAATCCAGTTAATCAATTAATTCTGAAATTACAACGCACACATTAGAATGCCAAGCGCAAGCCTTGGGAAAGCTAAATATTAAGGAGCAAAAAGAAAGACAAGGGGGTGAATATCACGAAATGTAAAATTGTTAAAATTTAAAGAGCTTAAGTTCATTTTTATGTAATTATAATAGTATGTCATTTTCTTGGCATATGTATGCCAGGATAATGACAATTTCATTCTAAAACATTTTTCACATTCTTGTTTTTTTTTATTTTTAGATCTAACATTTTAATTTCGTTTAAAGGAACATGTTTCCTATATAGTACAACAAATTCAGGGTAATGTTCAGTTTTATTTGTAAACTATTGAAGCCAGGAAAATTACTTAGTAAAAGTCTACTCAACTGTTACAAAGCCTTTAAACACATTATTTTCAAAGAAATATCTAAAAGATCTTGCTGGTAGCAATGATTTTAGTATTTCTGACTTGAACTATGTTAAGAACAAGAAGAATTACACTGCATTGCCATCTCATAAAGAACTAAAATGAGCAGGCCAGGAAAATGACATTCATTTTCAGTGACAATCATTTTAATTACGGAAAATTATTTGTAAAATACAGAACTTGTTACCTTCCTCATATATGTGTTATATAACGTATAATTAATAATTAGAAATTAAAAGAACTAGAAAAAGATATTTGTACAGTATAGCAGAAAACCTTTTACTTTGCACACATCACAGTAAGACATTCCAGGAAAATGACAATCAGGAAGTTTAAGTCTTTTAATTGCTTTATTTTTGTGTTATTATGAATATAATATCGCTTGAAAATACGTCGAAGAATATTTTTTATTAGAATGTAAAAAAGATAATTGCATTATCTAATATTTAATAGACATTTTATTGTGCGGACTGCAATTTTCGTATTTTGTGATATTGTCCCAAGGTACCACAATTATAAGTACGAAATCTCTTTTATCTTAAACAATGCACATATAATTACAAGTGAAATAATCGATTGATTTGGTTACAGTTTGTGAGCACCAATAAGCTTTCAGATTCATGCGGGAGGAAAGCCATATAGTAAAAGAAAACACATTTTCTTTTCTAATTTTAATTGCCTGAAAGATGTGCATCTGCACTGTTAAAGAGTTTTAAGATAGGAAAGTTTATTTTATTTTTCTTTATTAACGGTTGAAAAGAGCTGGTAAGCTTTAAAAAGGAATGGCATATGGTAACCGCTAAAGAGATAAAGAAATTAATATATTTTAAAAGGAAAGGGGAAATAATCCAGTGATTAGCAAAAGGCTGTCATACTATAAAATAACAACAACAACAACAAGATCAGGGGGCGCTTTATTTGTCAAGGAGTGTTTCAATCAAAAAAGGGTGAAACACATGTCTCATTTTTGATGGAGAATCCAAATTCATCATCAAACTTCAAAAACACATATGTCTGAAACACCCCAAACCGAATAGTAAGAATTACTGCATTAAGGTCTTTCATTTAATCACGCTATGCCGTATGTAGATTATGATTACAGGCTCGTTGCATACGCTGTACAACTTCCACTCGTTCTCACAAGGTATATGTGTACCCAACTTCGAAAAACACTGGTTAAAATCATGCATCGCTTGACAGAAAGCTCTCAACCATCTCTTGTGAAGTTTAAAAAAAAACTAAATATACTTAGTACAGTCGAACCTCGTTATCCCGACACTCTAATGACCAGGAAAAAGTGTTGTGATAACCGGAGTGTCGTGATAACCGGAGTTGGAGAAAAATATGTTTATAAAAAGCTGCACTTTTAATTAATTTGAGACAATTTTAAATTCAGAACTGTTCTTGCGGTTTTAAGCAATAAAACATTATTGTTAAACAAAGTAAACACAAAACAGAATTGAAAAGAATAAAAATGAGATTTATGATGACTTGTTTTTTTATTGTTACATGAAATATTGATGAATAAAGGTTTGCTTAGCCCTAGATGTACTTCCTACAATTCTTTTTTCAATATTATCCAACGAATTGTAATCAATATTCGTTGTTTCAAAAATGGATGTTAGATAATTTCTGATCGTTTCAATGCAATGCAATGCTTCGGTTTTAGTCGGATGAAAAACGCCGTGTAACCACAAGAAAGCGCCGCCTGACCAGAACAAAAAGACCGTGTGTAGACTGATACATCTATCTGGAGCTTAAGTGGGCCATTCATAGTTTGTGGGTTTGTTTTTTCAGATAAAGGATTGAAGTAAAATTTCTCATTTACTTCAATGAGTATGTTAGACACTTTTGTGAAAAGTTTGGCTAAGACATTTCTTATCGCTTAATTTCTATTCTTATAAGATGGATGATGAAAAATGGACAATTTTCCTAAACCGTCGGGATATCCGGAGTTGAAAATTATTCAACTACGTAAAATCCGGTGTTTATTTATATTAAAATCATATACAGAAAAGCGGGACTTTGAAAAACTGTCGTGATAAGCAAAGTGACATGAAAACCGGGTGTCGGGATAACAAGGATCTACTGTATATTTCTTTTCATGGAATCCCAAAAGGACACCAGAACTTTAAAATTAAATAATTCATAAACTAAATAAAGATTAAATAAGTGACGAATAGAAAAGCTCGTAAATTTTGCATCAAGTATTTCTTAATATAGTTCAATTTTTAGTTAGTAGAGGTGGCTTCACTCCTTCAAACTGAAATGCTCAAACATCATAACTTCAAACGATAACGTTTTTTGTGTTTTAACACCTAAACACAGGGAAGAATGAAAAAACAGTAATATGTGATCCATTTTTACATGTAATTTTATTCTTACGTGTTGAGACAGTGCAAATATCATCTATTATCTAAACTTTTAACTACTTAAAAAAAAAAATAGTGTATACAAAACTTTCGATTTCTTCATAAACATAAGTAACATGTTTATGTTACTTCTCTTACTCTTTATAATTATTAAAGTTTTACTGAATTTTAAAATTCAGGAGTATTTCTTGGGACACTCTGTATGTATATAATGTATTAGATTTTCAAATACAAAGCGCATGCGTTTCTGAGCAGAAAAATATAATTTTCCGGACATCTAATTATCAAATGCAAAGACAATTGGAACTAAAAAGAAAGAAAAATAACATCTAAATTGATATTAAATGTAAATCAGCAATGCAAATGCTTCAATAAACAGAAGTTGCACTTGATGCTTCCATTTCTCGAAATAAATTCCTCTAATCTATCAATCAAAATTTTTAATAACTTGAATACTGTGTATATCGCAAAATAAAAATCATTATTTAAAGCTTTACTTTTTATTGTGCAAGTCTCAGTGTAAATAGTTTGGTTTATTTATTTTATTTTATTTTATTTTATTAACGATTTTCAGCCATGTAATGGAAAAGGACATCATCAGAAGTAATAAATCACATTCATCGTAAGTACATGTCAATTATTCTTTGAACAGCAGGGTACATTAAAAAATATAAAATAAATATTTTGTATCCACTTTTGATTAGTTCATTACCAAGTATTCAACACAAAGTCTATTCTTTGACAGCATTTTTATGTCATGCAAAGTTTCACAGCTGTATATCTCATCTGAAAGATTCAAGGTAAAGCGTTTTAACTTTTATGACGGCATTAACATTTCAATCAAAATTTCAACAGAGAAAAAATAATCTTTTCTATGACGAGTTATACATATATTTTCCCCAAATACTTTAATGCTACTTCAGTTTACTTATTATGTATTCATCATCAATTCCATCCAATTTGCTGCAGAGAGAAATTAAATCAAATTACTTTATTGCTTTTGAAGAGACAAGAAGACTCAAAGAAACAAAAATATGCTTTCTAAAATTTTTTAAAAACTTCCCTTTTATGATTTAACCAGATTCGCTTCGAATTTTATCAAACTATTTTTCTTGATTTAAAATGTATGCAGAAAGCAAATCAAGCTTTCTCTTCTCGTACAACTGCCTTCAAAAATAATAGATACATCTCTACTGAAATCTTTCCCACTTCCAAACAAATTCTTTTTTTAAATAAAAGTTAAAACGCTTGCAAAACGACAAAAAGAATGAAATATTGGTAATAGGGGGAAGTATACTTACAATTTTTTATCAAAAGTTTCTTAAGAGCACCTACTTTGCGACAGGAATTAATATTTATTTGCAACTAATCATGAGCTTTTCAAGTAATTATTGAAATTTTACAGAACCCTATCTTCACTTTGTGTATTTGGACGTATGTCAACTTCTATATTATATACTAAATTGCCTTCTTCTAACCTCTACATTTCATATAAGGTAACCGTCAGAACAGGAATTATCACATTTTTCCCCATATACATTAAAAATAAATTATCTAACATATAAACTAATTGACTGCATCGAATAGAAAACAGCCAACATATTTTCCAAAGTGTCAGTAGACATGCTAATCCTATGGTATATAAATGATGTTTCGATTTTCTAAGAGACTGGCCTTAGAACTTTATTGAACTAATAACATATATATACTTACACAGAGCATTCTCTAAATTTTTTATGACTTGAATGTCCCATGCTCATTATAGAATTTTATTGGCTTGTATATGTTACGGTCAATATGATTAATAGGTTATTATTAATAACAATAGGTTATTATTAATAATTGAAGAGCTAAGTGGAAGAACATGTTAAGTAACAAAAATGACATTTGAAGAAATTTGATGTGAAAGATTTTGTTGTCAATTTTAATGATTTATTTTCTGTGTGATACCATGTGCTTAAAATATTAACAGGTGTGGTACTAAACTCTATCAAAAAAACTTATTCATATTTAATTTTTAAATATTAAAAAATATTAATATTATTTGCATTATTAAATATTAAAATATTAAATATTAATGAATAATGTCTTAAATCTTCAAGGCTAAATAGAACTTTGGTTTTTTAGCTTTGCCATGTGATAGAATACCTGATAACACCTTCGTCTAAAAGATAAAATAATTTTTAAGAAAATGTAGCATAACATGTTCTTCCACTCAGCTCTTCAATTACTAAATGATATCCAAATAAACCGGTTAATATGATTAATTTAAGAGAATTTATCAAATTAACGGGTCATTAATAATCAATAATCAAATTAGGTCAATTTAATAAATTTCAACTCGTTTAGCTTGAGATTTACATTACGTATGTATATTTATTCCGTGACATCCCTTCACTATTGTGCAATCGTATAACAGCTTTTGTAAGCGTGCAAGTTTGTTTTTGTTTGTTTGCAACAACTTGACGACATCAGTTCATTGTTTATTTTAGATGCAGACAGCCGCATCTTTCGAGACGCTCACTAATATTTATCTTTTGCCGGTTTTGATTGTTTAGCGTACTAAGTACTGTCAATTCCATGTTATTTTTGTTGTGAGTTCGAAATTTATTCAATTAATGGAGTTAAAAACAAGACGAGCCGCGGAAGTTGCTAATGGATGCGTTCAAAATATTTGGAGCACCGTGCATCTTGTAAAGTGGCAATGGATGAGAATTTCCTAATAAAGTTATTGGGAAAATTTGTGGAATGTGGAATCTACTCAATTTTTTTCATGGAAAACCAAGACACAATCAATTGCAAAACTCAGTTGAAATAGCAAACCAAGACGATGTTAACCATTTGACTTGAAACTAACAATACAACAAAGTAGTCAGAAGGACTGAAATTCATTCAATTTACGAAGTCCGTATGAATCTTTATTTAGCTATAAAGCGAATGTAAGTTTAATAACCTATTTGCCTGTCGATATTTTGTAAGGAATTGCAAGTGAAGAAGATCTTATTGTAATAAGAAATCAGTCTAGTAATGATATCAAACTTCTTACAGCAATGAGGATACAGGCGCAATGAATGATGATAATATGGACGTGGAACTGGATAATTCAAACAAAGACTTGGAGCTAACTGTTCCAGGTTCAGTCAAAAACGGTAATAAGAGTATTGGTTATATATTGGTTGCTATATATTGGCTATATATTGTCTTTATATTGGTTGGTATTTTTAGGTAATAAGAGCATTGGCCAAATTGGAGGGGAATAACATAATTCTGAAATAACAAAGAAAAAAAGTTTCCGTGATGTTGAAATGGAATATTTTGAAGAAAGCAAGGAAGAATCTTCTTTTTCACTAGATGTAATCTCGAAAATTTTTCAAGAAGCTCAACGCACTGCTAATCAGTCACTACATAAGCAAGCGGTAAAAATGTTACGGCTTCTAAATTAAAATTTCCAAGTACAAATGTAGGAAAAACCGTTCAAATAAGAAGACCAGATTTAGATATGGGAGAGGCTGATAGCCGAAATATTATAGCTGTTATAATTTCTAAGGAAACTGAAAACTTATATAAACTTAGTACAAAACATTGCATTTTAAATCAACTGTACGCAAAGAACGATTTTACTGTCTGCAAGGAAGCTTTAATTTCAGTTAATGAAGTTCCAGTGAATTAAATAAATCTAAGAGAATGTGCTCGTAAGAATTCCAATCTATGTGGTCAAGAATTCCAATATTACAATTGTAAAGGCAAAGATAACTCAAGTTGCTGCAAATTAAAAAAATAAAAACTATTTGTAACTCCAAATGCTCTCTACCTGCCAAAATAAATAATTTGTTAAAAATTTAATGAAAAATCAAAAACTGTTTATGATTCCAAACGCCATAATATCTCTTCCTTCCAAAATAAATATTTGTTAAAAATGTAATAATATTCTATTTCTAATGTAAAATGTTTGCAATTTGTTGTTTGTTATAAAAATAATAATATTGCATTTGGAACCCTCAATAAGTCTTTCGAATTAACAAGATATATTTCCTTCGACGGCCGTCTAATTTGACACTTCTGGGCGGGTTTCTGTTTCAATTCTATTAGATTGGTGTAAGAATTGTCTCATTCCGACAGTAACTTCTCTTAATAGATTTGCTATATGTTAAAATTAATTAAATAGTAGTCTAAATTTAAAACCATACTGCATTTTTCTTTATATTCATTGCTATAAGTGTGCACTTTAAAATTGGATTATTTCTTCCTTCATAATTTCATTGTTTATACCTAATTGATTCAGAATAATTACAAAAATAATTATCTCTAATTCCTTAGGCCTTGGCGTCCTATTACTAGGACACGTCTTTCAATTTAGTATTATTGTCGCTTAACAATTACTTTTGTTATTTAGCTTCATACAGTTATAACAGTACATGTTCCAGTAAAGGACATATTCATTAGTAAGCTTAATTAATCATATTGACCGAACTTCATTGGTAATTATTAATAATAACCGATAAATGATTAATATGCTATATTTATCAAATTTACCAAAAGCTGCGGTTATTATTAATAAAAATTACATTTATCAAATTAACCGTAACATATATATCTCTGTATTAATTATAACACTTTCTCTCTCTCTCTCTCTCTCTATATATATATATATATATATATATAGAGAGAGAGAGAGAGAGAGATGTACTGTAATTTTATTATTATTGTTATTATTATTATCGTTATTATTATTATTATTATTGTAATAAATACTGAACACAGAAGCTGTAAACTTCATAGATTTTCAGCTCTACTCAGTATGATTCTGATTCTTGCTTTCTCTTAAATTCTTTTCAAATTTCACAAGAAGATTCATGCTTTATAAGTATATGCTATTTATCGGGGAAGAGAGCGCCGAATATCGGTAATTCGCATTCAAATCAAGATAAAAACTGCATCGTTATAAACCTTCGAAGGGGTGTTATAACAAACTTTTAACATTTTTAATAGCTGAAAATAGTCTTGTTTCAATAGTCTTAGCAGAAAATAGTTTCTTGTGCTTTCCACAAATTAAAAAAATAATAATAATTGAATGAACATACATATGCTTATAGAAGATGAACTTTCATCAAAATAACCATTGAATTATGAATGAATAATTTTGAATGTACAATGTGCATTTTAAAATAGGGCTTTATTATGCAACTTTTTTTTAAGATATCCTACATTTATAAGTCAACTATGGTCTTAACTGAAAGCGTATTCAATATTCAGCATTTTCTTTAATTCAACAAAACAAATGTTTAGATATCAATGAAATATATCAGTAATACTGTAAAAAAGAGAAGAAACAGAAAGAAAAGAATAGCATAATTTACTTTGCCACTGAATGTTGATTAAGTCCTATGTCAATAATTACAGGACAGATGGTGGTTAATTTTACAGCATAATTCCTCAGCCTCATTTCTCCTGATAAACTTTCCATCAACAGGTATTGTTTTAACTGAAAGCTACATTCAGCAGGCTACATTCTACATTCTACACTTTCCATCAACAGGTATTGTTTTAACTGAAAGCTACATTCAGCAAGCTACATTCTACATTCAGCATTTTCTTTAATTCAGCAAAACAAATGTTTAGATTTCAATGAAATATATCAGTAATCTTTTTTTTAAAAAAATGAAGAAAAATAAAGATAAATAGCACATATAAATAGCACAATTTACTTTGATATTGGATGTTGATTCAGTCCTGTGTCAATAGTTAAAGGACAAATGGTGGTAAATTTTACATCACAATTTCTCAGCCTCATTTCTTCAGATAAACTTTCCATCATGCCCACTACCGCATATTTTGAAGCCCTGAAACAAAAGAAAAAATCACGGAAAAATCATGCCTCAAACATAGATTATTAAAAACTTTCCACCACATTCAGAACTTAACCTTTCAATAAGATGAAAGATGATATCTGTAAGTAAACAATTACGAAAATGCATGACGCAATTGAAAACCCAATTTCAGTAATTACCATCTGTAGTCGGAAAGTATTCGAATTATTTTGTAAAGCCATGTATATGATCCATAGCTTTGTATCTATATAGTAAACTTTTAAGGGAGTAGGATACCTTTGAACACGTCGAAAAGTAAAAAATATCACTATGTTCCAAGCTTCAAAATTTATGTAATAAGTCAAAAATAAAAATCAAACTTCATTTAAATATAAAGCTCATATTTAAATTTATATATAATATATAATATATATATATATATATATATATATATATATATATATATATATATATACTTTTAAATTCATAAATAAATATTGAAATGATAAGTTTAGAAATATATGAAAGAAAAAAAATCTTGCGCGCATCATAAAATCTGAAAATATGCATATAAAGAGGAAATTTTGGTGAAAATATATAATAGTATTACCTTTATACTAAAAAAAGAACATTTGTAAAAAATATTGACTAAATTAAAAAATTAACAAAGAATTAAAAATTTTCATTTTTTTAAAATATTTTCAAAGTACAAAACAACAACAAAAAAAAAACTTACCTTTTTCTGGTTTTAAGTTGTAGATAATACAAAAATGAATATGTGGTGAAAATTTCTTTTGATTGCCATGCATAGCTTTTTAGTAACACTGCGCGCAGTATCAAAATTCATCGTTTTGAATAAACGCAACGCAAAGTTTAATTATCCCATGTAGTCTTAATAAAACTGCCATAATTAGTAAACTAATGGAAATTTTTTAATGCGGTTTTTTGCAAATTGTTCAGAAATGATTACGGAATCAAAATATGCATTTAAAAAAATCGAAAATTTTGAAGGTTTAAAGGTATCCTACCCTCTTAAATTTAGTTTAGTTAGGAAACGCATAAGACAGTTGAAAATTCCCTATAAGCAACTACGCCAATAAAGGGAAATCTACTCGAATTCTTTTCTGGAGCCTTATATAAATGATCTATAGAATTAACGCATATCACAACTGAAAGCGCACTTCATCAATTATTGGCAATTATTAATAATGGATAGGAGTATAACCGAATAGCGAAACAGCACCGAAAACTGGCAATAAGTAACAATTGAAATAATAAAACTTTGTAAAAAATCACCATAAAATAAAAACAATACATAGTGTCCGAAAGGGGACAGGTTCAAAAATGAACTGAAAGGTAGAGAGTAGAGCTTGCAAAGAATGCGACAGGTGGCGCTAGCTGAAAGGAGCACATGCAGAAGACGAAAGTGTTGCCAAAATGATAGAAGAGAAATTGATACGGGGAAAATGGAAATAAAAGAAATAAACAAAATTAAAATAAAATAAAAGAAGTAAATTAAAATACATATTAAATATAAATAATAATAAAGAAAGAAATATAAAAGAATAAAACAAGAAAAAGCCAAAAGAACCTTTTTTTTTCTTTTTTTTAAACAAAATAAAAAGAAAAGAAACAAGAGAAGAGGGAAAGAATTACAAAAGTAATTTCCACGCTGAAGAGAGGAAAGGAGATGAAGAGAGATGATGAATATCTGAATCTTTGATTGCTTCTCACTGTTGGACTTCCAGTCATTGTTTCAATTTCTCCATGGCCAAAATTATTTCTTCCCCTGCCTTTCCCTCTCACTTGAATTTTCATGAAGCATATTTTATTTCTAAAAATTCTGATAATTTTGTAAATGATCTTTAGGGACGATACCTTAGGAATGATACCTTAGGGACGGTAAGACTACCAAATAAAGACACACTGCTTGAAATTTATATTTAAATGCTGATTTAAATTCTGCAGCAAATTTCTTGTCAAAGAATTTTAGCTATTCTTTCTCCAGCGTACTTTTGCATGAGAAAAAAAGTTGAAAAAAATTCTGTGGCTGCATCTGATGTGATTTTCTGTATAATTTTAGCAAGAGGGACGGTAAGGAATCTAAAATCCAGGGACAGAGTTAAAAATATAACAACAACCGTAAAAATGTGTGGAGGTTTAATTTTTTGCTACATATTTATATAAAACAATAGTCCCAGTTTCAGAAAAAATTACATCGAATTACTTTTATTAAAACAATTTTATACAGACAGCTCCAAACTTAAAAATCAGCATCAGGGACACGGGACGGTAAGGAATTTCGTGGTATATTTGGACCCCCAACATCGTCCAAAACTTTTTTATCTCGTTAATATTGTTATACAGTCATGCAGTGGGATGTTTTCCAGTATAAGAAAAAAACAAGAATATGTACTAAAATAAGAATTATTTACACTGTAAACTGAAATGTCTGAAATTCAGACACATAAGTGTCTGAAACGGAGTGTTCAATTTTCAGACATTTTAAAGTGTCTAAATTTTTAAGACGCTTGTATGTGTCTAAATTTAAGACATTTCAAACACCTGAATTGCATCCATGTTTGACCACGTTTAATTTCTCTGCAAAAGCAGCCTTTTTTCACATTTTTTTTCGGTAAGCCTTATACACAGAAAAAAAATCCTTTAAAATATAAAAATTTTACCGCCAATAAAAACGCCTGTAAAATTTACGTCAATTTACTTATTTTAATGGAAATCTTCTTCAATTTCCAGAAAAAAAAATTTTTTTTTTAATTTCTGCATTTAAAAAATAAAAAATTATGCTTTCAAGGAAGGACACACACATATTTCAATACAAGGTACCGAAATAAAAAATTATGCTTACAAGGAAGGACACACACATATTTCAATACAAGGTACCGAAATAAAAAATTATGCTTTCAAGGAAGGACACACACACATATTTCAATACAAGGTACCGCACGTCTTACATGATTTACTCAAATTACAGCACTGCATTTACCCGTCGCAGGATACGAACTTGGGACCACTTGGTTACTAGACTGTCCGTCCTAGACTCTCGGCCACGCCTGCACAGATAGGAACTTCAAATATTGTTACTTATTTATGACTCAGAATTTATTTTATGGTAATGTCAATATACTTTTAATTCTGAACGATTTTACTCATCTTCTCTCTAGAATTTTGAATATTTTGCTTTTTAATTTCATGCGATGTAGGACAGCAGACAGATTTTTTTTCTTCTGCCGAAGAAATTTTCAGAACACAAATATTATTGCTTTATACAGAACACGTTATTTGTGTAGTAAAATGTTTTAACAGTATGTATATATATGTGTGTGTGTGGGGGGGGGGGGGGGTAATAATTCAACGCCTTTTAATTAATAATAAAATCAATTTTTCATTAAAAAAAATTACATTTCTTAATGTTTAAATCTTGTATATAATTTTAATGCGAAGGTATTGATATAGTTTTCTGTTTTCTTTAATTTTTTTCTTCTGTTTAATTGAATATATGGCAATTTTTTTGAAATTGGGCGCATTAACTCCTTCCTATATGCTATATATTGTGAACAAAATTTCTGTTATAAATATTGTGTATAATTTTTCAGCAAAAATAATAAAAATCATTGTTTTACGCACAAATTTTTTTGTCTTTATTTTTTTTTCCAGACGAAATACACGGTAAAATTTTTTCATGAAACTAATTTTCTCACGGTGAAATCCGAACTAAATCGATAGTCAATCGTTAGCTAAAAGGTTAGCATAGTAAAAAATTTCAGACCTATTCCATATACAGTGAAATACGTTTAACACGAAACTGAGGGGACCAAATTTTTTTTTTCGTGTTAAAAGATTCGTAAAAGAAAAGAAAACTCACCAATATTTTCGATGTCGTCAAATTTTATTCCGATTTCCTGTAGGTTGCATCCATTAGGATAAAAAGCAAGTAAAAAATTATTGTTTTTTGGGGAAAAAATTAGATATCTTTTTTTGAAGTGTCTTTTTCAGCACCATATTGCCCACAAATTGTTTGAGATCATCCATTGTTTTATTCATCTTTCCATTCGAAAGCGCATCTTATGAACTGCTCAAACTTTTAATTATTTTCTGCATTTATGAAGTAGAGGGGGCAAATTCTACATCATTGATTGCGTTGTCAGGTCGTCGGAAACTACATTTCTCACGAAATTTTTCGTGTTAAACGATTTTTGCTTCGTGTTAAAAGAAAAAAAAGTATTAAATTGCATAATATATTGTCCGGACCACTATATCATTCCGTATTAACCGATTTTTCATGTTAAACGTTTTCTTGTTAAGCGTATTTCACTGTGATTTCAAATAAAAACAGATAATAATTTCGATTTCCCTTAGTCAAACAGATGGCGCCACTGTTTTTGGTAATTTTCCAATCATTTGCAGTTATCATTTCAATGTTGCGTTTGATTATTTTCATATCCTAAGACACTTTCTTTCTGAGACAACTATATGCAGAAATTTTAATTTGTTTTTGTTCTAAAACGCAGGGCTCTGAGATACAGTAAAAATTTCTAAAATAGAATACAAGATACCGGAAAAATTCCTCTTTAAACAGGTTTAAAGAGGACTTTAAACAGGTTTAACCCTTTATGTACTGAATTATGAATTCATGAAAATTTTATCTTCTAAAGCATTTTTCGTGAATTTTTGAAACTACATTAGAAGATTTACATAATCATTGAGGTGCCTTCTGCCGTTCTAAAATAATAAACATTTTTTTATTAACAAGTAGGCGACAGATGGTGTCACATACGCTACTTCGAAAAGACTTTTTTGAACAGAAGAGAAGAGAGGCAAGGCAGTTGTGAACTGATCGTCGCTCGCTGTGGTTGCACGCGCTAAAAAACGATGGACTCCGCCGCTTATAAAATGTGCATGTCACATGGCAAACTTCTTATCTGTTAACTTATTTTTATTTGTAATTTCTAATTAAATGAGTGTTTAAATTAGCGAGCTTATTATTAAGTCTGAAGTAACACACTGCTATCATTATGATATATTCATAATTAAAATAAGATTAAAACGGATTGAATATCCGTAGTGAGAAGCTCGATCCAACGACATCCTCAACTGGTGACTGGACTAAAACAAGCCCTTCTGATCGCTTACGATGGAAGTTTACCAGGTGTGCAAAGCTGCAAAAATCAACGGTATGTGCCCTTTTCTGTGTTAATATGTGGTATTCTCTGGCCAACTTATTTAATTTATTAATGATTTTATATAGTTAAATTTTTCGAGCCCAACGTTCTTATTGTTCAAAATATTATTGCTAAATTGTGTATTTATTTAATTAGTGCTCTATCTATCATTTATTGCCCAATTATACTTTCACAATGCCTGATGATAGTACTACTGCTCCGCCAGAAAATCTTGCTAGGGTAGCTGTTAAAATTCCTCCCTTATGGAAAAGTAATATTTCGGTATGGTTTGTACAAGTCGAAGCAAATTTTGCCGTTGCGCAAGTAACAAACGGCGTTACAAAATATAATTATTTATTATCTGCTATCGATACTGATACTTTAAGTGCAGCAACAGATTTAATTCTAAATCCGCCTCAGGATGATAAATATACTGCTTTAAAAGATAGACTAATTAAGGAATTTTCGGATTCGTAGTCTCAGAAAATTCGTAAATTACTTTCCGAATTGGTGTTTGGTGATAAAAAGCCTTCTGTTTTGCTGCGGCAAATGAAAGAATTAGCGCAAAATTCAGTTTCCGAAGACTTTCTAAAAACAATTTGGCTAGAACGTTTGCCGACACATACACAAGCGATTTTGTCAGTTTCAAGCGCTGCTTTACAGGAACTAGCAATGTTAGCAGACAAAATAAACGAAATTAAATCGGAATCTGTTGTGTATGCCGTTTCTAAACCCGTTGAAACTTCGCAAAGCGAACAAAACGCAGTCTCAAATTACAAACGCAGATCGACCAATTAACACTGCAAATTTCAGAATTATCCAAAAATGTGTTTAGGCGATCGATGTATCGCGGGCGGCCACATTACAGAGAAAGGCACTATAGTCAAAATAGACGGTTCAGGAGTGCCGATCGTAAACAAGATTCATCTGATTCATCCTCTGGTTTCTGTTATTACCATCATAAATTTGGTAGTGAAGCAAAAAAGTGCCGCGAACCTTGTACTTTTAACGAAATTCAAAAAAACTAGTGGCCGCTGCTAGGTCAACAAGCGAAAATACCCTTGGCGTAGCAGCATTAGAACAATGTAGATTACATGTTTTTGATAAAAACTCGGGTTTAAAATTTCTAATTGACAGCGGTAGTGATATTTCTTGTATCCCCGCCTCAAAGCAGTTAAGTAAACAAAACCCTTCTAATTATCTTTACGCTGCAAATAATTCCAAAATTCCTGTTTATGGAAACAAACTCATGGACCTAAATATTGGATTAAGAAGGAATTTCAGGTGGTCATTCGTTATTGCAAATGTCTCTTGCCCTATAATTGGAGCTGACCTTTTAAGAAATTTTGCTTTGCTTGTAGATTTACACAAATTCCGATTAATTGATTCTGTAACTGGATTGTCCACTAAAGGTGAACTCACTTGCACAACTCAGTCCCAAATAAAACTGATTTCAGAAGACATGTCTTTTAAAACTATATTTGAAGAATTTCCAGACCTCTTAAACCCCATTCCAAATTTTAAGAAACCAACATGTCATGACACAGTTCATCGCATAGAAACTACGGGACCTCCACTTTATTCCAAGCCTCGCCGCTTACATCCAAAAATTTTAAAAGGAAGTTAAAAAAGAATTCCAATATCTTATGGATGAGGGTATATGTCGCCCTTCAAAATCTCCTTGGGCATCCCCTATTCATGTTGTACCAAAACCGGCTGGTTCTTACAGAGTTTGTGGTGATTATCGGCGGTTAAATTCAGTAACCCTTCCGGATCGTTATCCAATACCTCGCATTCATGATCTTACAAATATTCTCCATGGAAAGAAAAATTTTTCAAAACTAGATATAGTCCGCGCTTATTTTCACATTCCTGTAAACGAAAAAGATATCCCTAAAACGGCAGTAATAACTCCTTTTGGAAGCTTTGAATTTCTGTATTTAAACTTTGGGTTACAATGTGCAGCAAACACGTTTCAAAGATTTATTAACGAAGTTCTTTACGATCTTCCATTTGCTATCGCTTATTTGGATGACATTTTAATTTTTTCGGAAAACGAATCTGAACACCTAGAACATATACGAGCTCTTCTGAGCAGACTTTCTAAATACGGACTTAACATAAATGTTTCAAAAAGTGTTTTCAAACAAAGTAATGCATCATTCTTAGGGCATGAAATTTCTCCAACCGGAATTCGGCCTCTTCAATCGAAAGTTGAAATTATTAAGCAATATCAGCGACCAGAAACTCTTTCTGAACTTCACAAATACATTGGATTATTCAATTATTTTAGACGTTTTTGTCGCAATGCTGCAACTATTCTCGCACCCTTAACAGATTTGTTGCGAGGAGTCAAAAAGAAAAATTCAACCCCTATTGATTGGTCCGAAAATGCTATAAATTCTTTTGAAGCTTCAAGAAAAGCCTTAACTGACGCAACTCTTGCATTTCCTACCCACGATGGTCAATTAGTGCTTCATTCGGACGCTAGTGATTTTGCTATTGGTTCTACATTAAGTTTAGAAACAGAAGAGGGCCTAAAACCACTTTCATTTTTTGCCAAACGTCTAAATGAAACACAATTAAAATATTATTAGCTTTGATCGTGAGTTGTTAGCGATTTATGAATCGTTTAAACATTTTAGACACTTTTTGGAAGCCCGTCAGTGCACCATCTACACTGATCACAAACCTATTGTTTATGCATTTAAAAAAAGAACTGATAATTACACTAACCGACAAAGTCGGTGGTTATCATTTATATCAGAATTCACCACTGATATACGATTTGTAAATGGAAACCAAAACACGGCAGCAGACGCACTATCTCGAATTAATGAAATACAAATGCCTACTCCTATAGACTAGTAAATCTGCAGATCAAGAGCCTCAACGTCATCTCTGCAACTCATTGTTTTTATCAAACTTTGAAAATATTAATCTTTCTACAAAAACAAAATTTAAACTATTTAAATTACACAAACATCTATAAAAGGAAAAAATATTTCGATGGTTTCAGACATTAAAAGCGTTAAATTAAACACGTTGTTATGTAAGGATATTCTGAAATTCTCACGAGCTACTTATTCTAGTAATTTTTATATAATAAAGCAAATTTCTTCAGGGGGGCTCTGCCCCCCTGAACCCCCCGTCGTGTAATTTATTTTGCATTTGTAATTTTCTACTGATTGAGTTAATGATTACCCTATATCTTAGATTTCTTTTTACACTGCGATTTATAAGGATAAGCAATAATTCGGTCAAGCATTTTACGTTATCCTAATATCCATACAGCAGTATTTACTTGCCTGCTAACCACAAATACCTGTATCTCATGGATAAAGAACTTTTGGAAATGTAAACTGAAACATCTAATTTAGAAATCTAATACCTTTATAAATTTTGTTTATAAAAAAATAATTTTGATTACCATTCTGCAATATTTATATCTAAGATCTAATCTAAATATCAAAAAATGTACTCGATAGCATTAACTTACTAAAATCACCCTAAAGTAGGGGGGCTTCTAAACCTAACAGTTAATAATTCATCATCGTTAAATAGATAAACATGATTTGGCGCCTTTAAGTATTTTTTGTGATTTTCTTTTAATAGTATCTACATTTAATTTAAAATCGTGATGTTACAAATACCGTTGAAATTTGACGCAAACCTATGTTCAGGTCAAATTACGAAAAGTTAACTAACATTTCATTTCCCTTAGCCGGACTTTCTGTTTCATTTTTCGTAATAAGGATTATTTTAATAATTTAATTTATTTTACACTCTACAAGCTGTTACACGGACGTTGTTCACGCAGCATTAAAATAGAGATAAATGCATTAAGTAAAACATTTCACTCCCCACCAGACATACCAAGTCTCAAGCTTTTTGCACATCACTATTATCTTAGAGAAAATGTTCTTTTAAATCGCGCAAATGTTTCAATTAAATAAAGTAACATTTTCTGTATTAAAATACTGGTATCCAGAACGCCGGAGGCTTGGCAGCTCTGCTTTTCTTAATAAAAACATATATGATTAACCAACACTTTATCACATTTTATAGGAGACAATACGGAATTTCTTATTTGTATGGCCTTACATATATCTCAGTCATAAAAATGTAAAATTTTGTGCCAATTAATGCACGCAATTGCGAAAATGAAATCGCAAAGAATGAGAAAAGGAAGGCCAAGTAAAATCGTGTAAATCGAGGAATCTTTCTTCGTAGTGCTGGGAAAATACTGCTACAAAAACTATTTTAGGTGGTATTTGGTGTGAAATGTTTATATGTATTCATTCCTGTCCTATATATCCCTTTTTTTATTTTTTATTTGCTTATTCCATTTTTCTTTTGCACGTGAAAATCTTACAAATTAAAATTAACTCTTTGGGAGAAATTGTTATTCATTTTTTTTTTTTGGCAACAATAAAGTTTATAAAATTTAACAGAATAATGTCAGTTTATTCTGTATGAAAATAACGAACTTTTTCATTTATAATCAAATAGTTGAATAAATAAATGAAAATATTATTCTATATAGTATATAAATACTATTTTCATTTCTGCGTTTAAATAAATCTATATGCAAATATCTATACAAAGGCATTCATTAATTCATTCCTTTTGCTTTGATTTGACTTCAAAAAACCATACATACTTTCACATTTATGATATTTTTAGATGAGATGCTGTTGCTACGCAACGGTTAAAAGAAAAAATGAAATATAAGTAAATTCATAAAATAAAATGTTTTATATTATTCGAACACATGTATAAAATTCTATCATAAGTTATACACCTAATTTAAAAGCTCTGACAAATGTTTTGACAAAATTGCAAACTAATAAGAATAATTTAATACTCTTATTTAAAAATTTCAGCATCCAAAATTTACCATTTAAATCTATTATTCATATGAGCGATTTCTTTCAACAAATGAAAATTTGAAAATCGTCTGACTTCCCATAGAAAAGCATTATATCACAAAATAAAATGTTCTGTATATTCCGAACGAATGAACCAAATTTAACCCAAAACTATACAGCTAAATCCGGGGAGCTCATCAACATGCCCAGGAAATTTCAAGCCGATCGGATGCTTTTTGCGGCAGTTATCGCGGAACAGACAGACAGACTAACGGAAACCAAAACTTTTCGTGTCTCCACAGTAAGCCTTCACTGACGTTTCGGCAATTACAACAAGTTAAGTATCGAGCAAAAAGAGGATGCAGAACTTAAAGACCTTATGCAAAGTGGTCAATCCAGTTTGGAACTCAAATTAATCACACTTCCTAATTCTACAACAGAAATTTATTGTGACATTTCTAGAGGCAAAGCACGCCCATATTTAACCCCTAACTTTAGAAAACAGGCATTTTGGAATTTACATGCACTTTCCCATCCTGGAACTAAAAGTAGTGTAAATTTATTGCGACAAAGATTTATTTGGCCTTCCCTAGCTAAAGATTGCCGAACTTGGGCTCGTGAATGTTTGGATTGCCAACGCTCCAAAATCACTAGGCACACGAAAAGTGATTTGGGAAAATTTAACCTTCCGACAGATAGATTTTCACACATACATTTAGATTTAATTGGGCCTTTACCAGAATCAAATGGCAAAAGGTATTGTTTAACTGTAATTGATAGAGCAACGCGCTGGCCAGAGGCATATCCACTAAGTGACATAACGGCACAATCAGTTGCATTTGCACTTCTCTCCGAATGGATTGCTCGTTTTGGTTGTCCTGAAAAGATCACCACTGATCAAGGCCGACAGTTTGAGTCTGAACTTTTTAAACAATTAGCTCAACTGCTAGGTGCTAAAAAGTACCGATCTTCCCCATACCACCCACAGAGTAATGGGATTATTGAAAATTGGCACAGGCCCCTAAAATGTGCATTAAAAGCTAGACGAACTGAAAAATGGACCGAGGTACTGCCAACAGTGTTACTTGGGTTTCGTGCTGCACTGAAAACAGACCTAAAAGTTTCACCAGCAGAACTTGTTTTTGGGTCTGCACTCCGACTGCCTGGGGATTTTTTTGACGACAATTCCCTTATTAAAAGCCCTGAAGAATTGGCCCAGCGATTAAGAAACATTTTCCATGATTTCAAACCACTGCCGACAAAGTCCCATCATCGCATAAAACCATTTGTATCACAGGACCTCAACACGTATATCCATGTATTTGTGCGCCACGCCGGTATGCAACAATCCCTCCAACCACCTTATGATGGACCTTTTGAGGTTATCCGGCGAGGTGATAAACTTTTTAAAATAGCCATAAAAGGTAAAATTGTCAACATTTCACTGGATAGACTGAAGCCGGCCTTCTTAGTGAACGACGCACCTACCCCTGAATCAACAGCCTCCATCCCTGAACCCTCAACCTCTGAATCAGCAGCCTCCATCCCTGAATCCTCAACCTCTGAATCAGCAGCCTCCATCCCTGAATCCTCAACCTCTGAGACAACGGCTTCAACTTTTGACTCGGAACCGTCTCGTACCACACGATCTGGCCGAACTGTCCGATTTCCAGATCGTTTAGTAGAACATTGACATATCGTTTGCACTAGGAAGGGGGTGCTGAGGTGCCTTCTGCCGTTCTAAAATAATAAACTTTTTTTATTAACAAGTAGGCGACAGATGGTGCCACATACGCTACTTCGAAAAGACTTTTTTGAACAGAAGAGAAGAGAGGCAAGGCAGTTGTGAACTGATCGTCGCTCGCTGTGGTTGCACGCGCTAAAAAACGATGGACTTCGCCGCTTATAAAATGTGCATGTCACATGGCAAACTTCTTATCTGTTAACTGATTTTTATTTGTAATTTCTAATTAAATGAGTGTTTAACACTAGAACGGCGGGAAATTTTGCTCAAGTTTTATAAAATATTTCACATCAGAATTTTTATTTAGAACTATTAAACTTATTTATTTAAGTTATTTTTGTGTAGCATATATTAATCTTATATTATAAAAAATATTCTGGTTCGAATCGAAATGTATTCATTCGGCAAGGGTCAAAATGACCCCTCGCCGCCGTTCTAGTGTTAAATTAGCGAGCTTATTATTAAATCTGAAGTAACACACTGCTATCATTATGATATATTCATAATTAAAATAAGATTAAAACGGATACCCGTAGTGAGAAGCTCGATCCAATGACATCCTCAATCATTTAACTAATTTTGGAAGAATTTTAGAAGGATTGAAGAATTTAGAAGGATTAATTAAATTTGAATTTATAGGGATTTTGTGCAGTATTAAACCCACTTAATCGTTTTATTTTAAATATTTTTCTTAGTATTTTGTAGAATTAGGGAATATACAAATATAATGTTCTTACAATAGAAATATAGAAATATTTCCGAATTGAAAAATTCCTCCCCCAACGACGAGAAAGCTGAAAAGATGCAAAGGCAAAATATATCATTTAAAAAAAATATTTTCGTTTTGTGCAACCAATAATGCTTTTGGAACAAGATAAAGTAATACATCTGTAATCATTATAAACTGTATTACTACTAATTGATGTATTAAATGAATTTTATAATAAGTTATTTTAATGGTACTTAGTACCGTCAGTAGATAAAGGGTTAAAGAGGAACAGTAAATAAAACTTCTGTAAATCTCTGCATAACGGAAACTTGGCTGAAACAAAAATTTTCATGGTTTCTGCGAAATAACACATTTTTTAAGATTAAAACCTGCCTTTTGCTAAACTTTCGTAATTAAACTTGACATTTTCTATAAATTTCAGAGGGGGACTGTAGTTTTAGGCCATGTAGTAGGATTAGCCCTCCCTTTAGATACACCACTGGTACTGGTTAGAATACAAAATAAATAATTTATGTCTAATATTTTTAGCAAGTTTTAGAGTTTAAAAAGTGGTGATTTAAATATGTGGATAAGTCCATGAAAGATTATATTGTATCTTTAAATGGAAATTTTTAAATACAGAAATATGCAAAAAATAAAAATTTTTTTGGAATTTACGGAAGAAAATTTGCATTCAAATACGTAAACTGGCGTCTCAACTGGCAATATAATTTAAAAAATATTTTAACGGATATTTTTTACAATGTATAAAACTTACAAAAAACAGGGACAAATTCGTTGCTTATTGCCGAAGTTACAGGTTAGTCAAAAATGGATGCGATTTAGACGTTTGAAATGTCTTAAATTCAGACGCATACACGTGTCTTAAAAATTAAGACACTTTAAAATGTCTGAAAATTGAACACTCCAGTTTAAGACATTTATGTGTCTGAATTTCAGACATGTCAGTTTACAGTGTTTATACCATGATCATATGTGGCCGCCCCTCCGGGTGGTTCCGACCCGACCCCTTGAGTGGGGGAGGTGACCGGAAGCTCGGCAGAGTTCGCTGTGTACGAATGCGAGGGGGCCGGATGGGGTCGAATCGCCACCTCCTCGAGAGACTTGCTGTCGACAGGCCAAGAGTCCGGTGGCCACGGTTAACGGACGTTGTGCATGGGGCGTCGACCCTTCGGGGTTCGGCTTTCGTGACGTTCCCCCGGCAGCCAGGTTCTCTGGCCAAGCCGGACAGCGACGTTCCATAGTCCGATCCCAGAGCCGGTCATTGACCGGGTGGTGACTCTGGGCAAAGGATAGCTAAGGCGATAGGACCCCATCCACCATTTGACTAAGAGGGAGCCTGAGGTAGGAGTGAGGGCTTTGTAGTGGAAAGTCCTCGGTGCTCGCTAGTGACGACGGGGCTCGCGGTAACGCCATGCAGGCACTCCCGGAGCAACCGAAGAGCGAGGGATTCGGACAGCGCCCAGGTTACTTTATGACCTGGGTGGCTCATCCCTCCGAGGACCTCAGCTGAAGCAGTTGTGAGCCGACCCCTAGGGTGGTAGGGTTTGGCGGTGCCCCCGTTGACCAAGGAGCGGTCGCGTGGGGGGCAGTATGGCTCTGGTTGCTCTATGTCGTGCCGTGACCCTTGGGAGGGGGTCGGCCGGCAGGTCCACCATCGAACGCTGTCCCCACGGGGAACCGGGCCGGAGGCTCGCCGGTAACGCGGCGGCTCATCGTGCCTCAGAGGAACTCTTGGTCCGATCCAGGCTCTTCCTGTCTATGCGATACTGGAGTTTGCCTCACCCAGTGATGAGGACCTAGAGGTGTCTACACCTAATTTTCGAACGCAATTAACAAAGGTAGCGGTCGGTCACTGCACGGGGTCAGGGGCCTTCGGGCCTGGGTACCCTCGACGGCCGTGAGGTAAGGTAGTGGTGGGCGGGCTCTTGCTCGCATCCGCTGTCTTCTCTGCCTTCGGGTCGAGTCGAGTCGGTGGGGGCGGGCGGGACTCCGGTCCATCCAACCCCCTAGCGAGTCGGGCCTATCCCGTCTAGGTGGGACTTTCCGTGTCCGCCTCGGGTCGCTAACGGCACCTAGTCTGGGCCAACTGGTTCCCGGCGTGATCCACGAGGGGTTCCGTCGGTTGAGCCGGGTGGCCTCGGCGAAAAGCTCGGAGCTGAGTCGCTTTACGGCTGGAGGGACTTTCCCCGTCCTCCCGGGTCTTCAGGTTAGGGGCCCTTCTCTAACTTTCTTATCGGCTGGCCCACATAAATGTCTCTGCCGGAAAATGGTATCTGATCTTGGGGGCCTGCCGTAAATTAAATTCGGGTCGGGAAACCTCGGTTCAGTTCGTGGGCCCAGCGTCTTTATAGGCGTCTGGTTCCTGCAGGGCTTGCGGGGTCCACCGGCTCGAGTAACCAAGTTTAGGGACCACTTGGTTTTTTAGCTGGGTGGTGAGGACTGTCGTAGCGGCCGTTCGTCTCTGATTTGGGAATAGCCGTCGCCGTGTGCGCTGGGCAGCGGCGTCAGTCTAGGCCGGAGTTTAGGTGAGGCCCGGGGTCTCAGGGATCGCCTTGATGGGGCGTGTCTGACGGCGACCTTCGGGACGCGTCGCGGGGCGCGCTTCTCGGGCGGTCTCAGCCTGGACATATGGACCTGCAAGGGTCTGGGACCGGAAGACGGTCCCATTTTTTATGGGGCGCCCACCGTCTTATACCATGATCATATAGTTTAAGTGTCTTAATTTCAGACACCTGTGATGTCTGAAATTCCATATTCAGACACTTAAGTGTCTGAATTACTTTTTCAGTTACATATGTGTCTGATTTTAAGACGCCTTTATTTGCAGTGTGTTGACTTAAAAGTCAAAATTATGTGAGAATGCCTCATATCAATTACAAATCAATCCAAGTATATTTACACGAGCTAGAAAACGGACAGACAGACAGACAAACCGAAGTCAAACACTTTTCAACTATGTTGGAAAGCAATATAAACAAGATATAAACAAGATATAAAAATATAAACAAGAAATAAAACACATGCTTCAAGCATACATTATGTAACACTTTCCAGCGCATTCAGAATACCATGACAAAACTTCACATTTTACTAAGGTGAAAGATGATATCTAAATAAACAATTTGTAAAACGTATAAAACATCTGAAGGCTCCATTTCGGCAATTACTATCTATAGTCGTAAAAGAATCCAAATTCTTTTGTGAATCTCTGTTTCTCTGTATATTTATATATATACTACATATTAAACTAAAATGTAGTTCAGTTAGGAAACGCTTAACACCGTTGAAAATCCCCTTTTACCAATTTCTTTCACTAAACAGAAATGTATTCCAACTCTTTTGTAAAGCCCTGTAAATGATCTATATGTTTTATAAACATGAAGTTAAAAATGCATTCCACAACTGAAAACGCACTTCCTGCAATTATTGCTCATAAACAGTACGATAACAGAACGCTTTTGTGTGTCCTTGTATATGAATGATATTAGCTAGACACACCACATTCAACAGTAAGAATCTTGTTGTGCACTGAGGTGAACATCAACAATGCATATCATTTTCAATATGTATGTAAAAAAAAAAAAAAACGGACTAAAAAACGGAGACTCTACTGGCAATCTAGACGCCAGTACTATTTTCGTATTTTTACGGGAAATTTTCCGATAAATTACAGAAAATTTTCCGTTTTTAATCAGAAAAACGAAAAAATTTCCGTAAAAATACGGAAATGGCACTGGCGTCTAGATTTCCAGTAGAATCTCCGTTTTTTAGTCCGTTTTTTTACAGTGTAACACAACTGCAAACGCACTAACAGCAATTGTTGCTCATAGACGGTACTGTAATCGAATACTTTTGTGTGTCTCTGTATATGAATGATAATTGCTATGCACGCCATGTTCAACAATAAAGATTTTGTTTTTCACCTCAGTGATATATATTAATTTCAATATGTTTGAAATAGTATAACCTTACAATTAAAATGCATTGCAAAGGATATTTCCCCATAGACCATAATGTAACGGAATACTTGTGAGTGTCCGTGTAAACAAACTAATGTTACACACTTCATTTTTAATGCCTTGCATGCCGTAGTAAATCACAATATACATCACAATACATCACAATATACATACATCAATTACAGAGCAATACGACTATATTAACGTGAGTTAGAGCTCGGACAGACAGACAGATTGTCAGACAAACCGAATTCATAAACACTTTTCAACTATGTTGGAAAGTTTAAAAAATAAAATTTTACTTCTAAGCAAAATAGAATTTTCTATTTATGCGATAAAATGCTCCAAAAAAGTTAAATACTAGAAAACAGGAATTCTGCTTTTTCAGAATATACCGGGTGTCCTAAAACGGACTGACTGATTTTAAAATTCAATAACTTGCAAACGGTGACAGATATTTAAAAAATTCTTGCAGGAGGATTATGCATGAGGTCAAAAGTTTTTTAACAGCAATTTTTGATTTTAGTTCGAATTACAAACAATAGATGGCGCTGCGATCAATAGAGGCTACATTCAGGCTCGTTTTTTTGGTACTTCGGGACCAACTCAATTCATTTTTGTCTCTTTTTCTGCATGGAAGAAAAGAAAGCCCAAAAATACGAGCCTATTTTTAGCGCCTATTGCTTACAGCGCATCTAATGTTTGTAATTCGAACTAAAATCGAAAATCACTGTAAAAAAACTTTTGATCTTACGCATAACCCTCCTACAAGAATTTTTTAAATATCTGTCACCGTTTGTAAGTTATTGAATTTTAAAATCAGTCAGTCCTTTTTAGGACACCCGGTATATAATGGTAAATATGGTATCTTATTTTGATTACTCTGCCACATTGTTCTTCAAATTTTTTATATTAAGCATCGTTTAAATAATTCGAGCGATTGAAAAATATTTCATGAAATTATTTTTATTTTAAAGAAATTCCCAGTGTGCAGACTGCATTTATTCTTTTTTTATTTGACTCATTTTTTGAGGTTTTATTTCTATTTTAAATTCAAATTTTCAGCATTTCGAGACATATTTTTTTAAACTTTTAGAAAAGTGTATTATTTTAAATTGTTGCCAAATTTAAAAACAGCGCAAAGAATAATATTTCCTTCAAATTAAAAATTTATTTACATGTGACTATTATAAACAGAAAAAAAACTTTCAAATGAGAATTAAATGATTACGTGTTAAAAGCAGGAAAATATTGATAGTAACGTCGTAAAAACTACATTTACACGTGAATTTCAAAAGAGAAAGAAAATTGTAAAATAATAAATTCATTAATATGCGGTAAAAGTCATAAATGGAGGAAATTACGTCATATTTAAAATTGCCAAACCATATTACCGAACAGTTTAAATTAAAAAATATATTTTTGCGAGACATTTATTTCATATTTTGAGATAATCTTTTTAAACTACTGTTTAGAATTCTAAGACAGCGCAAACAATATTTCCTTTCTAACAACAAAAGTATTTTCACGTGAATATTAAAAAAAGAAAGAAAACTTTGGTGAAAATTACGTCACATTTAAAACGATACATTTAAAATGTCTTATTTAAAAAAAAAAAAAACTTCCTTAAAGCGTTGTTAAAAAAAACCCGGGAAACAAAGATTCTGCTTACTTAATTCATTTTATATTAGCTTATTGATTTAATCAAAGACGAAAACAACCCATTAACAGAGAGATCACCACTGTATTTTTAACACTTTCCAACAAAGTTGAAAAGTGTTTATCCATTCGGTTTGTCTGGCCGTCTGTCCACTCTCTAACTCCCGTAAATATACTCGGAATTTCATGAAATTGATAAACATTATTTAGGGTCACCAAACCATGTTTGGTATTGTATATGAAGTATGTGGGATTAATCGTTCATTTACAGGGGCACTCAAAAGTATTCCATTACATTATGGTATATGGGGAATAACTCCCGTAAATATACTCGGATTTTCATGAAATTGATAAAAGTTATTTAGGGTCACCCAAGCATGTTTGGTATTGTATATGAAGTATGTAGGATTAATCGTTCATTTACACGGGCACTCAAAAGTATTCCATTACATTATGGTATAGGGGGAATAACTCCCGTAAATATACTCGGATTTTCATGAAATTGATAAAAGTTATTTAGGGTCACCAAAGCATGTTTGGTATTGTATATGAAGTATCTATACTATTAAAATCTGTGCGCGTATGTTTGTAACCACAAAAACTCGGAAAGCAAAGGACGCAGGGCTACGAAATTTTGCACACGGGTTGCTGGTAAGAGGCCCATGAACGATTGGGGCAAAAAAATCGAAAAAAACCTTATATTTAACCCTCTGGGCTCCAACTTGTGTATTTTAATCTTTTTGTTCTAACTGAGCCCCTAATTAAGTTTAAGACTTGAAATTTTGCATACATATTGCAGAACACCTCACATCAAATGACAAATCCTAAAATTTTGAAAAAGTCTTATATTTAACCTTCTGGGCTCCAACTTGCGTATCTTAATCTTTTTGTTTTAACAGAACACCTAATTAAGTTTAAGACTTAAAATTTTGCATACTTATAGCTGAACACCTCACATCAAACGACAAATCATAAAATTTTGAAAAAGTCTTATATTTAACCCTCTGGACTCTAACTTGTGTATTCTAATCTTTTTGTTCTAACTGAGCCCCTAATTTCGTTTAAGACTTAAATTTTTGCATACATATAGCTGAACACCTCACATTAAAAGAAAAATCATAAAATTTTGAAAAAGTCTTATATTTAACCCTCTGGGCTCTAACTTGTGTATTTTAATCTTTTTGTTCTAACTGAGCCCTTATTTAAGTTGAAGACTTGAAATTTTACATACGTATAGCAGAACACTTGCGATCACACGAAAAATCATAAAATTTTCAAAAAGCCTTATATTATTTACCCACCGGGTTCTATTTTAAGCAATTTTTCTAACTTCCTCCATTGCACCAGATAGGTAGTTTTCTAACTTTTGCCGACACCACTTTGACCCCTCTTTTATATTATGCACATAGTCTTACATATTTCAGTTCCACTTTTTACCGCCAGGGGGTTGTAGAGGAGATTTAATTAGATCAGAGTCCAGGTTCGTGAATGAATGAAAAAAAACTCCAACACTAGGATTTCGAGGACTTACTTCTTTATTATGAAGCTTTCTAAGAGAAGGGCCATGATGGTACAATGGACGGGAGAAGTCACAGATAAGACTGCCCGCCGGGGCAGGGCAGCCCCGAAGGGCAGAGAGCCGAGGTCTGTCACACTCAAGTTCAGAGGCAATAGTGGTAAAGTATTCATTACAATCACTCACTCATTGGCGAGATGAATAGCAACATATGTACTAAATTGGCGATGAATATTGGTGGCGTGGACAAAGGAATCAGAGGCATCTCGAAGTATTCCATAGAATTCAAACTTACGCCATGGCGAGCTATTTATGGTTACACGTGTCCTAACATTCTTGCGGTAAGGGAAAGTGGTTAAAGAAAGGAACACGTGATTTTTATATGCACGTTACAAATCTAACTGCAGCTGCAAATTAGTCAGCAATGGGCATATGGTTTGTATCCGACAGAGTACAAGGGTGAAAATTGAATACTAATGCAAGCCCAGAGGCTGGGTAAATATGCATTAGATAACGTCGGCTGCAAAGCGAAAAGAGATTCATTTGTATTTTATTCTTTTACTTTATTTCAATGGAAAATAACTGCGGTTAAGATCTTTTTCTATCGTGGGACTTTGAAAGACAGAAAAAGGAACCGAGATAAATGATGTCTGCATTTGAAAAGAACTTTAAAAAGTAAAAGCGAAACTTACAGTAGTGAGAGGGGGGGGGGGGGAGAATGACTAAAGACATATGAAATTAACTCTAAAATGTCAAATTTAAACTAAATATTTTATTTGAAGGGGGGGGGGGGAGAATAATGACAATTTATAATAAACCAGTAAAGTTAAAAGTTGATTTTTTGAGGGGAAAGGAGGAATAATGAATATATAACGGTAAAGCCGTTATATATATCACCCATTACCACCAGAAAAAAAACTGTGAATCTTGAGGAACAGTTTTTTTTATATTTAAAGATTACTTTGTCCACCCCATACATATAAATATTTAAAACAGATATTACATAATAAGAAAGATAAGCCTCCATATATAAATATATATAACATATAACTGTGTGCTTGCAATTCTTTAAATGTTTGCATAAAGCAAAACTTTTCAGGTCATGATAAATGGCGCCTTTTTATTTTTATTCATTTCTTGGTATTCATTAGTCTTTACAGTCACCAGAAACTGCAAATAATAATTTTTTGATTTAACAGGATCCTTTTTAAATATCTTTTTAGTATTTGATTAAGAGGCTGGTACCAGCATTTTTCATGACCAAAATAAGAGAAGTAAATATTTTTTTTTTTAGTAACTTGTTATAATATCTTCTCAAAATAAAAATAATATAATATAAATGCAAGCAACAAAATACACAGATACTACTTTAAAAAGAAATAGAAAATAAATGACATATACATGTCTGTGAATAGGAGCTAAATGAAAAATATAAAAAATAAAAAGAATAGAAAATTGGTTTTCGTGCACACCGCACAGGACTACAAAAGAATGGGATGCATATAGCATGCCTATGAATAGGTGTAGCCCTTAATCTTGTTAATAAACAAGTGTGATGGCGTCAGTTTAGAACATCAGCCCTAGGGGGAGAGGGAGTTATGAGACCCAGACACCAAGTGATACCTAGGTCCCTGCTCCCCAAAGATCACATTGATCTTCAAAGGAGCATGCGTCAATGTATCATATAAAAAGTTTTGTTTATTGAATTGAAACAACAATTCAAGGGGTTTTGTCTCTCTACACAATGAAGTTTGGACCCTTAGGGCAAAAATTTTGAACGGGAACAAAACTTCAGAGGGGATAAATTAAAAATAATAAAAAAAAACTGAGATAAATATCTCACATATCAAAGGTAAAAGGACAATCCGAGTGTGTGGAGAGACTGGTGACATGATCGGGTAAGTATAACAACCACAATTTTTTTAAAGTAAATTCTACCTTTGTATTCCTTACAATGTATCGAGCAGCATATGAACTGTATGTGTATTGTATAACCTGAGGTAATGTTTGAAACATTTAGTGTAACTGCACTAGGTTACTAATGCTATAAACAAAAATTTTGTTATTGTAAGTTATGTTATTACAAGAACGACATAATATCGTAGACGTGTGTATTGTCTAAGTGAAGCTTAACCAGAGATTATATTTAATCTCCAAATTTAAAAGAAAACGTGTAATTATGTACATGTAGAAAACCAAAACAAGTGTGATGAAAACAATTAAAACATCATAAGTTTAAAATTTAAAGAAAATGCATGTGAAGGGGTAGCATCCTGTAAACTGGACATTCTTTGTTGTGAACCAAAGTGATGGTGACATGAAATGTCATGGTATAAAAGAAATATAATAATAATGGAAAAATTAAGAATGTGTTAAAACTTAACCTTTTAATACATGTTTAATTTGTGCATATCATGTGAGGTCAAAAGTAGTTCCTGGTATAATGAAAACAAAAAAGAAAATATCTTAATGTGTAACGTAAAAACCTAGAAACAAAATATTTTCAATTGTGTATAATGTGTTTTTTTTTTACCAAACCAAAAAAAATCAATGAACTCAATTGTAATAACAATGAACTCGTGTAAAGTGTTTTATCTATGAACTCGTGTAAAGTGTATTTTCTATGAACTCAGTGAACTATGAACTCAGATGTATAGCCTATGAACTCAGATGTATAAAACTATGAACACAAACCCAGTGTGTACATATGGAACCAAGAGCATTGTATCACAAGTACAAAAATGCATCGCCTAAAGTTAAAACAAATAAACCAAAAAAATTGTGCTTTTAAGTAACGGCAAGTGAAAAAGGATAAAATGTAACCAGGAAACGCTACTTGTGTGATGAAATGTAACTAAATAAACTTAACTAAGATTAACAAGTGAAATTATATCCAAATTTCTAAAAAAAAAACTAAAGATGTAACTAGTGTAATGATGAATTTTTAAAGTTGAATGAATGTGTACTCTTTCAGTAACATCTACCTCAAATGTGAAAATCCCAATGTCTGATGACCCGCATCAGAAAAATTTCCACAAATGATCCATTTCGAGATTCATTTAACTATTTGCCGGCTAAATAATCAAATGAAAAAGCAACTCACTGTACACTTGTGTTTATAAAAAAATCTTGAAAGAATTAAGTTAATTTTAAACATCAAATCAGTATGAATAATGCTGTCGAAAACTGACATATGTATGTAAATGTATAGGAAAATAAAAATTTTAAAAGGAATGCTGTAGATAGTAACTCCTTCACAGTAATGTGTGTTAAATAAAAACGAAAAATGTAAAATGTATGTCACATTGTTTTTTTTTTTTTTGTTTTTTTTTTTAAGGGAGCTGTGTGAGATGTTTATGGGAATGTATTGCAGTTGTATACTTTTTCTCGCATTTGCTTGATGAATTTTTTTAATGATGGACAATAAGGTGCAAAAGCACTGTGGAAAATGTCAAAGTTGGTGTTATTGCTATCATTATTTCTAATGCAATTAATGCATTTTGGAGGATTTCTACACTGAGGGTCAATGTGTGGCAAAGCACACACCGAGCATCTAATGTCATTATGACACGAAATTGCAATATGATCATTGTATACCTGGCACTTAAAACAACGTTTAACATTTATATATGGTTTAACAGGGTACGGTTTTGATTGTATCATAATTTCCTTATGCATTAATAATTGCCTAGCATCCTGTGGTGCAAGCTCAAAGATCCAATTAAAGGACTTACTATGTAGGAGCTTGTACTTTTTAACAAAGTGAAAATCAGGTTCAGGTATATGGATTAAATCTGAAATACCAAACAAGATATCAGGAATATTTAAATTTTCAGGGAGGTTAAAAATAATGACACGAATAGGCTGAGGTACATTAAGTTTAGCAGGGGATAAGGACTTTAGAGAGGGATCGCTAATATCTGTAAATTTTTCATTGTGCTTACCTTGAGTGTGCAGGTCGGAGCTAAGATATGTGTCTTTTTTATGATTTTCTAGTTGTGGTAACTTTTCTTGTTTACACATATAAGAGGGGATAGTTTGTGTAGATTTATCTAGGGCAGATGGAGGGAGTTTGTTGTTGACATCTACCACCTGATCAACCATAGTCTTACTACATTTAGTAAGCTTCTTCTTACATTTCTGTTTGCCTGTGATTTCATGTAATCTCTCTATAAGTTTCTGATTTACAAGAAATAAATTATCTTTATCCTGTTTTAATTTGGAATAATCATCTTTTAGAACATTAAAGTTTAGTTTAAGCACATGAAAATTGAATTTAATGATCTGAAGGAAATCTGTAATATTTTCAGACATGGATGCAGCATTTTCGGTCTTAAGTGAATTTTGAATAGATGTGGCTTCCATATTAATGGAATCCGAATATCTAAATAATATTTCTTCAAAATAATCTACCCATGGAGATACAGAAATGGGGTGATTAAAGTCACAAATAGCATGTTCATCATTAGCTGCCATATTGTAAAAATAAACTGGTGAAGTGTCTGTTATCTGCAAAATCTTTTTTTTTTTATTTTCTGGTGTTTATTTAATTTCTGATGTTTACTTTTTATTTGACAGCCAAAATGGAAAAAGAAGGGATTTTTTTTGAGAGAGCAACACAAAAATGCAAAATAAATAATACTAGTATTTCAAAAAGGTGTATGTATGAAAAACTCTACTTATCAGAAATGAAATGCATGCACATAAAATAAAACACAATAAGTTGCATAAATAAATTATACACAAAAGAAAAAAACATGGAGCGGGGGGGGAGTGTAAAAAAAAATATGAGTGTATCAATCACAACATTTCAGAAAGTTAAATTTCTGTCAACATCCAGTAGGATTAAAGTTTCCGAAATTCAATAAAATAAAAAAAACAGGTAATTAAATTGTAATTCAGGGTAAAAATACAAAAAAAAAAACAAAAACAAACAAGGTCAGAGTCGAGCAACACATGCTGAGAATAATTGTGCAAATGTCACACACAAGTGAAAATGTGCAAATGTTGTGAGCGAAATATTCACATATTTATAAAAAAATATCAAATACTGCAAAATCTGGAGCAGAGAACTTCTTTGTTGCCTATCGGCAGAATAAGTGTACTTTCAAAGTATGCCAGTGGGGCTAAAGGGTTAAACTCTAGATTTTTGAATGCATAAAAATCATTTTTACGAAAAAGGAAACATAGCATGTTTATGTAAATTCACGGAAGAAAAAAGGTATGAGAAGTTTGTCATGATTAAACCATAAAAACATTATAAGTGAAATATTAATAAAAGTATAATAATTTTTATCATTTTAATTGCAAAAAGTACTTAAAACAAACAAACAAATAAACAAACGCAGCTTGGAAGAAGATAATAAGGAGCAAATATGCTATCACCGTTAAAAATATTATAAAAAATAATTCAGAAGTGATTTCTCCTTTCAAGCTGACAAATCAACAAACTTATGAAAATCCAAATGGTAAAAGTACAAGTATGAATAGGGAACCATAACATGGATAGAAACTGATAATATTTACTGATATTGAAAAGAAAGAAAAAAAGGTTATAACAATTTAGAGTAAATAATTTAATGTAAAAGTATTCCCTGTTCATACTTACATGCAAACTGTGTTTCTTTTTTGTCAAAAGTATTGTGACACAAGTGTTTTCATTAAATTCGTTGCACTAGTATGTCATTTTTTGTAGAGAGCATTCATTTGGAGTACCAAAACAGAGCGATGGGAAAAACAACGCTTGTTTTTTTTTTTTTTTTTTTTTTTTTTTTTTAGAAAAAAGGAGTTAAAAATAAAAAATTTTAGTGACAATTTGCAACGGAAAAGAAATTAAAACAAAAATATCATTAACGTCCTATTTTCGTACTCTGAATGCTATAAAAATGTTGAATGATAGATGACACAAGATGTGATGTGTGATTTAGTACACTCTTTTTTTTTTAATGCAGAGTGGTTTCTTTTTTTATAACTGAAGCATGGTCATCAGTAGGGTAATTTTTTTTTATATTGCTGAAACACCACCAAAAGGAGGAAAAATATTATTCCTCATAATCACTGCACACTGAATGAATTTGAAGAACTGTTTTGAAAAATTGTGAATATCACCTTAGACACAAAAATAATTGGAAAAATTTCACACTTGTCTTGAACACTAGGACACTTTCGCGAAATTATATTTCTTTTTTTCTAGCATATTTCACTGTGTTGTCACCAAACCTGTGGGATTCCTGGACACTTTGCACTGGTTGCACTGAAAACTTTGTTTAAAATTTGTGTTACTTGTGCGGATAATTCATACCACAGCTAGGTGAGGACTATTTCACAAAACATTTCCCTTTTGGGACACTATGGATGACACTTTTCAGATGGCCCTTTTTTTTTTCACAAACCTTTCGCACTCGCACTGGTAGGACGAACACGTTTGATTGAAGGATGAAGATCACGCACAAAAAACAGAAACTGTCTTGAATTTTGTTTGACGAAGCCCCAACTTCACGCAGGGAAACAAGTGATACAGGTGTGATATTTTGTAGAAAAAGGAACTGCTGGAGGAGGCGACTTCGTTCGATGAACCCGTTGGAGCACCGCAGTGTAAATCTTGCTTCTCGTCAGGCTAGTGTAAAGTCCGGGAGAAAGAGGCACTCTCCAAATCCGTTGGGGTAGCGAGAAAGGGAAATCCCCTGAAGTTGACATCGGCGAGCGAACAGAGTAGGGCAGCCGGAACTCCCGTGGGGAAAAAGAACATCCTTTCGCGTCGCTGGTAAAGCATGCTACGGAAGGAACGATACTTCTCCTCGTACTTTTTTTTTTTTTTTTTATTACTGTTGGAGAAAAAATCTGCGTCACGGCGCCAATTTGTATAGAGGAGATTTATTTATTAGAGAGTCCAGGTTCGTGGATGAATGAAAAAAAACTCCAACACGAGGATCTTCGAGGACTTACTTCTTTATTATGAAGCTTTCTAAGAGAAGGGCCATGATGGTACAATGGACGGGAGAAGTCACAGATAAGACTGCCCGCCGGGGCAGGGCAGCCCCGAAGGGCAGAGAGCCGAGGTCTGTCACACTCAAGTTCAGAGGCAATAGTGGTAAAGTATTCATTACAATCACTCACTCATTGGCGAGATGAATAGCAACATATGTACTAAATTGGCGATGAATATTGGTGGCGTGGACAAAGGAATCAGAGGCATCTCGAAGTATTCCATAGAATTCAAACTTACGCCATGGCGAGCTATTTATGGTTACACGTGTCCTAACATTCTTGCGGTAAGGGAAAGTGGTTAAAGAAAGGAACACGTGATTTTTATATGCACGTTACAAATCTAACTGCAGCTGCAAATTAGTCAGCAATGGGCATATGGTTTGTATCCGACAGAGTACAAGGGTGAAAATTGAATACTAATGCAAGCCCAGAGGCTGGGTAAATATGCATTAGATAACGTCGGCTGCAAAGCGAAAAGAGATTCATTTGTATTTTATTCTTTTACTTTATTTCAATGGAAAATAACTGCGGTTAAGATCTTTTTCTATCGTGGGACTTTGAAAGACAGAAAAAGGAACCGAGATAAATGATGTCTGCATTTGAAAAGAACTTTAAAAAGTAAAAGCGAAACTTACAGTAGTGAGAGGGGGGGGGGGGGAAGAATGACTAAAGACATATGAAATTAACTCTAAAATGTCAAATTTAAACTAAATATTTTATTTGAAAGGGGGGGGGGAGAATAATGACAATTTATAATAAACCAGTAAAGTTAAAAGTTGATTTTTTGAGGGGAAAGGAGGAATAATGAATATATAACGGTAAAGCCGTTATAGGGGTGCCTACCTATCTCGGGTACTATAGACCCGATGCCCTCGATTAATATACCTACGGATAGGTTGTAAAACGGAGTTTCGTTCGGATAAAAGTTTGTGTAGAATAGAGTGCGCCTCCTGGTTGCGAAATATGGAACTAACAGATTTCGAAAAAGGATAAAGTGTTTTGAAAGAAATATTAAACGAAACCCTCAGTGCGATCTGTGACCACACTTACCCACTTGTTTTCCAATGCAGAGAAGAATACAAGAAGAATTTATACTCACTGTTGTCACAACGACAAAGCAATTTTGGAACCTCTTCAACCATATCCAGATCAGATGAGACAGCTTATAGATGGCAGTGATAGATCGTCAGTTCACTTTAAGGAAAACATAAGGTCATATAACAGTGCGTTGTCTTTTGCCTCTATGGGTGCTCATGTCACACCGCCCCCAGGTACTGGACCGTATTGTTTTAGAATCCATGGACAAATTTATCATAATACTTCTCATCTTCATCCATCTGAAGTAGGCCAGGAAAAATATGCTCAATTGTATGTATAGGATTCTGATATAGCACTGCGGCAACGTATGAACAGTAGAGAAAATTTAAAATATAAAGAAGAAATCATAAGCAAGCTTGATGATGTTATCAGGTGAGTTAACCCTTATGCACATGCTTTTAAAATGCCTCATGAAATGGAAGAACGAGTCATCGCAAAAAAGGACCTGGAGCAGCTGAAAGCGTGTGTATGTATATATGCGATAAAAATTTATCAGCGGACCAGCATCGAGGCAGATACAATGCACCAAAGTCAAATGAGATAGCCATGGTTTTCCATAGTTCGGATGGTGCATCACCTACCAATGGGATATCCGAAGGGGAATCAACTGTGTAGAATAAATGCCCTGAATCCTAATTGTGGCCCCATGACTTATGTTTTATTTTTCCCACATGGCGAAAAGGGTTAAAGTGTGGATGCTGGATGTTCTGAACTTCAATTTTACAGTCACAGGCTGTCAGTAAGAAGGAATTTTTTCAATCCCATACTTTATGGTGGAAAACTCTTGCAGCAGTATTGCGTCGATGCTTATGTCAAGGTTGAAGGTAACCGTCTGAATTACATCCGCTCTAACCAGAAAACATTAAGAGTAGAATCTTACTTAGGGTTAGCGGATCACCTTAACCCGCTGACTGCCCGGGAAAAGGGCAAAATTGTAATGTTTCCTCTGCATTAAAAAAATAGTTATCTTCCCAACATGATCTGAAAACTGAATAACAAACATGAATATAACCCATGAGAGTATTAATCATTACTCAATGATTTAAAACTCCATAATATAAATAGAATTATATTAATTTAAAAATTGCTCCTACTGCAGTGAAACCTGCAGCTTAGTGAACGGATATATCAGTTAACGACTGTGAGAAGGTTAATGCTCTAGCAGAACAATCTGGTTTGAAACCAGGTTTAATGGTTATTTTGCCATCTACATTCATAGGAAGTCCCAGAGCCATGCAGCAAAATTATCAAGATGCGATGACAATCGGTAGAGAATTTGGTAAGCCTGATCTTTTTGTCACCCTAACATGCAATCCAAATTGGCGAGAAATCAAAGGGAAACTTTTCCCAGGACAAAAGCCTCATGATCGTCCAGAATTAGTGGCACGCGTATTCGATATGAAGAAGAAAGTAATGTTGAACGATCTTAAAAAGAGCGGCATTTTGCGACGCACAGTCGCAGACATACATGTTATTGAATTCCAAAAGAGAGGATTGCCACACATGCCCCTTTTACTCATTTTAACTGATGATGATAAGATAAGAGATCCAGCCACTATTGACACCATGGTCTGTGCTGAATTACCTGATTCCACAATTGAAAATGGATTGCACGAAATTGTCAAGGCTACGATGATTCACGGATCATGTGGCGCCATAAATCCAAACTCATCTTGCATGGAAGACGGTGTTTGCTCAAAGGGTTATCCAAAAGAGTTCAGAAATAAAATGCCTGAGAATGTTGATGGTTACCCAATATATAGGCGGCGTGATGATGGTAGTCACATAATGATAAAGGGAAATGTCGTAGACAACCGTTAGGTTGTTCCTTATAACCCATAACTCACAAAGAAATACAATACCCATGTTAATGTCGAAATATGCAGCTCTGTTAAATCCATTAAGTACATTTTTAAGTATGTATACAAGGGTCATGATTGCACAAAAGTTGTTTTTGAAAATAACGGTGAGGGATTTGTAGTGTGGGATGAGGTGAAGAGTTATTTAAATGCTCGATATGTTTCAGTACTAGAGGCAATGTGGCGACTTCTTGAAAAGCCCATGCAGGACAAGTCGTATGTTATTATTAGATTACCGGTTCATCTACAAGATATCCAATATGTATATTTTAGGGAAGCGAGAGAACGTGAAGCTTTTGAAAGAGCAAGTAATAAAGACACCATGCTCACTGCTTGGTTTCTACTTAACAGGTCAGATCCTTCAGAAAACATCTATTTCTACACAGAAATTGCGAAGCACTTTGTATGGAAAGGCAATGTGTGGCAAAGGCGTGTTAGATTAGGTGACTACACAGTATCAAGGATGTATTCTGTAAGCCCAAAGGATACTGAGTGATTCCATCTTCATATGCTGCTTTGTCATGTTCCCGGTGCCAAGTCTTTCGAAGAGTTAAGGACGTATGAGAATATTGTCTATGAAATATTCAAGGGTGCATGCCGTGCTGGAAATTTATTAGAAGATGATTATGAATGGCAACATTGTTTAACAGAAGCATGTGGTTTTGAAATGTCGCCCAAATTGAGACAACTGTTTTCTTTCATATGTGTCTTTGGCAATCCAAATTCACCGATTTAATTATGGGAACAATTTAAGTCAGAACTCTCAAAAGATTTTGCTCGCCATCTGCCGCTACAGGAGAGTAGAGATAGAGCCCTTCAAAACATAGCCAATCATCTACGCATACACAACATGACACTTCATAGTATTGAATTGCCTGAACACTCAAGCCTGGAGAACTCTGTGGAAGGCGATGTCTATGATTTACAAGAAGAAAGAGCAGAGGGACAGCGATTGTTAAACATACTAAATCCGGAACAACGTATAATTTTTGATGCTGTCATTGAAAGTATTCAAAATTATTATGCTACTGCCGCTAAGGTTTTCTGTGTCAATGCTTTTTCGGGATCGGGAAAAACATTCCTATTCAATACTTTGCTGCATTACGTCAGAGGAATGGGACATACTGCTATTCCCGTTGCATGGACAGGCATCGCATCTATACTCTTACAAGGTGGAAGAACTGCACATTCTCAATTTAAATTACCAGGCTCCATATTGGATAATTCAGCTTCAAAAATTCGTTGCAAAATACATCTGTAGGAAGATTACTGCAAATTGCTAAGCTCATTATATGAGAAGAATATACCATGACACCTATTCATGCTTTTAATGCTGTTGATAGAACTCTGCGAGGTTTGGTTGGCAAGTATGTCCCATTTGGAGGCAAAGTGTTTATTCTTGGAGGTGACTGGAGGCAGATTTTACCTGTAGCTATTCATTCAAACAAAACACTCATTTTTGAAAGCTGTATCAAGAATTCTTCTCTCTGACCAACATTTCGACAGTTCAGTCTGGTTACAAATATGCAAACGGAGCCGGAGGAACTTTATTTCGTGGAATGGCTCATTTGCCTGGGGGATGGTCTGTTGACCAATGATTATGAACTCGGAGAAGGTATTATTGAAATACCTCCAGAATGTTTAGTGCAGGATTCTATAGTGGATGATATTTTTTATTCTTCTGAAATTGATCTTGATCATCTTTCGGAAAGAGCCATTTTGTGTCCCAAGAATGAGGATTCTTTGAGATTGAATGAGGAGGTTTTATGAAAAGTACCTGACGAAGTCAAGTCTTATTTTAGATACAATACTTTGTGATGATCAAGAAGAACAAAACAATTTGCAGATGGATTTCATCAATAGTTTAACACCTTCTGGAATTCCACCACATCAGTTAAATCTTAAAGTTGGCGTTATTGTTATGTTGCTTAGGAACATGAATCCGCCCAGTGGTCTCTGTAATGGAACACATTTAATAGTCAAAAGGTTGTCGCAAAATGTTATAGATGCAGAAGTTTTTACAGGACATAAGAGAGGCACCCGTGTTTTCATACCGAGGATCCTGCTTACTCCGTCGGATACCAGTTTACCTTTCCAGTTACGCCGCCGTCAGTTTCCACTTAGGCTCGCCTTTGCTATGACTATCAATAAATCTCAGTGTCAAAGTTTGGAAAAAGTTGGAATATATTTGCCCCATCCAGTTTTCTCACATGGGATGTTGTATGTAGCCTTTTCAAGAACAACTTCTAGAGGATGTGTACGTGTTTGGGTCAAGGACGGACCAAAACAACGAAAACTTTTGTCATAGTCTGATAAGGTACTTACACAAAACAGTGTCTTCCGTGAAGTTTTATCTTAAGTCGCAACTATTTTGCTTTATTGTAAAAAACAAACAAACAAAAATGAGTCTACTTCACTTTACCTCATGGATGACGTGGAAAACAATGCAAAGATTTTTCATTTTAAAAGAAATTTTTTTTTAATTTTTTACAATGACGATGTACATTCCATTCTTTCTTACAAATTTTTGTTTAGTTGTGTAAATATTGTGTTGTGATGTGTAAAAAACATTTTAAACAATTTCCTTGATGATTTTTTTTATTTACTTTTTTTTTACTTTAAAAATTTAATTAGATAAAAATTCATTTTTGATATATTTGAATTCCTTATTTTAAATCTTCACCAAAAAGAGAACGGAAGTGTTTTTTCAAAAGAATTTTTAAAACATTAGCTGGGGTTTTTTTTTTTGGATAAGTAGTTGAGGAGAAAGTTGACAATATTTTTTTCATTAAAAAATTATGAAGCGTAAATCAGCTAATCATGAGCATTAAAGTTTTGAAGTCGAGAAAAGAATTTTTTTTTTTTAATTAGCTGGGGGTTTTTTTAAGTTAAGAAGTAGTTGAGGAGAAAGTTGATAGCATTATTTTCATTAAAAAATTGTAAAGCGTAAATCAATTAAGTCATGAACATTGAAGTTAGGGATTTGTCAAAAGAATTTAAAAAAATAGCTGTTTTTTTTTCTTTCTTTTTAGTTAAGAAGCAGTTGAAGAAAGCTAACATCATTAATTTTCATTAAAAAACTGTGCAGCATTATCAGCTACTCATGAACACTGAAGTTAGGAAGTCAACAACCGTTGCGAAATCATAAGTAAAATAACTGATGATGTACTCCTTTTCTCGGGAACTACTAAAGCGATTTAAATATTTTTTCCGTTTTCGCAGTACCTAAATTATAAACTGATCGTTCGGCAGGAAAAAAAAATTAAAAATACAATAATTACGCAATTTTGCTGACAAAGAAATCTAAGTTTTCATTTAATTACCATAAAAACTATTGCGAAAACTACAAGGTGAGACCGAAAAGTAAGATGACTGAACCCTCCTTTCGAAAATGAGAACAGCCCGACACATGCGCATTACGATCTTCGGTATGTAACGTTAAAGTTCAGGGTCATTAAAAAAGTTTCTTGGTTAGTGTTTGTTCGTGCAGTCGCTTAAACATAAGAGGTGGTAGTGCATTGGGTAATGGAGCAGAAAACGAATATGAAATTCTGTTTTAAAATGAGTAAACTGCTACGGAAATCTTGGAAATGCGTCAAAGTGCGTATGGCGAAGAAACTTTATCTCGCAAGACAGTATTTCAGTGGTTCAAGTGTTTCCGTGAAGGTCGTGAAAGCGTGGAGGATGAGCATCGCAGTGGAAGGCCGGTGACGAGCAGAACCACGGCAAATGTTAAAAGAGTTAGGAAGTTATTGCTGCAAGATCGCCGTTTGTTCGTCCGAATAATGGCGAACGAATTGAATCTTCCTTGTAAAATCGTCCGAACAATATTGACGAAGGATTTGGGTAAGCGGAAACTTTGTGAGACGTTTGTCCCTCATTATTTAAGCGATGAAAAAAACAGCAGCGAAAGGACTCCTGCGGCGACTTCATCAATGCAGCAGACAAAGATGAAGCGTTTTTACAGTCCATCCTCACAGAAGATGAAACGTAGTGTTTCGCGTATGATCCACAAACTACATTCAAGCTGCTGTTACCAAGTAACCTAAAACAGTCTCAAAGAAGGACTTTTTCAAAAGTTTCCAGAATTTGTACGAGCGTTGTCAAAAAGACTTTTGTAGATGGCGCGAACTACTTTGAACAAAAGTGAGGTATTTATCTGCAAATATATAATACAGTGATTATTATGACGTCAGTCACCTTACTTTTCGGTCTCATCTTGTATTTTTTAAAAAGAATTGAAATCGCCTCAGTAGTTTGAGAAAAAGGTACATCAATATCAGCTGTTTTAAATTAGTTTCATTTTCGAAATTACATGTGTTGTATTTTTTTCTTCTCGAACGATCGCTTTACAGTCCAACTATTGAAAACTCCGTTTTTAGAAAAGAGTTTTTAGAAAGAAAGAAATTGAAATCGCTTCAGTGATTCCTGGTATATCAATATCAGCTGTTTTATATGAGATTTCGCAAATGTTGTCGTCCTCTTAAATAAGTCTTTATAAAATAAGTACATGGATTATATTCAGAAATAGCGTGCTTACGAGTAGTCACTTTGGTTTACGTGGCCAATGAGTCCGGCAGCAGAGGAAATCGCAACAATATGACCATAATTTTTCTCTTTCATTTTAGGCAGGAAAGCTCGGATTGTCTGAAATAAAATATTTCATAATTTAATAAAATGATAACACAACAAAGTAACTGTTAGTCTTACCAGTTTAAAATCAAGTCGGATCTTTAGGCTAAAGGAATTAAAAAATTTAAATAAATGGAGTACAAATTATATAAAAACTAGCTAGGCTTTAGTTTCGAATTAGTGTTGCCAGGTGTTCCGCGTAAATCGGGGCTCCAAAGGCTCAGGGCACCAGTACTTTAAAGTAATTTTCGTCGCCTTATCTAATGGCAGAATTATCTGCGATTAAAGATAGCGGAATAAACTGTAAGAAATTAGTGGTGTCCAGAGCATTTGGAGCCCTGATTTACGCGGAGCACATGGCAACACTAGTTCGGAGATCTCGTGATCTAGCTAGAAAACTCCAGGTGCAAGAGACGATATCTTCTACTGTCTGTATGGTTGCTGTGCAGTAAAAAAAAATAATAAAAAAAAAATAAAAGCAAAATAAAAAAAATGTGTATTTTAATCGAAAAGGTAATAATCTGTATATCACCATAAATATTCGAATTCCATGGTACAAATTATTATATACACTATATTGCCATTAATGACCGGCAACTTTCAATTTTAGACATTTTGTCGAATTTTTAGAAATATACTTGACAGATTCTTCTGGAATTTCAGGATGGAAAAGAACAGGTATGACCTCATATTTAGCAATGTCGATTTGATAAGGGGGGCAATTAGGGGGCCAACAAAAAAATCAAAGAAAAAAATACTTGGTATCACCCTGTAAAATAAAATGCACGAAATGATCTATCGCTACCGACTATAAATAAACAGACATTGTGCAATATGTGTATTCTTTTGTGTAAGAATAGCATGTATATTAGTAGAGATATAGCGATTTATTTTAAAAAATTAAATTCTTGCATGTTTTTTGCTTATAACATGCAGGGTTTTCAATCAAATTTAACTCCGGTTTCAGAAAAATTGACAAAATATAGTAGAAACAATATAGTGCAATTGGATTATAAATATATTAAATATTTTAGGAAATATGAGCAGTTGTATGAAATAATTTTTATCTGCACATGCGCGGACGATAACAAGGATCATTTTACATAAATTTAATAGTCAACTCTATGGAGCAACTTATTAAAAAAATCTAGTCAAATATCGTAAAAATTCAGAAAGATATCGGCGTTAGAGTGAGCAAATTTTTAGTAGTTCTCTAAAAGCAGCTCAATGATAAGGGATTTTCCACAAAGTGTCATTTTTAATTTTTTTTAATTTTCATTGATGCTTTAGTTCTTCTTGGATAACCACCAGAACGAACCTATACCATGATCAAAAGAAGTATCAAAATCGAAGCATTTTTTCCAAATCTACTCGTTGATACTCACTAAATACTGACTTTTTTTCTGAAAGTCAGTTAAAATAAAAAATGGCAATTTGTGTAAAATCCCTTATCATTCAGCTGCTTTTAGAGAACAACTAAAAATTTGCTCACTTTGACGCCGATATCTTTCTGAATTTTTACGATATTTGACTAGATTTTTTTTTAATAATTTGCTCCATAGAGTTGACTATTAAATTATGTAAAATGATCCTTGTTATCGTTCACGCATGCGCAGATAAAAATTATTTCATACAACTGCTCATATTTCCTAAAATATTTAATACATTTATATTCAAGATACACTATATTGTTTCTACTACATTTTGTCAATTTTTCTGAAACTAGCGTTAAATTTGGTTGAAAACCCTGCATGTTATAAGCAAAAAAACATGCAATTTTTAATTTTTTTTAAATAAATCGCTATATCTCTATTAATATACGTGCTATTCTTACACAAAAGAATACACATATTGCACAATGTCTGTTTATTTATATTCGGTAGCGGTAGATCATTTCGTGCATTTTATTTTACAGGGTGGTCCCAAGTTTTATTTTTTTTTCTTTGTCTTTTTTGTTGGCCCCCTAATTGCCCCCCTTATTAAATCGACATTGCTAAATATGAGGTCATACCTGTTCTTTTAAATCCTGAAATTCCAGAAGAATCTGTCAAGTAGTATATTTCTAAATATTCGGCAAAATGTCTAAAATTGAAAGTTGCCGGTCATTAATGGCAATATAGTGTATGTTATATATTACGTATTGTATAAGTGTGTATGTGTGCTTTTTAACAATAACTTTTATTTTCAATGTAAAGTAGAATCTTATTTTAACGTTCGTAAATATGGCGTAATTTGGAGACAATGACAGTCAGTGGGCTTAGAGTAAAAAAGAAAAGGAAAAATACCAGAAAAAACATACAAAATCCATATATAACTGGAATAGCCAGCATATTAACGTGATTTTAACCTTGTAAAAAATCTGTTATTCCTGTGTGATCTAGGAGCTCTCAATCAACTGAAAAGTGTCATATTATATGAATGACAGTTATTATAGTTTGCTATTTCATTGAATGTGTAGAATAACACTACAAAGTATGTTTGAAAAATCAAGGGCGATAGCGTTCTTTATGAAACTTGGTGAAGGTTTCTTCGGTTTTTAAACATTATTTACAAAATTTTTGATGCATGTATATACGGAGTGATATTAAACTATTTCCAAAATAAGAGGGGAACAAAACAAATATTTGTTTACGCAAAGAATAGGGTTGCAATTGACTTATATCAAATACAAAATGTCTTACTGCAAGCCGAACCTGAATTTTCGTTTTTAACTATAACATTACGATATTTTAACAAAATTCTAAATAAACTTGCATTATTTTATGTAAAGTTTGATGAAATCATAGGAAGAGCTATAAGCAGCCTTCAATGTCATCATTGGCACCATATGTACTATCAACTACATTTTTAATTGCGAAGCATTTTATTTAGTGTTGTTTGGACACGAATGGTGGCCATTTACAGTATTTCTGGTAATGCCATAATATTTCATAGAAAGCAAAGTAATCTTATACTTAATTACTAAAAAGTGTTAAATAAAATCTATAAAAATAGTAAAAAAAGGTATCTCTGATTCAAAATTTCCATGATTTTGGATTGCCTTAAAACAGTTAGGTGAGTTTTTGCAAACAATTTTTTGGGCGCAATTTTCCGAAGTCTTTTCACTGTTCATGAATGGCGTCTTCCTAAGACTTGCTTTAGTAAGGCAAATCCAGAAAAGTTCATGGGGGAAGCAACAAGTGAATTTACAGGTATCTCGTCAAATGAGACAGTTTTTTTTTTCTTTTTTTGGCTAAATATGCAATTTGGAAGTGTTACTGGAGAATTTGTTCATAAGTAACTCAATTTTATTGATGTCTGTTCCATACAAAACTAGAGAATGAGGTTTGTTTTTTTCGAAAATGAGTTAAAATTAATTTACTTCATTGCTTTACTTGATATTTTTTTAGATTTAATTTACCTTCATAGCAAAATCCAGAAGAAATCATGAATGTCTTCAGAAACTTTTCTTTATATTCATGAACCCATTTTGGAGTTTTTTCTTCCAATTTATTTATTAAAAAAATGGACTGTTTTTGTTAGAGCTATTTAAATAAATCCAGTGGTACCAGACATTTTCATTTAATACCAGACAGGTTTTGGTTAAACCAGCGCTGCGGCGCTGGTTAAACGGGCAATGGTCAGTTGCCTTGGCATTAATATTCCCATTCCAGAAAAATAGACTAGTTTGGACAGCGCCCCTAGAATACTCTAGGGGGCGCTGGTTTGGACAGTATTCCTGTGATGTCAAGGTGGGTAAAATGGTGGCTGGATCATTTGTTTGCGCTTTGCATTCACCAAGTTTTTTTTTTTTTTCACTATTTCTGTTTACAGCGTTATATTACTGTCACACTTATGAGCTTATAATCCTAATTAATGATAATATAAAAATATTGTTTCATTATTTAATTATTAATTAATGAAAAAAATAATAAAAGCATGATTTGCAGAATTTAAATGAAAAAAATTTTAAACACCGAAATCGTTAAGTAAAAGCATATTTAACCCATATTGGACTACTGTCCTATAAATAGGACAGCTAATAAAACATTTTTTAAAATAAAATTGGTAAGGATTTTTTTGATGCATTTTGTTATGACGTTTTTAAAATGCATAAAAGTATAACATATAAACAAAAAAAACAAGTAACCAATTAAAATTTAATTGAAAAAATCTATTTAAAAAATTCTTTAAGAATTGTGACCTTATAATCTAGAATTTTACCGTTATTATTATCTTTTTATTGGAGAAATCATAGAGTATTTTTTTACACTATAAAACAGTATTTTTAAAGTAAATTAAAATATTTGCTCATAAAATTAGTTTATGTATGCATTTTATATGTCCTAATAATATGTCCTGTTGATAGGTGTAGTTACTTAAAAAATTAAAACTTTTTTTCAAATTTTTGCTAGTATCTACTTAATTACACCATATTAATGATATAATTGAAGTTTAAAAAATTTTCAAAAATATTTAATCGGTGTGGTCCAATATGGATTAAGTAAAATAAGTTTAATTTACATAATGTATGAACAAACCTCAATTTAAACACTTGAAATTTCTCTCATTTGCACAGACATTGACTATAATTTAATTTATTTTAACGTTATATTTCTATTAAATTCGATAAGCTACACAAAAATTATTCTCAAATTAAATGAATATTCCTTATATTATTCAGATCTATTACATACATTTCAATCTTTCAGTAGCGGAATAAAAAAATAAGTGAATTTCTGAAGACCGCAATGCTTTTCAGTGTTTTCCCATGCAGCTGTTTTTCATAGCCTCGAACCGAGAGGAAGAATAGGATCCATTGCCTTGGCAAAAAAGTTTATGAATTTAAACCAGAATGGAAAATGTAGATAAAACACGTTTAAAGTTTAACAATTATCTTTAAAAAAAAATTAAGTGGTAGCACTATAAAAATTACCTTGGAAACGAAGTTATGATTTTAGTTAAGAAAAACTAAAAAAAGTTTGTTTATCATGGACAAGGCGGTCATGGATATCAGAGAAATTGTATTTATGCTGGATGCTTCATCCTCGTTACTTGGGGATCTCAAAAATACATGAAATTTGGTAATGCCGTGATCACTAAAACTCGTGTATGCGCGCTTCGCGCCCATGAAAAAAAAAGTTATCACTGAATGCAGCAACTTTGTTGTATAAGAATCTCAAAAGCACATGAACTTCGATAATCACTATAACGTACGCTAATTTTAAACTTCTTGTATTGAAAAAAAGTTTTTACATTCTACTTCGAGGTACCACTAATACTATGTATTAGGAAACCAATCAAGACATTTGGACAATTTCTGCCTAGGACAATTGAACCTTTTTCTCTAACTGACAAGACAATTGGCCTATACCATGTTAAAGTGACTATTAGGAAGATGCCACCAAAGAACATTGAAAAAACTTCGGTAAGCCGTAGAACCAGTGTTGGCAATTTAGCGGAATTTTTATTCAGAAATTCTAAATTCATAGCAAAATTTCCGAATAGTAATTTTATATTTATTTAATGACAGACATTCCGTGATAAAATAAGCGAAAATTATCATTTGGAATGTCTGGTATGAATTTGGAATTTTCTGAATAAAAAAATACGCTAAATTGGCAACACTGAATTTAAGTGATATGGAAGAAAACTGGCATGTCTGTACTAAGGAAAACTTTTAAAATGATAAAAGTTTCGCGCCACAGCTGCAGCCAAAAGTAAAGGCTATTTAATCAAATTAAATTATTACAGGGAATACGGCATTTATGCGTTATAGTTAACTGTGAAAATCATTAGCGTAAAGCGTGAAGGATCTTCTGTATTGAGAAATTCAGCTGGTATTCCTCTCTTTTGAATATCAGTATTTCCAAACTAAAATATTCGTTCTATATTTGGGAGCCCTAATATACCATATTTAACCCATAATTCGGGTTAATTGGCCCCAATTATTTCGATGATTATTTGTGATGGAATAACCCATTTCTGTAAGAGTTATTTTATCTTAAAGTAGATTATTTTATTGTTTAATGGCATATTTTCCTTTGGTAACATACACAGCAATGCAAAAATATTCATACTCCTTGTAATTTGACAATTATGAAAAATATGTTGTTTTTTGTGAACAGAGAAAGATATTAGATGAATGTAAGTGGTAAATAAAACAATACAAAAGGAAAACAATGCATATTTAATTAATAGCATAGGAAAGAATACAGAAAATGTGGTTTCTTGCTAATGCAAAAGTATACATACCCAGCATGAAAAAGGCATTGTTTTTCTGGTTACACGAGGAAACTGTTAATTACAAGGACGTCCGTGACGTCGGATGGTGTCATAAATCCGGGATGGCATGCTTTCAATAAGATTTATCAACATAGGTTTGTTTCAATGAAAGTTGTCAATTTCATCCCAGTCTTTTAATATTGATTCACGGAGTTCGCATTTTCTTTCATATTGTTTGTTGTGGGCATAGATTTTGCGAACTAAAATTCCACACAGGATCTCCTCCATAGGATCGGAATCTGGGGAACAAGGTCGCCAATTCAAAACATTAACTTTTTGTTGCTACTGCGACTGCTATGTACTGAGGCATACTGAAAATTGAACTTTACTTTCCGTAATCGCCGGAGATGCGGGTTAAGATGGTCTTTGCAATATCTGTTGGTATTCAATACTATCCATTTTTGATGTTGCGAAGGCCAGCTGCAGCTTACCACGAGCAGTGAATGTTCCTCATACCATTAAGCTCCTGCAAAGTTTCTTTTATAAAACTACCCCTGTTTCTTTCTTAAATCTCGCTTGTAATATGCGAAACTATCAGGTCCGTCGAGATTGAATTTCTTTTCGTCACTAAAAATAATCTGAATCATAAAAGATTCATTTGTAACTTTTTTTTATCCTTAACTAGCAGGCTGAGCCCGCTGCGCTGGATCATTTTTCAAATAAACCTTCAATCAAACGAAATGGAAAATCCGACCCTGTATTTTAAATTAATATGGACCTTCACCTGGAAGATCCTTCCGCATTTTCTGAATACGCATCGGACGCAAGTGCGCTATTATATTATCTCATGCGTTAGACGAAATACGGGCAATTCAGAAGCAACTCTTTGGTACATCATGTAGAGTTTGGGAGGGAAATGCGGCCATTACGATCATATCACCACACTACTAAAAAAGAAAGAATTACAATGACTGCAGAGATTGACCATTTAACTTAAAGAATGTTCGGGTTATTCACTTTCATTTGTTAGGTCTTTTACTCCGGGCTTCTCATCTTGGTACTTTGTGCGGATCTGATAACATAAATACAATTTCTCTCTACGTTACATTATATTTGGTAATATACGTCTTCTTTTGGCAGGTTTTCTCTACAGTTTCTTATCTTCGATTTCCAGTAGAGTAAATACAATCAAAACAGTATTTAACTTTTATATTTTAAAATATGTGAATCATGTAAAAGTGGATATTTAAAGCGGAATTGTGTGAATAAAATTAAAATAATGTCATTTTAACTGCCGTTTCTTTTAGGTAGCTTTCATTACAAAAAGCTACCTATTGCAGCCGTTCGGAGGAAAGCGATTTCAATAAATTTTGGTATATTTTCATCGATCATGACCCCCAGACACCGAAACCACCTTCCGTTCAAAATTGATATATATATATATATATATATATATATCCATATATATATATATATATGTATATATATATATATATATCTGACCTATGTCACACTGTAACTCGCGTATTTATGAACCGATTTGGATGTAATTCGGTGTGTACATAGTACATACCAATGTCTCGACCGAGTTCGTTGGCCAGCTTCATCCGCCATTTTGTTTCAAAATGGCGGCCATTTAAAATTTTTTAAAAAATTTAAAATTTGAATTGCGGTACCAAAAAATTGAAAATGGAAAAATATTTTTTCTTATGTATTTGACCTTTATACAAAGACTCCGGAGCAGTTTTTGTTTCGTCTATATCTTAAAAAATGGCTGAGTTATAGCATTTTGAATTTCTAGCGTGGCTGACATTTTGAAACGTCCTGAATTTTGTCACGCGATAAAAGGCGTATTTATGAACAGATTTGGATGTAACTTCGTTTATACATAGTACATACCAATGTCTGGACCGAGTTCGTTGGCCAGCTTCAGCCGCCATCTTGTTTAAAAATGGCGGCCATTTAAATTTTTAAGAAAAATTTAAATTTGAAATGTGGTACCAAAAAATTGAAAATTGAAAAAATATTTTTTTCTTATGTGTTTAACCTTGATAAAAAGATTCGGAATCAGTTTTTGTTTCGTCTATATCTTAAAAAATGGCTGAGTTACAGCATTTTGAATTTCTAGCGTGGCTGACATTTTGAAACGTCCCGTTTTTGTCACGTGATAACAGACGTATTTATGAACTGATTTGGATGTACCTTGGTGTGTACATAGCACATACAAATATCTCGACCAAGTTCGTTGGCCAGCTTCATCCGCCATCTTGTTTCAAAATGGTGGCCATTTAAAAAATTTAAAATTTAAAATGAGATCCAAAAAATTGGAAAATGAAAAAGATTTTTTTCGTATGTGTTTGACCTTAATACAAAGATTCCGGAACAGGTTTTGTTTCGTCTATATCTAAAAAAAATGGCTAAGTTATAGCATTTTGAATTTCTATTGTGGCTGACATTTTAAAACGACCTGATTTTTGTCATGCGATAAAAGGCGTATTTATAAACCGATTTGGATGTAACTTGGTCTGTACATAGTACATACCAATGTCTCGACCGAGTTCGTTGGCCGGCTTCATTCGCCATCTTGTTTCAAAAGGGTTGCCATTTAAAAAAATGTAATTTAAAATTTAAAATGAAGTATTAAAAAATTGGAAAATGAAAAAGATTTTTTTTATGTGTTTGGCCTTGATACAAAGATTCTGGAGCAGTTTTTGTTTCTGAAAATTTGTTCTTTTGTTTATATCTTAAAAAATGGTTGAATTATAGCACTTTGAATTTCTATCATGGCTAACACTTTGAATCGATCTTGTATTTGTCAAGCGATAACACACGTATTCGCCTATTTGGTGGAAGAAGGCATGTGGATAGTATACATCAATATCTCGACCAAGTTCGCTGGCCAGCTTCATCAGCCATCTTGTTTCAAAATGGCGGCCATTAAATTAAAAAATATATATTTAAAGTGAGGTGCAAAAAAATTAGAAATTGAAAAATGTTTTTTTCTTAAGTATTTGACCTTGATATAAGGATTCAGGAGCATTTTTTGTTTGTCTTTATCTTAAAAAAATGGCTCAGATATAGCAGTTTCAATATCTAATGTGGGTGACATTTTGAAAAATCTGATTTTTTTGCCTGCGACAGCACTCGTATATATCAACCGACTGCGATGTGAGTGAGCATGTGCACAGCAATTACTAAGATCTCGACCAAGTTCACTGGTTAGCCTCATCCACCATGTTGTCTTAAAATGGCAGGCACTTTAAGAAATCGCCGAATTTGGCAGCCAAATATAAGTTACTTTAAATAAAAGAAGCTTGGATAAAACTGACTAATTTCGCGAAATTCTCATTCATTATGATTTAGTACTGATAAAAATTAGTATTGAATCTCCCATATTCGGTTTCCATTAAATTGAGCTTCGTTTGTTTGAATAATATAAGTTGGCTTTTTTAAAATAAGGAATATGGAAGCTACCTCTTCCTCCCGGCACTGGCCGGAAGGACTTTTTACATACCAGTTTTAATCATGCAACTATTAACGTAGGAAAATCACCTCGATAACTGATTCAAATAGAAAACTAAACCTCTAGTTTTCATTCAATAAAATCTTCCCAATCATCCGTAATCGGATCCACAACCAAGTTTGATGTGAAACGTTAGAAATGTTCGTAACGGTATGGCTAAAAATGTACCAGAGTTAGCTACAAAACAGGGTTAATTACGCTCCAAACTGCATTCCATTAAATAATGTCAAATTGCTGTTGATTGATTTTTAGATCTTTCACTATCAAAACTCTTTGCAAATGATAAGTAAAGTTAGTTATGCAAAATTTTTAGTAGTGATCTTTTTGGCAAACTGAAGATTTTTTTCGCATTTCTCTAATGAGCGTAATAAGACGGGGAAATAACCCGTAAGGCATGGTGACGTCACGGCGACGTCGTTGTGAAGTCACACTGTGATTTTGTGACCGTCGATGTGACGTCATAGTGACTAGAATGTGAGGTCGTTATGGCCGTTTTAGAGGTCGTTTGTGACGTCACATTGTGACCACTCTGTGAAGTCACGGTGTGACAAATTTGTGAAAAGTGTGTCATTTGTGACTATTTTGGCATTAACTTTGTGACTAACCTGTGACGACAGCGACAATGCTTTGACGTCACACTGTGACTAATTTGTGAAATATGTGTCATTTGTGACGAACTTGTCATAAACAATGTGATGATTTCAAATGAAAATCAAATTTCAAATTAATTGCTTAAAAGGGCAAAGGCCAACATAGAGAAAAAGATTCCAAGCCGGGACTCGAATCCGAGCCATCAGTGTAGCGCACTGACATTCTACCGACTAAACCACATGGAACGAGACCCAGCCTGGAAAATTTCTTACTAGTACATGTTGGCAAGGCTACAAACGCAGCACAAGATGGAATATTTATCATGAGCCGCCAACATCGGGTAAACACGAAACTTAATTAAATACAGCATCGATTCAAACTATATCAATACTTGGAAATTTTTCCATAGAGAACCATTCGCCTTGCATACAATATTTCAAATAAAAATCAAATTTCAAATTAATTGCTTAAAATGCAATTTTAATTTGAAATTTGATTTTCATTTGAAATATTGTATGCAAGGCGAATGTTTCTCTCTGGAAAAATTTCCAAGTATTCATATAGTTTGAATCGCTGCTGGATTTAATTAAGTTTCGTGTTTGCCCCATGTCGGTGGTTCATGATAAATATTCCATCTTGTGCTGCGTTTGTAGCCTTGCCAACATGTACTAGTAAGAAATTTTCCAGGCTGGGTCTCGTTCCATGTGGTTTAGTCAGTAGAATGTCAGTGCGCTATACTGCTGGCCCGGATTCAAGTACCGTTGTGGAATTTTTTTCACTATGTTGGCTTTTGCGCCTTTTAAGCAATGAATTTGAAATTTGATTTCCATTTGAAATATTGTTTGCAAGGCGAATGTTTCTCTCTGGAAAAATTTCCAAGCATTAATACTGTGATGATTCTTGTTATAAACACTGTGATGGATTTTAAAATAAAGTTTTGTTTGAAATATACAATATTATCTTTTTACCGTACTTTTTAGCAATGTATCGCTATTTTGGAGTCCTATTCTTCTAAAATACTTTGAATTTTTACACTGAAAAAACAATGCTTATCAACTGGCATCCTTTTTTATTAAGTTCTAAGCTTGATCTTGAGTTCAAGCTTTATATTAAGAATGTTTTGTGTGTTGTGATTTGTTATTATTTTATTAAATACGAACATGGTGTCTAACGGATATTAATACATTTCCTATTTAAAGAAGAGTAAGATAAGCCATATTTATTTAAATTTTTTATTCCCGTGTATATTGTATTTTGTTAATATGAGCTAAATAGATTTGGTATGATTTATAGGAAATGACTGATCTGGGAAATAGAAAAAACAAGTAAGAAAAATCATGCGTTAAGCATAGATTATAAAGCACTTTCCAACGCTTCCTGAATGCTTTAACTAGACATCGTAATTTAAGGAAATAACGTAAATAAGATAACTAAGCAAATATTTTAGAAAACGCATAAAACATTTGAAAAACTGATTTCAGCAGTTACCGTTCATAGCCAAATATGTTTTCCAATTCTTTTGAATAGCCCTGTATTTAATCTGTAGATTGATATATACCAGTATATAATGTGAAAATTTAGTTTAGCAAGAAAATGCATAACAGGTTGAAATTCTCATTCAAAAACTTATACTAATATATAAAAACATACTTGAATACTTTAGTACAACCCTGTAGTTTACCTAGAATCTTTATTACACGCCACTATTTAGTTAAAATTTAATTCAAATTAAAACACTCTTAAAACTGCTGAAATCACATTTCCAGAAATTATAATTTATAGACGGCCATATATCCATTTCCTTGCGTGACCCTGTGTATCATTTTATCCATATTCTACAAACATTTCTTAGTAAATTAAATGCAGTTCAACATAAAAATCCATAACTCATCTAAAAAACACCTTTAAGCAATTTGCGCCCATACCCCTTAACTCTTACGTATACTTTTGTGTAGCCTTGTATATGAATTATAGCTTTTATATACACCATATACTATGCATAAATATAGTGGATCATAAAAGCGCATATTATAATTTAAAATGCATTTCCAGCAATTATCGCTAATGAACAGTACAATATCAACTTTTATAAATATCATAAATATTTTTTTATAAATATTATAAATATCAAATTTTAAAAAGTATAGTAAAGCAGTTTAATCTATAAACTTGTTATCAGGCATGAAAAACACTTTATTTCAATGATTAATTGTCATATTTTATTTTTTAATGCGAAGTATCGAACGTGTATCGAAAACGTAGAAAATCAGTTTACAATCGAAGAAAATTTAATAACTGATTCTGAATGTCTACAATTAAATGTTTGATTAAAATCACGAACAGCAAAAACGTGCTTACATACAATTTAAAAAAATAAATATACCAATTTGAAAAACACTATATAATTAGTATTTATAATTGTACTATTAAACAACAACAAAGTACAATAGATGAATTAAATGTATTATTAGATTTAACAATTTCTCAAAAATCTCTCCATATGTTACAAGGAATTCCTATTATTTTATAATTTTGGCAAATGTTAAATCTGAAAACATTGATATGAAGATTTAGGATTTTAAATAATAATTTAAAATATTATTAGCAATGAAAAAAAGTCTTTCAAAAGTTTCACTACTATAGTATGTAAAACGGCATTTCCCATTCAGTATAATGTTAATTTCTAATCTGAAAAACAATCCCAGAACAGTCTCTTTCTATAGGTATAATATAAAACTATTTAACTCATCTCACCAAATATACAAAACAGGAACAAACAATTTAAATTAAATAAGACTTACTTTTTGAGCTCCATAAATTAATTATTAATATCCGTGTGTATCCGAAAATGGCGACGTCATTTTCTTCCATTAAAAAAAGCACACGCAAAAGCTTACATTTTAGATTAGTAACTTATCGCATCTGTTAGAACAAAAAGTTCTCTGTTTACCCTGCGGTATCGTGGCAGACGATTTGGGGCAGGTGTGATTTTATTTCCTTTTATATAAACAGATATGGAACTTATATGTGCAATCATTTTATGAGACTGTCTGTATTTAAATTTTTGTATTTGAAGAATTTTCCAATGTATTTTACCTTTTCTTTTTATCAGTTTTAACCCCCCCCCCCTCCCTTTTTCTAAGTAAAGATTGTTTCACACAAATACCAAATATCTTCCTAAAAAATAAAAAGATATAAATAAATATCGAGGATAAAAAAAAATTTCTTTGTCAATCGTCATTCTTTTCATGTTAATTTCCTGTAAAATAAAACAATTCGTAAAATAACTTTTTTTTAGAGTCATATCTCTAAAACACAAATTTGAAATACGAATAATAAATTATATCATGGGTTTTGCATAAATTTTGTATTATTTTTATTTATTCGGAAAATGCTAATTTTATTTTAAAAGTCTGAAAGAAGTAGAATTTTTAAAAAAAATAGTTACTTAAAATAGGTACACTAACAGGAAAAAATATGACTTGAATGCAAATTATAAAGCAAGAAATGTATGTATGACTAAACTCTGAAGACTCTTTCTACGTGCTCATTAAAAGCTGCAGACTTAACTATAATAGAAAGTTTTTAGTTTGAAGCCACAAAAGTGTTTCGAATACCAGTGGTCGGTAAAAATAAATTAAAAATTTTCCTTCCTGCAAACTAAATATGTAAATTGTATATATTTAATATTCCTAATCCTAAATATGTTATCCAAATTGCTCCAGCACGTACCATTTTTCCGAGAAACACTTTTATAATAATAAGAATAAGAGAAGGATTATTATATTAAATTGCAATACTAGATAAAATTGAAATCAGGAAAAAAGTATACTTTCGCACTCTTAGATATCAAATTGATAAAATATAGCATGGAAATCTAGTTTGTTGATACTTGTACCGTGCATTTTCCTTTATATGCCCCCCACCACCATCTTTTCGTGTCTGAATTTACTACTTGCTACCCACTAATATATTTTCATTCCTTATGCCGCTGTAACGCGGGCCTTTTTAAAACATTTCTCTTCATTTTCAAAGATTTTTGAAGTTCATATTTTTCTCACACTGTGACTTACAATATGAGTTACAATTTTTTACAATTTATTGCAATTTTTTTTGTGAGTGTGTCGTGACCTACGTTACATGTAGTGACATAACAATTGTTTTTTATTGCCAGAAAAATAAAATTTTACAGTAACAACATGTTTTGAAGATTTTTTGTAATTTTTAAAAGTTTTCTAAGAAGTTCACATCTCATTCACAATGTGACATCACTGAGTGGTGGCATTTCGGTCACAGATGTGACGTGACCACAGTGACTCACAGTGACGTCACAACGACGTGACTGTGACCATGCATGCTATGAGGGAAGCATGCTTTTATTTTCAAGACGTCATTATTCATCACTTTGTTGCCTAAATAAAACTAAAAACGTTAATTTGTGACTATGATCAGCTGCTCGGGCTGTGCATCAGCCAAAATTTCTTTATAATGATTGAAATTTTATTTGAATCTTAGGTACCTTTTTTTTTAAACCTCGGGTAAATGAACAAATATTGTTCCATTGGCCACCTTTGGCATTTGAAAGTTTTATATATATATATATATATAAATTTAAAGTAATGCATTTTTAGTGATAGAAAAATAAACCTAAAATTTGTCACTACAATCAACTGCTCGGGCTGTGCATCAGCCAAAATCTTATAATGATTGAAATTTTAATTGAATTTGAGGTACTTTTTTAAAAAAAACCTAGGCTAAATGAACAAATATTGTTCCATTGACTACCTTTGGCATTTGAAAAAATTTTGTGTATATTCAAATTAATGCTTTTTTAGTGATAGTAAAATAACTGCACATGAAAAATATCTATTAGTAAATCTTCTTTTGTCCGTTTGCTCCATAATAAAAAAACATAAATTTACTAATCGCTAATTACTAAAGTACAAATTTCGCGTAATCTTCTGAAATCGGATTTACCGTCCACAGTTCCTTTCAAATATAAACGAATCTTCCAATACTATATAGTAAATTCGCCAATTGTAAGGTAGCTGATTATGGAAGATTCATCCAATATCTTTTTATAACATTTCTAAAAGAAGGGAAGATGTGGAGAAAAAAAAAAAAAAAAAAAAAAAAAAGAAAGAAATGAGGAATGGAATATCGAAAAGGGATTTCTGAAAGCAATTTTTATTGCAAAATATCTTTTTTCGTGATAGAAATAACGCATAATTGCTTACATTTTCTTAAGAATAATCTTTACTACCTGACATTGCAAGCCTTGAACGTTTGTATAAGGGAAATTGGCGATATGTTTCTTATTAAAAAAAGAATGGACAATATTAGCTAATCTGGCTTCGAGGTTATAAAAGTCACAAATTTGGGGAAAACAAATCGACATGCTTTCGCAGTAAAGTATGATGAGAATTTTTTTAAATGTCTGAAATTAAATTATTTTACAATATGTATGTGCGTGTGTGAGAGACATTTATACTAAAATTAAAACATTCGACTCCATTTTTAAAATATTAATTGCTATTTATATATTGTACATTTGAATTTTAAAAAATACTCAAAAAATGCTTTCGTTCACTTGCAAAATCACCTTTATTGTAAGCATCGCTTGAACCTATGTCACGCGTACGTCTTTTTGGCTCAAAATCAAATTATTAGGCGACAAAATTGAATTTAAAAATCAAAAATAAACATATAACATGTAAATTATAAGTACCATCATTTTTACATCTGCTAGTTTCGCTTGTAAGTCACATGATGGAAGACTTAGAAATAAAAAATAATTTAAAAAAATGCTTTTAAAACTATTCATGTATATAGTAAAACATCAGTCAAATTTGGCGGCAGAATCTCAGTAAAAATCTGAAAAAAAATCTATATCTATTCGAGTATTTGGCGCAAAAAGACGAACGTTCATGGCTATTTGGCTAGCCAACACATTTCCATCCCAAATGCAAGATATTTAAATGCATTTGGAAATTGCTTGTTAAATAAGTGTTTAAATGCCTAAAACTCAATTAATTTACACCTAAACGAAGGATTAGCGTATTATTTTTTATCTTTAAGCGTATATAATATAGACAAATTGCGTGTTGTAGCAGTTATTTAATTTTACATGGCTTCACCGGCTGGAAAAGTTTTAAGGGTACTATTTGATTATTCATTCAACCAATGTCGCCAAATTATATAAATTGTCGAACTATTCGCCAAATTATATAAATTGCCAAACTATTCGCCAAATTATATAAATTGCCAAACTATTCGCCAAATTATATAAATTGCCAAACTACTCGCCAAATTAAAGAAATTGACAATATTTTTTTTAAACAACGAAAGAATAAATAAATTTGTAAACATTAATAAAATTACAAATAGAAGTGAAATTAAAAATATCTTGATGACGCAACAAACACATGTACCGTGTTTAATGTCAAGTGAATATAAAATATACGATCAGGTATTATTGGCATTTAATCTTATAGTTTGGCGATAGTTATTTTGTAGTTTTAAAAGTAGCTCGCTAATTAAAAATGCTACCATTAAACATTTTATATTAAATACTTGTTTCCATGTTAACAATTACCTTCATTTCTTGTTTCTGACACTAACAATATTGAAGTCAAATTGCCAATGTTCCGAATTGGACATTAATTTTGAATTTGGAAAAAATTTAATAAACTGAAATTTTGTTTTAAACCTTATAATTACAATAATCAATTTTTAATATATACACATATAAAGGTATATGACAAAACAGTAGTAATAAAAATGCATTTATTTAAGTTAAACTTAATCTAACTATCTTCGTATGAAGAGTAGAAAAAAGTTTTACTTAAAAAATATTTATGATACAAAAAAGTATCATTCAAAATTTTATTGTGCCGCCAACCAGCATTAAATCGCCAAAAAAATTAAATTTTCATTATTTTTTTACAAATGCTAAATCGAGGTTCTGCGGATTTTTTGTATAAACATATTATATGTCACGAGAAGAATATTCTATATATTCCCTCATGAGAAGAATATTATATAATTTTTTCAAAAATTTCTTAGCATGCACTTATCGAAACTTCCTTGATATCATCCTATTAATTTTTCAGATGCATTTTTCTTAACCTGGCGCAAAAAATAAAGAGTCAAATCTTAATTCAATTGCAATATTTTAACTGAGTAATTTTTTAAGCATTACGAACATTCCCTTTCGTGTTTAAATTAAATATTTTCGTTTTTTAATATTATCACTCATTAAAACGGATTTTTTTCTTATTTTTTTCGTCCTTCTTTTTTTAAAATTAAAATTAGTAACAGTTTTTTCTTTTATGTTTCGAGGTGTAATAGCTGTTTCAATTTTTTTTTTTTATCAACGATAAATTTCGCCAAGAATTAAAATGGTAAACCTTATCGTCCAAAATAACAGAACTTTCCGTCATAATTCTATAACTAATCTAGGTAGAATGATGTGTTATAGCTTAAAACCTTCCCTGAAACGATATCTATCTATCGGTATAAGTTCCGTAAAAATCCATGCAGTAGAACTTGAAATCTAGGCTTTTGGAACGAAATTTTCGTTTGGATTTTATATATATAATAGATAATAGATTCGTGAAGAATAAAAGATAGAACTTACGTCTTTCCAGTTAGTGGCTATGTTACTACAACAAAATTGCAATCATGTTTATTTGTGTCTAGGTTTGAGACGTGAAGCAGGTTTCATTTTTGCAAAAAATAAGATTTGAATTACGTTCAATTGTTCGAAGAACGGAATCCCGTCAAACTTTCAGTTGTAATTCTGTCTTCACTTCCGTTGCCCTTTTCATTTCATTTGATACAGCCCTAACAATCTGCCGTTCTTCATTCACCATAGAACATTTACAGCTATGACCTTCTAAATATTTGCATGCACATAAACGTAATTTTTGACAATTGGAATACCAAAGGACCCTCTATTGAAAAAAATCACAATTTTTTTTCTTTACAAGAAAAAAAAAATCTCCCTACATGAGATTAATTTTGTCGCAAACCGCATTCAAATAAACCAATTCCTTCAGTTTTTATGAATTTTTGAAATGTTTACAAATTTATGGGACATCCAGTATTTATATGTACAGGGACTCAATAAAAGAATGTCCAGTTATAAATTTTAATAGTATCAACTGTAAGCGTTATAGAATGTTGGTTCAAGGTCACAAATAAAGAGTAACTGAAGAAGTTTTAGATAAGCGCATGCGCGAGTACTGCTTTATTATTTACTCGCTTGAAGTGCCACATACGCAAAATGGCGGCTCCTGAGCCGAAAGCGTTACTGCTGGCCTGAAGATTTTAAAGCCGAAGAAGATTTAAAAGATATTTTCTTTTGGGACTTTATAAAAGATCGTGTCTACGTTCCGACGCTATACCTAATGATTTGCCAGGGTTGAGACACAGAATTGAAGAGGCTATTGCTTCCATTACTCCGGATTCGTTAACCGAAGTGTGGGAAGAGTTGGATTTTAGGTTGGATGTGCGCCCTGCACCTATTGAACATTTGTAAGAAAAACTAGGTTAGTTTACCTTCAATTTGATGCATGATTTGTTATAAATAGCCTAAATTAAGCTGTTATAATATACCATTGAAACTGAGATTCTTTTATGGACACCCTGTACTATACTCCATTAGCTGACACCTCTAATATACTCTAAAAACTTATTTAAAGTAGCTGTAGATTCCGGTTTTGGTAGCCATCGTGTCCATAAATTGACTAAAGCGAATAAAACTAAAACCCATCCCTTACGAAAATAGTTCATAGAGCTGTATAGAATTCTATAGAATTCTTTACAAGTTTTATAGAATAACCTTTCTATAGAATACTGTTCTATAGAGTTTTAGAGAGTTCTATAGAATACTTTTTCTAAAGAAAATATTTCTATAGAATGCTTTAGAAATTTTCTTCGATAGAGCGATTTTTCTATAGAGTACTATAAAACTTACAGAAGTTCTATAGAACAATGTTTCTATAGATATTTTTAATAAAAAAATATATTTTTGGGTTTTTTTTTAATTTATGCGTACTAATTTATTTATACCTATAGACCATAGACTAATGATTCTGTAGGGTTTTTTTAAATATATGGTTTGATCTTTAAAAATTTATGTGTCTTAATTTATTTATACCTATATATTAAAATTAAAAAAATTGTAATTTATAAGTTTTGATGTAATAGATTCCATAGATTAATCTATACTCATATTATAAAGAGGTAAAAATTGTTTATTTGAAGGAGCTAAGCTCTGGAACTACCGAACCGATTCCAAAAGTAATGGTATCAAAATGATGGTGTTAGACCAACTTAGAACATAGGCTATATTTTGTGTCGGTTCCACTACCCCGAAGGGGGTGCAGGAGCAAAAAACGTTCTAAAAACGCGATTTTTGCGTTACTGAAGGCCTAGAAATATGAAATTTGGAATATTAGTTACTTATAAGATATAAATGATGTCTAAGAACAGTTCTTAAACAATTCGAAATTTGAAAGGGGTGAAAATGCACAAAAAGCGTTCTAAAAAAGTTCTAAATGGTAGTTTCTACATAGTCTAAGGAAATATCAAATCGATTAAAAAAATATTGGTGTCAAAATGATGGTGACAACGCTTGCTCCAAGATAGGTTATGTTTTATGTCGGTGCCACTACCCCAAAGGGTGTGCAGGATCAAAAAACGTTCTAAAAATGCGATTTATGTGTTACGGAAGGGCCTAGAAATATGAAATTTGAAATATTAGCTACTTATTAGGTATAAAGAATTTCTAAGAACAGTTCTTAAACGATTCGAAATTTAAAAGGGGTGAAAATGTGCGAAAAGCGTTCTAAAAAACGTTCTAAATGGTGGTTTCTACACAATCTCAGGAAATTCCAAACCGATTTAAAAAATAATGGTGTCAAAATGACGGTGACAACCCTTGCTCCAACATAGTCTATGTTTTATGTCGGTGACACTACCCCAAAGGGGGAAAACGTTCTAAATTGCGGTTTTTGCGTTGCGGAAGGGCCTAGAATCGTGAAATTTGGAATGGTAGTTAGTTATAAGATATCAATGATCTCTAAGGGCATTTCCTAAAAAAATCGAAATTTAAAAGGGAGTCAAAATGCGTAAAAAGCGTTGTAAAAAACGTTCTAAATTGCGATTTCTATGCAATCTTAGGAAGTACTGAACCGATTTCAAATATAATGGTGTAAAAATTATGCTGACAGATCTCGCTCCAAATTAAGCTATATTTTATATCTGTTTCCACTACCCCAGAGGAGATACAGGAGCAAAATGCGCGAAAAGCGTTCTAAAAATGTTCTAAATGCCGATTTGTCAGTGATATCTCAGGAAGAATCAAACTGATTTCAAAAGAAATGGTAGGAAAATTGATGCTGACAGACTCTGCTCTAACATAGACGCTATTTTACCTAGACGTTGCAGGAGCAAAAAAGAATTCTAAATTTCGATTTTTGCGATCGGTACGGGATAGCAACTTAAAATTAGGCAAGGTACATATTTATTAGATATAAATGGTCTTTAAGAACAGTTTCGAAAAAATTAGAAATTTAAAAATGGGTGAAAATGCGCGAAAAGCGTACTAAAAACGTTCTAAATTGCGATTTCTACTCCATTTCAGGAGATACCAAAGCTATTTCAAAAGTAACGGTTGCAAATCAATGGTGACAGTCTATAACATAGGTTATATTTTATGTTGCTGTCACTACCATCTGAGGGTTGCAAAAGCAAAACATGTTCTAATTTGCGTTTTTTGCACAACTGAGGAGTCTAACACTTTGAAGTATGGCATGGTATTTACTTACAAGATGCAACTGCTTTCTAAGAACACTCGAAAGAAAATTCCAAATTTAAAAAGATGAAGTAAGCGAAAAGCGTTATAAATTACAATTTTTATGCAATCTTCTCAAATACTAAACCGATTAAAAAAATAATGATCACAAATTGTTGGTGTTAGAACCTGCTCAAACATAAGCTATATTTTATATCTGTGCCACTACCATCAGAGGGTTGCAGGAGCTAGAAACTTTCGAAATTGCGATTTCTGTGATACTGAAAAGGCTAGAAACTTTAAATATGGCATGGTAGTTACTTATAAAATATAAATGCCCTCGAAGGACTGTCGAAAATAAATTCAAATTAAAAAGGGGTGAAGCGAAGGGAGGTGTGAAAAGATTTCTAAAAAAGTCCTAAATTACGATATCTATGCAATTTCAGGGAATATAAACCGATTATAAAAGTAATAGTTGCGAATCAATTGTAAGAGTCTCTTATCCTACACAGGCCGATGATTCTACCACCTGGGGTTTACAGGAACAACAAACGTTCTATAAAAGGCCTTTAAAAGCTTTCTAAATTACGTTTCTGTGAAATATTAAAAATAACAAACCGATTTCAAAATTAACGTTGGCAAATTAATGGTGATAGTTCCTAATTCAACATAGCCCTTTCTGTTGAGAGAGATGGTAGGACTTGGAATTTGACATGATAGTTAATTTTAAGATGTAAGAAGATGGTTTCTAAAAAATTCAAAACTTCAAATGAATACAGAAATGAGCGTATTAAATGAGCATAAAGTTTCGAAATATTTTCTAAATTATCATTTCTTTTCTTTTATTAATTTAAGTCTCATTTCTGCCTAATGCAGTGTAATAATGATGTTTAACCAAACTGTGTTTTAAATAGTAATTTTTGAATTATTCTTAAAAGTAATAAGTAAAAATTTAGTTAGTACCTTTTAATAAAAATTAGACATATAAATATCACGTGGCATATTTCAAATATTACGCGAGCAAAGCCGCGGGGATTGCTAGTATGATTATAATTTAATTCATAATTCTAATACATTGTGATTCAATTGTTAATGTAATAATATATCAACCGAACTACATTGTTTTAAACTATGGTTAGATAATTTGTTTGTTTTTGATAAATTAAATTCTTGTTTAATTTTATAATCATTTAATAATTGGCTGTTAATTTTATAAAAACAGTCATCTAATTTAATAACCTTTATTAATTAATTGTAATTCTTATTCAAATATTTTATTTTGAAGTAAAAAAATATTTAAATAATTATGTTACAAGTTTAAAAAATAATAATTTTTGAGACTTTTAAATATTTTTTCAATAGTATATTAAAATAAATTTCGCGTCTGACACCGTCAGATTAATGAATTTTAACAGAAAGCAGAAGTTTACATCTGAACAGGATTTATACTGTGAAACTCATTTTAAACTGCAAATAATATAGCAACACCACCAACAATTAATAAGAAAATACATAAATAAATAAATTCTTTATTTTACGGACTTTTTTTTTCACCTTAAATCTGATTTTCTAAGTTACAGATTATTTCGGTTTTCATAATTCACACAGCGTATACAATGTATACGATTTCTATACGAGTTTGAATATTGGGAACACAAATCACAAAAGAAAGGAGCTTGAAATACTCTAATAAGAAACAGAAGTCTGCGAATAGCCATAGCATTCGCTGAAAGTACCGATTCGTGTACGATCACAGAACCCAGGCAGCATCGAGCGCGGTTAGTACTTAAGAGGGTCAGGTGCGTGTTGGCGAAATCCGAATATTTTTTATAGAATATATATATTCGAATGTTTTTATAGAATAAAATCGAATATTTTTAAAGAAACTCTATAGAAATTTTTATTGAACTTCTATAGGTATTTCTATAACTTTCGGTTAATCTAGCCTATAGAAAAACGGGCCATAATTCTATAGGATTCTATAATACTATAAGTTTTTTTTATAGAATTCTATAAGAAATTTTTGTAAGGGATATATACTTTTTTTTCTGAAACACCTAGCGGTAGTGGTATTATATATTTTTAAGCATAGGCCCCATTTGGTTGTATATTGCTACAGGAAGGGTGCCTTCAGACAGGACATTTGAAGGGGAAGTAGTCCGAATTATCATTTTCGTACAAAGAAAACCTTGCACAGTACCGCGCTGGCTTCGAACCCCTAAAATCGGCCCAAGCTACATATTTTGTGTCCAGCATGCCAAACACTAAGCTGAGTGGGGCTCCTGAAACATTTAAATGTGAAGATTCAGAAAAAAATATCTACCGGAAAGCAATATAAATCACATGGATGCAAAACGTATATTATCAAGAGCAATTATGGTTTTAATAATCTGAATTCTAATCAAGAGTCTGTTCAAACTTTTCTCGCAGTGTTTTTTTTTTTTTTTTTTTTTTTTTTTTTTTGTGAATTTGAAAGGATCGGGTAATTTTGTAAACATTTTTAAGACGATTTACCTGCGTAAAATACATATATATATATTCTTTATATGTGAAGAGCTCAAATTATTAAGGTGGTAAATGACACAATCATTTTAAGAAAATGAGCTCTAAAGTCACAAATACTCCATTTGCGTTTACCGTCAAATGCCGCTTTCTCAATTAAAATCTCTGTGAGTATTGGGTTTTAAGTAATTTAACAGATGATAGAGGACCATTGATTATTTTCAATCATATGATTAACTCAATTTCTTTTATTTTGTCACATACCACCTTTATCATCTTATCTCTGCATATGCAGCTCAGTTTTTACTTTTAAATTACTAAATTTGTGTGAAAGGTTCAATTTGGAGATAAAAATATACCTTTCACTAAACTTTTCTAAGACAAAGAATTTTGTGAAGGGTCCTGTTTTGAGATGAAAACGTTTATCGAAGGTCCTGGTTTGAGATGAAAAAATTTGTGAAGGGTCCTTTTTTGAGATGGAAAATTTTGTGAAGGGTCCTTTTTTGAGATGGAAAATTTTGTGAAGGGTCCTTTTTTGAGATGGAAAATTTTGTGAAGGGTCCTGTTTTGGGATGAAAATTTTTGTGAAGTGTCATTTAAAGGACTCAATTTCTTCCTAAACAGATCCCTTCTGATATATAGATTCCAAACTTTTGCCTCAAAATTAAAGTAAAATGAAGAAAATAAATATGTATCACGGTTTCCGCACCTCCCTTAAATCTATCGTATAATTGCCGTAAAGGACGGGAAAAAAGAATGAATGACGTATGTTTCTTAACTTTATTCAGTTTATTTTTATTAATTAATTTAATCCTATTGAGATTAATTTACTTATAATGTAATATTTGTACTCTTATAAAATGTCATAAGGTGATATGTCGTCCCTATTATCCGAAAAATTCAGCTGTATTACATAATCCAAATCCCATGAACGTCGGTTAACTGCTGTATTTTAAAAGAAAATCTCAAAATCTGAAATATATTTCTGTTATTTTCTATTCAAATCTATCTTTTCCCACAAAATCATCATACAAATAACAATATACAATAAAATACAATAAGATATCTACTAATTATGATTACACTTACCCAAAAGTGTGCCAAGGTATTTACATCAAAGGTGCGTTTTATTTTCTCACTGTCTAGTTCAAGCAATGGCACGTTTTGCATAATACCGGCGTTATTGATTAACATGGTGATGTCTCCGACATCTCTCGCTATTTGTTCGGCCTTATCCTTTATGTCTTTTTCAGAAGTAACATCACAAATGTACCACCAGGCTTTCCCACCTTTTCTTCGCATCTCCTCAGCAACCTGCTGCACTTTCTGCCAAAAACATTAATATTATTGATAAATAAATAAATAATGGTGCATACACATTTAATACATATTTGTCCAAAAGTTTTGAAAAGTTATTTAAATCGAATACGATAAGAAAATCAATTAATGCAGTAAAAATAGGAAATTGGTAGCGATTATTCGAAGCAGTTAGTTAAGGGCTGAAATTCTAATGCGAAACATTATGTTTGTTAACCAAAATTCACCACTGGAAAACATCTTCAATACATTGTAAGCAAAATTTGTGAAACCTTTATTCACAAATGAAGTATTTGAAATCAGAAGGGATTATTCAACCTTTTTAAAGAAAATTAATGTCGTCACTATACTATTACTATTGCCCACAAGGTTATGTTCCCACATCTGTCGACAGGTACGTCATTTTTTTTTCGTTTATCCGATACATAATACCAAATGAAAATGGATAAAAATAAATAAATAAAACGTGAATTTTTGTATTACCGTAAGGGTTTAAATCACTTTGTCCATTCGTTTTTAATTTATCAATAGGTCATATTTAAACTATGAGGTAACTTCAACATTATATGGCTTCAAAACTGTAAAAAGTACTGAAGAAAAATGGAAATTTTAAAATTATATGTTGTCAAAAGAGTCCCGAGACAAGATTACTATGGTTTCGAGAGTAGTGAGTAAGTGAGAGAACTAAAACAGAATACGGTGTTACCACCGCCAGCAACCAGCACAGCCACAGCATCACCACAATGTTTTTACTGTGCTGCGGTTATTTTCTTTACGAGTCAAAAACCACTAAAATACCGAAGCATATTCCAAGTAAAACGACCTTTGATGTGGAAAGGACTACTGTATTTTTTAATTAATAAAGTTTTCGTGAGAGTTTCGAAAGGAGGTTGAAAAATAGTTCGAAAGCAAAGTAGTTTGCATTATTTTAATCACTACGCTGTCGAAATACAGAAAAACGTTTCTGATGAATATAACTGAAAGGAAAAACTATTTATCATCGAAAATAATAAACTGACATATTTCTAAAAACTTAATTTAAAGATAAAATCATATTTCTTCCATTAACTTAATTAATTGGTAATTAAAAAAATTGAACATGACTGAATGTAAAAGTGTTTTTTAATTATTCTAATAAGACATCCGCTTATCACAATTCATCCGAGAAAATCTTTCTCGTTGCCTCTGGATTTTGTTCTACTGGTGACGCCCCATGTCTTTCAAGTAGCATAATTTTTTGACAAAAAAGTGATGCCACCATTAGAAATCCCAATAACCTGTTTTAAATGGTAGTGTACCTCAATTATTTTGTGTTGCCCTGTAAAAGAAATGATCAAGATTACACAAAATATTTTCAGTCGGGAGCGTGGCGTGTAAAATATGTAGTATGTAATATGTCTATAAAGTCATATAAAGTCATATTTATAAAAGATCATTAAAAAGTATTTCAAACAATTATGTACACATGTGCTAATTTGTTCGAACTCTTATGGGCGAAAATGAGCTTAAATACTGTACACACAATCTTCAATATGGGAAACATGCTTATGTGACATTAACAATTTATTTAATTTCATAGACCTCTGAAATCTAAATACCCGATTTAAAGGTTGTAACGTTCCCGACAAGGCCACTACTTGAAAGATCGTTCATAACTCAAATTTAGAGTTAAAACACCTTTATTTAAGCTCTCGAAGCTGGTAGACGGGAGGTGCTGGGTTCGAACCCAATCGCGCCCGTCGGCCTAATCGTTCGGAGTTTGTGGTTTTCTTCGAACCATGGATTTCCATGCGTAAATACGGGTTAGGTTCCCTTAGAAAGACCCCCCACGGAGGGTACTCCCCCCTTTATGGCCTATATCCCACGTGTTGATAATTGACCGTCATAAACACAACCAACCAACCTCTATTTAAGCTAATCGGGCAGGGTGTCGCAGAGTCACTTCACTAATTTAGCCTACATTACACGTCGACTAAGCAGGATCACTCAATAACTAATAGTATATGAAAATGTTAAAAATTTAACTTACATAAAATTCTTCGATAGTCCAAATCAACAGCAATCTTTCCCAAGCTAATGTGTCACTGAGATATAAAGTAAATATTTCTGATTAACTTAGTGCAATCTAATTAACAACCGTGATTGTCAACAATATGGGTCATTCTAAAAAACTGTGTACATTTGATGTTTCAATTTTTTTTTTTTTCAAAATCATATAATCTAACTAAATATGATGGCAAATGTCAGTAAATGGATTGAATTTATCTGTATTCTAAAAATTAATTTTCTGAAATTGATATTAATACACGATTTTTATGGTTTTTTGATTGGTAGTGGGAGATTTTGTCCACTGTTACCAGGGTTTGCAAGTTTCTTCCAAAGTGGAAAAAACCACGGAAAAAAACCGGCCGGAAGAAATAGGTTTCTTCCAAGTGGAAGAAATGGAAGAAACTGTTATTCTTTAAAATTTTTCCATGTAAGTTTCAACTTTGTAAGATACAATAAATGTCTTCTTATAACCTCAAGTAAATTAATTCCATTAGACCTATACAGATTTAATTATATATGGATGCTAAATATTAAATCACTTTTTAGACAAGATCACATACCTGTCTAAAGCTTTGCAACCATTGTCTAAATGAAGAAAAGAGATTTTACAAGGAGAGGGCCAACCTTGTTCATCACAGATTTTGATTATTTTAATATATGTTGTAGGGTAGAGACCCCTTAGTCTCAGGTTCAACGGATTTTATCCAACGCTCCTTAGTTCTTGAGAAACCGGGGGTCTAATAGTAGTACCCAACTTAAATAATTACTTTGTAACAAAAGGATAGGTTGGTCGTAGCTCAGTTGGTGCGGCGTTTGCTTGCTGATATGCAGGCCTGGGTTCGGTACCCGAACGCGCTACATTTGTTTTTCTCATTTTTTGTTTTATAAATATACTTGTAATAATTTAATAATTTTAATTAAAAATTTTAATATCGTACATTAATTATAATGTTAACAAACTTAAATTTATCATTTTTTATTTTTAAACTATTATTTCTCATCCTTTAAAGAGGTTTAAAAAGAAATTGGATCTATTATTGAATGATAAAAATTATAAAATCGTGACAAAACTTGTTGTGGCGCCATCTAGTTATGATAAAATAAAAGAATATTCAAATAAAATAAAAATAAAAGCAGAAATAAGATAAAGGGGAAAGCAAAATAATTGAAAACGCAAGCATACGTATTACAAATTTAAAAATGTTTAATATGCAAAAAATCGGTTGTAATGTAATTCTGATGCTAATTTTTAATATAATTATGCTTGTTATTTTAAAAACAGAATAATAGTATTATCGCATTGACTTCCTTTGTTAAAGCAATGCGTAAATGATGTTTCTTTAAAATCACGAATTGACACAATTGCTCAATATCATTGCATCGATAAAGAATATATGAAATACATTTTAAAAGTGATTTTAAAAAAATTAACAGTTTTAATATGTTTTATACAACTATTTAGTTAAAAGTAAAAAAATAAATAGGTTAAAATTATAATTGGTATAGAATATTATAAATTTTAATTGACAATGAGATTATTAAGTTAAACTTACAAGTATATATTTATAAAACAAAAAGTGAGAAAAACAAATGTAGCGCGTTCAGGTATCGAACCCGGGCCCGCGGATCAGCCGGCAAACGCCATAGCAACTGAGCTACGCCCAACCTATCATTTGGTTGCAAAGTAGGTATTTAAGTTGTGCACTACTATAAGACCCCCCCCGGTTTCTCAAGAACTAAGGAGCGTTGGATAAAACCCGTTGAACCTGACACTAAGGGGTCTCTACCCTACAACATATATTAAAATTATCAAAATCTGTGATGAACAAGGTTGGCCCTCTCCTTGTTAGACAAAATACGCAAAATCAATTAAAAGTTAATCTATATCAATTTAACCAGTCTATTTTTAAATTATTTAAACTTTTGAAACTAGTAGTAAATAGTACGGATTATTTACCAATAGTACAATGAAACTCATTTAAATAAAAGACAATGTTTTTAATTTACGTCAATTTTATTAAGGTAAGTAATATATAATATTCACTGTATTAAAAAATTTCATTTAAATTCTCTTTTTCCTTACTACAATGCAGCATGGTATAACAAAACAAAAGTTTTTTAGCAGTAGAATGCTGCAATCAGTTCTCAACTTAGAATGGATGAATGCTAAAGATAAAAAAAATTCTTTCAAATCCCACAGAACTACAGAAGAGTTTAAAAGCATTGACATACCCATAGACATTTTTAGAACATTAGCCTTTTAAAATCAGCATTGAGATATACATGCTACATAATAGAATAAATAATCACAAATTTGTTTATTTACTGTGTTGCGCAGACTAAAATGATGCATTTTTATATGAAAATAATGTATTTTTATATGAAAAATAAAGAATTTGTTGGTAGTTTTTTTTCTTCTTTTTTTACATAAATGACATAATTAAAGAAAAAAAAAATCCCTCTAAAGTTGTAAAATCCATCACCTGTAAATGTTTGCTGAACCTGAAGTTTCTCTCTATTCTAAAAAAAAGTAACTACCGCTGTCACCGCCGCCGCCGCCGCCGCCGCCGGTTTTGAATTTTTTGTGACCGGAGGTCTTTCTTCGTTAATATTAAAAAAACTGTTGCATACAAAAATATGAAAATCGGTAGTATTATAGAGAAATGTTTGATAAACACGCTGATGCAGACAGTTTTCAAATCGAAGAATTATTTTAAGAGATATTTAATGCCAAAGTTGGACAAAATCGTTCCATTAAAAAAGTTTTATAGGAGCAAAAACTGTACATAGGAATTTAATCATTTTTCGATCATTTTATGCGTCAGAATTTCCCGGTGTGCAGATTGCAGTTAGTTTTTTAATTTGAATAATTTTTCGAGGTTTTATTTCTATTTTAAATTCAAATTTTCAGCATTTCGAGAGATATTTTTTACAAATTTAGAAAATTGTATTAATTTAAACTGTTGCCAACAGTATAAACATCTCAAACAGTAATGTTTGCTTCAAATTAAAAATTCATTTTACACGTGACTATTATAAACAAAAAATATAAAAAGCAGGAACTCATTGAAAATTACGTCATAAAAACTATAGTTACACGTGAATTTTAAATGAGAAAGAATATTGTAAAATAGTAAATTCAGTAACATGCGTTAGAAGTCCTAAATGGGAGAATTTACGTCATATTACACTTATTACGTAAAATGAACAAAAAATAATATTGCAAAACAGTTTTAATTTAAAAATTGCGCGGGACATTTACTTGACATTTTAAGATGATCATAATATTTCATTTCTAACAAAAGTATTTTGACGTGAATATTAAAAAGAGAAAGAAAAGTTTGGTGAAAATTACGTCAGATTATAATTGTCAGATTCAAATTATAATTCAATCTTCCGAAATCTTTTTAAAGGCGATCAAATTAGCGTGCTGTTAGAGTCTGCGGTGTCTGAACGGGGGTTGACGAGCGTAGCTCGTAGGGGGCAGAGCCCCCTAGTGTTATTAAAAAATAACTATTTTTTCAAGAAATAATATTTTTAATGTCAATTAAATTTTCCAATTTAGATATCATATAATAATACTTTGAGTTTAATTATTTTATACAGTTAATATACTTTAATTTTGAGCATTAATTTCTGTTGGTTTCTTCCATTTCTTCCAGTTTTTTCCATTTCTTCCGGTTTTTTCCAGTTTCCTCCACTGTCCTGGAAGAAACCCAACCCTGACTGTTACATAACTAAATATTGCATTAAATTATGTAAATTAACTTCAATTTTTCAAACTTTTTTGTGCAGCATAGTCAAATGAACATTTATTTCATATAAATATAATAAAAATTTTTAGTAAAATGTTAATTTACTTTAGATTGCTATTTCTCATATCCTTTAACACAAAATTTTAAAATAATGTACGTAAAAAGTAGATTTTTACATCAATGAAAACTATTTAAAAGCAGAATCATAATATTCTGGTTACACATTTCATAGTACTAAATTAACTAAAATTTCAATTGAAAATCTTTTGCGTTTTTTTTTCTTTGAAATCGAGAAAAAACCCTTTTGTAACAGAGTGAACATAGTTGTAACACAGTGGACACACTTTTAAAACAGATTAAATCTATAATAATTATTCTAGAAAAATAAACAGTATTTTATTTTTGTAAATTTTCTATTTAATTGTTTGCAAAATTAAATTAAGATTTTTGAAATAAGTCTTTGGCATATGAGAATTCCTAATACAAACTACCACCTTCCAATTTAAACTTTGGTTCTGATAAGATTTTCAAAATCTGATTAAAATGAATGTAAAATTTGCTCATCAAATGCTTTAATTAATTTTATTGCTCTAAAAGTCATCCCTTTAATTTCCCCATCTTCAATATCATGATGAATCACAACAGCATACCTATAGGTAAAATTTCTTCTTCCACCAGAGGTGCCTTTTCCATGGTTTGGTTAAAGAAAATTCCATGTTCTCTACATGAAATATTTCAATACATATTTATCAAATAAATAAAAATTATTTCTCTGTTTGTACCAAGTGCAGGGTTCATCAGAGATAAAGTGAACTATTTAACAATATATTAATTTTTTATTGTTTTTAGAACAAGTTCTAAATGAGCGAAGATATGTACAGGCCCATGATTCATATTTGAAGATATCGTACGGAATGAAATTGGATTGTCTTGTCTTGCTACATGCCACTTAATTATATCTATACTCCTATTATAAAGAGGAAAAAATTGTTTATTTGTCGGAGATAAGCTCAGGAACTACCGAACCGATTCCAAAAGTAATGGTATCAAAATGATGGTGTTAGTCCAACTTAGAACATAGGCTATATCTTATGTCGGTGCCACTACCCCAAAGGGGGTGCAGGAGCAAAAAACGTTCTAAAAATGCGATTTTTGCGTTACTGAAGGGCCTAGAAATATGAAATTTGGAATATTAGTTACTTATAAGATATAAATGATGTCTAAGAGCAGTTCTTAAACATTTCGAAATTTAAAAGGGGTGAGAATGCACAAAAAGCGTTCTAAAAAACGTTCTAAATGGTAGTTTCTACATAATCTCAGGAAATACCAAACCGATTTCAAAAGTAATGGTATCAAAATGATGGTGTTAGTCCAACTTAGAACATAGGCTATGTTTTATGTCGGTGACACTACCCCAAAGGGGGTGCAGGAGAAAAACGTTCTAAATTGCGGTTTTTGCGTGAGGGAAGGGCCTTGAATCGTGAAATTTCAAATGGTAGTTAGTTATAAGATATCAATGATCTCTAAGGACATTCCTAAAAAATCGAAATTTAAAAGGGGTGTAAAAATGCGCAAAAAGCGTTGTAAAAAACGTTCTAAATTACAATTTCTATGCAATCTCTGGAAATACTGAACCGATTTGAAATATAATGGTGTTAAAATGATGGTGACAGATCTTGCTCCAAGATAGGCTATATTTTATATCTGTTTCCACTACCCCAGAGGAGATGCAGGAGCAAAATGAGCGAAAAGCGTTCTAAAAACGTTCTAAATGCCGATTTGTCGCCAATATCTCAGGAAGAATCAAACTGATTTCAAAAGTAATGGTAAGAAATTGATGCTGACAGCCTCTGCTCTAACATAGACGCTATTTTAAGTTGGTATTACTATCACCTAGACGTTGCAGGAGCAAAAAAGGGTTCCAAATTTCGATTTTTGTGATCGGTAGGGGATAGCAGCTTAAAATTAGACAAGGTACATATTTATTACAAATAAATGATCTTTAAGAACAGTTTCGAAAAAATTGGAAATTTAAAAAGGGATGAAAATGCGCGAAAAGCGTTCTAAAAACGTTCTAAATTGCAATTTCTACTCAATCTCAGGAAATTCCAAAGCTATTTCAAAAGTAAGGATGCAAATCAATGGTGACAGTCCCTGCTATAACATAGGTTATATTTTATGTTGCTGCCACTACCATCTGAGGGTTGCAAAAGCAAAACCAGTTCTAATTTGCGTTTTTTTGCATAACTGAAGGGCCTAACTCTTTGAAGTATGGCATGTTATTTACTTACAAGATGCAACTGCTTTCTATGAACTGTCGAAAGAAAATTTCAAATTTAAAAAGATGAAGTGGGCGAAAAGCGTTATAAATTACAATTTTTATGTAATCTTATCAAATACCAAACCGATTAAACAAATAATGATAACAAATTGTTGGTGATGGAACCTGCTCAAACATAAGCTATATTTTATGTCTGTGCCACTACCACCACAGGGTTGCAGTAGCTAAAAACTTTCTAAATTGCGATTTCTGTGATACTGAAAAGCCTAGAAACTTTAAATGGCATGGTAGTTACTTATAAAACATAAATGCCCTCGAAGGACTGTCGAAAATAAATTCGAATTAAAAAGGGGTGAAGTGAAGGGGAGGTGCGAAAAGTATTCTAAAAAAGTCCTAAATTACGATTTCTACGCAATTTCAGGGAATAATCCAAATTTAAAAGTAATAGTTGCGAATCAATGGTAACAGTCTCTGATCCTACACAGGCTATATTTTAGGCCGATGCTTCTACTACCTGGGATTCACAGGAACAACAAACGCTCTAAAAAAGGCCTTTAAAAGCTTTCTAAATTACGTGTCTGTGGAATATTAGGAAAAAACAAACCAATTTCAAAATTAATGTTGGCAAATTAATGGTGAAAGTTCTTATTTCAACATAGCCCTTTATGTTGAGAGAGGTGGTAGGACTTGGAATTTGACATGATGGTTAATTTTAAGATGTAAGAAGATGGTTTCTAAAAAAAAATCAAAACTTCAAATGAATACTGAAATGAGCGAATTAATTGAGCATAAAAGTTTCAAAATATTTTCTAAATTATTATTTATTTAGTTTTATTTCGTTTTATTAATTTAAGTCTCATCTCTGCCTTATGCAGTGTAACAATGATGTTTAATCAAACTGTGTTTTAAATAGTATTTTTTTTAATTATTCCTAAAAGTAATAAGTACCTTTTAATAAAATAAAATATTACCTTTTAATAAAATAAAAATTTAGTTAATACCTTTTAATAAAAATTAAACATATAAATATCACTTGGCATATTTCAAATATTACGCGAGCAAAGCCGCGGGGTTTGCTAGTAACTTATAAAATAATTGAGAGAGTATATTGACCAAAATTTATATTTCCAAAATATGTCTTAGTTCAACACCTATTCTATTGCAATACTCTACACTCTGTTACACATGCAGCATAATAGAGTGGACAACTAAATGTTAAAAAAAAAAAAAAAAAAAAAAAAAAAAAAAAAAACCTTGTGATATTAAACAAAAAAGTAATAAATTAAGAAACAAATCTAATCTGAAGAAATAGTTCTTAAATTCTTATTCACTAAGTGATTTTAAGTAAAAACAATATTTTTAGTAATTACTGTTAGTATAACATAGTGGACATTGACTAATACAAATTAGCTATACATAAAAAAAAGTGAAAATAAATTTTTCACTTAATTTATGCTTAATTTTACAACTTTAAACAATTCAGATGCCATATTGTGTATAAATAATATTTACAAAACTATATTTCAGTTCAAATATCCATTTTATTGCATTACCGTCCACTCTGTTACACATGCAGGGTAACAGAGTGGACTAATAACAGAGTGGACATGAAAGCCTAAAAAAAGCCCTACTAAAGTTAAATAATAAGTAATAAATAAGAAACTAATCTAATCTGAAAAAATAATTCTTAAATTACAATCCAGTAAGTGATTTTAAATAAAAACATTAATTTAATAATTAGTATAAGTGTAACATAGTGGACATTCACTAACACAAATTAACTATCAAAGAAACAGAATGTGCCCTAACTTGCCTGTTGTTAGTTAAATCTAAATTAACTGATTAAGTATGAAAATTGTTCCACTCAGTCATCTGAAAAATGTGGCCAAATCTAATCTAACTTTAAATTTTACTTTTTAAGTGGCTGTAACAAAAAGGACATAGTCAAACACAGAAAATGTTCGGACATTAATAAACAATATTTTTTCTTATTTAAATTATTTTTTAAACAAACTTTATTGTTAAAGTTATTTCTATGTAACAGATGTAATATATTTGATGTTTTATATTAGTATGGTTTTAAACAGTTTCTTTAAAAACTTTTTTATCTCTTATTGAATTGAATTAAGATTTTTTCTTTCTGTTTCAAATAAAAATTATTTACAAAAATTCACAATTGTTCTATATCAAAACAATAAATACCAGACTATAAATGAAGAATAAATAAAAAAATATAATTAACTGGTAGCAGCTATGAACTTTTGTTAAGAAAAATAACAAAGTATCGGACATGATTTGCACCATTTTCGTTGGAATTACTCACATTTTGTTTTCTCAATCTATAATTAAAAAATGTCTTACCAACTGGCAACCGCTTTGGTAAGCTCTGAATTCGTTTACACGTGCCGCAAACTTTTTCTATCCTCAAATATAGGCCTTGTATTCCACTGAGGCAGGATTCGACCCAAATCCGACGACACAACTTTTTGGCTCTCCTTTTATCCTCTGCAGATTGAGCGACAAAGCCTAATTTGCATAAAATTGCATCGAAAATCCGAAACCGTAGATTCCAAGAGATTCAAACACACCTCGGAAAATTAAAGTGAAAGAAAGTATAGATGTCTCTGTTGCGCAGACAGGTTAAATGTTTGACTTCAAGTACCCATTCAAAACCCTAGAGACTCTTTATAAGTGAGTAGCTAGCCCACTATAAGGTTACTAAAAATGTTTCAAAAATCGTCACGACAATTACAACTCAATGCCCATATTGTATCCGCATTCTGTTTTGAGATCCCATAAAAGAATTGTAAATGCTATAATAACACACCTTCTCATATTCATTGGGATGCATGCTATAAATAAGTAATCTAATAAAATTTCGCGGTTTCCTATACTCTAAAATACCTAATGTTATGAAAAACGTTCCAAAAATCATTACAAGTTCGCATAGTTGCTAGCATTCAAGTGTTCCTCTTGAGCACAATGTCAGTTTGACTCAATTCAAATAAATATGTTTACAACCAGAAATTTCCTTTAATAAATAAAATAAATTATCAAAACAAACACATTTTATTAAAAATATTTTTTGGTGTTAAAAAATGTTTACGAGGCTTGCGCCAAACAGACATAGAGCTCCGAAATAAGAATAGAATGTTAGTAATTAACATTTTAGCTTTTGACTTTATCTACATAGGGTAGGTATATAAATATTATTGGATATGAAGAGTGAGACTTTTAGTACTCTGTAAATTTATACGTTGGTGTATGATGATGCATTATATATTGTTCTTTCATTCTATTTTTAAATTAAAATTTACCCTATCTTTCCTTCTATTCAAAGAGTCATAACAGTATTCTTTAAAAAGTAATCTCATGGTGAAATACATTTTCATATTTATTTCTCTTTTCTTTCATGCGGAAGTAAAATATTATATAATAAACATTAAACGGATTGATTCATTATCATTTTGCTTTTCGCTAATCTATATCTGCAATTCAAAAACTTAAATTATATGTAAAGATTTACGATAATTACATTCCTATCATATTCGATAGAAATTTAATACTAATCTATTTTATTTACATGATTGATGTGGGTAATTTCCTTGTTCAGTTTATAAAAGAAAGCTATTATTTTTATTAACAAGGGTTTTTATCCATTTATTGCATTATAGTCAGGCAATAAATTTAAAACATAAATGATATATGTCATCAGTAATATAAATAGATTCTAACGTTTTGTAGATGTGGCTATAGGGTTGTTTGAGGTATTTTTGCGATTTTGTCTTTATCATTTTATTCGCCAATAATTTAAATTCTCTCCCATTGCTTTACTATGCAACGGATAATTTTAGCGTTTGTTTAAACTCTCATATTGGCTTTGTATTCCATTGGATGTTGGCGTGCGATATATATGTAAGTGGGACATTCGGCCTGATATTCTGAGACTGTAAAGACATGCCTGTCTAGCGGCCCACCCTATCATTATATTGTGTCAAGCAAGTTTCAATAAAATTTCATCTTTACTTTCACAATCTGTTTGCAGTCAATAATGGGATGAGAGCTCAAAACAAAAATGGGTTCTGCGAAGCGTTGCGATGTACTGTCACTCGTACATCACCGACCAAATCTTTAATTTAAAATGTGTGGGTGTATATCACCTTCACAGGGTGGTTCAATAATTATCGTCCCTAATGTATATATAAAATGTTTGTACTGCGATGGTTGATGTGGAATATCGAAGCCTAATCTCTTAAATGCCATGCTCAATTTCAGAACCATAGCTGGTATATTAACATAGTTTTGGAGGGATAGGTGAAGTTTTAAAGACCTATTTTGGGGGGAGTTTTTAAGGAGGGGGTTGAGGGTGAAATGCTGCTTTGGATCTTATGAGACTACATTTGTGACAGTGGATGAGATGTGGCTTCATCACTATGATCCCGAGTCCAAACGACAGTAGTTACGTCTCATCCACAGTCACAAATCTAGCCCCATAAGCTAAAAATCAGCCTTTCACCCCCACTCCTAATCTTTCACTCCTCCCCCCCCAAAACTATGTGAATCTAGCAGCTACGGTTCTGAAATTGAGAATATAAGCATCTAAGACATTAGGCTTCGATATTCCACAACAACCATCGCAGTGCAAATATTTTGTATGCACTAGGGGCAACAATTATTGAACCACCCTCGTATTTCATTAGCCTTCCGAATGAATAGCTTGATTTTTAATGGATAATTCAGGGATTATATTGACATTTGCTTATAAATATTTTTTTCTTTTATGGGGGGGGGGGGGGGGTTAGAAATTCTTACCCTTCGTTGTGTAGACTGCTTTGTAACGTATTCTCGTATGTTGCACTTCCTTTTCAAAAAATAATTCTCACTTTATAAATTCTAATATGAAAATCTTTTGAAATAATTATTTTGAAAACAATATCCATGAAAAAACGTTAATTTCTAATAAAAATTAAATTTCACAGGGTTTTTTTTTTTTTTTTTTTTTTTTTTTGGAGAAATTTGTATTTAAAATTACATTTGTATAAATATAAGATGTTAACAACGATAAACTAACATGCCGTTCCCATCACAAAACTTTCTTCTATATTATTCTAATATATATTAATTTAAATAGTAGTGTTACACATTAACAATTATGAAGTATAGTGCATTTCTTTAAATTTAACTAGGTTACAGGAATAAGCTAATAAAAAAGGTAAAGCGCCCCCTGTTGGGTATTTAAATAAATTGGACAAACGTATATATTTTAATAACCTCAAATATAATATTTGACGTATTTCTACACATTAGAAACTGGGATACAGCTGTAATGTTCATAACAAAATATAACATAGTAACGCCCCTGTTGAGCGAACAAAGCCAAAATTGAATCAATATAATTTTTAATAAATATTTACATATTAAATTTGGTTAAATTCCATCTCACATATACCGAAATATAGCTATCACAGAAATCGTGGAAAGCACACCGCAGTAACTCCACCTGTTAAAAAAACAATAAACAACCGAATCTAATCAGTACCAATTTATATGAAGGACTAACTGAATACGAAATTTGATCAAATTCCATCAAATAGAGACTGAGATATAGCTATACGTAAAACGTTATTTACGGAGCATAGCAGGGACACCTGTTGGACTATACACACCAAAACCTCGTCAGCGATAGTTTTCATCAAGGTTGTTTGATGAAATTCCATGCATTAGTTAGTGAGATAGGGCGCCCTCAAAATTTGTGTCACGTGCATACAGGCTTTTCCAAAAATAGCCAATTCGTGTTCAGATCACCCCAAAAAGTACAAAACCATCAAAAACCGAACTCAAAAACTTTTCACGGTTCCAATACGTTCTTCTTATGTATATAGTATATAGAATAAAATTAAAGATAAAATTAAAAACTCACTTTTCCGTAGTTTTTGTTCACTAAATTATGTCTAACAATAAAATATCATCTTTGCAATTTTGTTTCCTCCACCATAGAAACTCAGTTTACTACATTTGAGGAAAAACAGTTAGAAAACAACTTTTCAGTTTAATAAGCGTCAAACAAACTTAATAAATTACTAGAAAAACCCGCGGTTTTGCACGTGTAATTGTTGAAATATGCCAAGTGGTATTCTTGCGCCTTTGAAATTGATCTAGAATTAGTTAATTAACAGTTTTTTTTGCAAAATTCGACTGAAATCGTACTTTAGAAAGTTTTATGCTAATTTCATCCTTTTAAATTTCGATTTTTTTTTTTAAACCATTCTTAGAGAGCATCTTTATCTTAAAAGTAACCACAGTGACATATTTCCGGTTTCTAGTTCCTTCAGTATCACAAACATCATAATTTAGAACGTTTTTTTCTCCTGTATCCTTTTTAATTTCTTTTTTTTTTTTTATCTGTTCTGTGCTTTTTAAAAGTAGAAAGTACGTCAAATTTCAAGTTTTTACCCTAAACAATTCCATAGAAATCGTAATTTAGAACATTTCCCGCTCATTTCATCCTTTTAAATTTCGATTTCCTTTCAGAAACCATTCTTATAGTCCAGGCAATAGAGACCGTATAGGGGCTCTACCTAGCAAAATTCATGGTACTTCTGGAAAAAGGCTTACTATATGTTTTTTGGGTCGCTGAATCAGAATTTTTAACTCCCCACCAAAATTTCCCCCGGCAACCCCCCCCCCAAATTTTGGTAAAATGCCCCCCCCCCCCCAAAAAAAAGGTTTTTATTAAAAAATTCAATTTTTTTTTATTGTTTTAGGGGGAAAATATCCAGAAATTCAAAAAGTAGACAAAATTTGCAACAAATAAGATACATGACATTATGACGTAGGATGAACGGGGAGGCGGGGATCTGCCTCGGAATATGCGCCTCGGTGCTGCGGGCACTAAGTTGCGCAATTTCGCTTAACAACTCACATCGTTTATGTTCGCTTTCCCGTCTCACTTCCAAACTTTCCCTGTAAGGCTTATTTTATGTTTTTTAGCTCGCTGAATCCGAATTTTTAAATTCCCACCAACATTTCCCCTCTCAACCCCCCTAATATTGTTTGGTCCAATGAAGGAGACTGGGGGTCCAAAGTAGGTGACCAGTCTCTGGATTTGGACCACTTTTAACAAATCTTTCAATTTAAAATAAAACTTAAAATTTTTAAAAAGAAATTGCTCTAAAGATTTATTTAGTTAGAAGATGGATAATGTGGACCACGTGTAGTGCTATTTTGCAAATATTCCAAAAATGAGATGAGTTATACCTGAAAATAAGTGAAGTGGCCCGAATTCGGCTACTCTCCCCTATATTAAACCAAAATAATCAAAATTCTCCCTGCCAGGCCCCTTTCTTCTGGGCCCCTGGGCTTCAGTCTACTCAGCCTAATGGGTATTCCATCTCTGGCTTGAGGTAGAGCGCCTACAAAATTTGTGTCGCATACAGACAGGCGCACAGATAGACATTTTCCAAAAATAATCAAATCGAGTTCAGGACCAAAGCGTATAAACCAATCAAAAAACGAATGGCGAAATTTTTCACGATTCCAATACTTTCTTCTTAAGTATATACAAGAATTAAAAAATAATGAATTAAAAATTTTTGCTTCATTAAAGAGCAGCTCAGTGTAATGGCTTTCGTAAATTTATTAACGTATCGATAAATTTCCCAATTATAACTACGTTTTATTTAATTTAATATAAAGAAAATGTTTATTTTTATTATATTAGTTGAATAAAACATACTCAAAATAAGAAAAAAAAATCGTCAACAATATTCAAAAAACTTCTTTTTAAAAATAGTTATTTTTTTTTAGATGTGACGTTCTTTCATAACTGGAGCAATATATTCTACTCGCAGTTTAACACTGCGTGCTTGAATACTCTTTCGTGAAGTTTACATTAGAATTTTAATGTACAAATATTACTTTGAATATTCACTTTTAGAATATCTAATGCATTATCAAAATTCTTCGGTTCTATTTAATTTAGAATGTATTTTTCAAATATAATAGAAAAGATTATTTAATAAAATTGCTTTATAGCTTTTCTAAACTCTCCATCAATAATTAAATGCCCATCAGTAATATCAGAATTCGTTTGTAATAAGGTGTTTAATTGCTTTTATTTTCTAATGAGCTTTCTTTAACAGAAAGAGGAATCTTGAATCTAATCAGCTTTATAATAATATAATTGATTAGTATTATAAGGAAAACATCTAAATTATAGCACCGAATGACACATAATTTGAAATCCTATTCATTCCAACATTTGAAGGGCGAAATGGAATCGAGTATATTAACGAAACAAGAAAAGATCAAAGCCAAGATTTATAAATACTAAGCTAAAAATAAGGTTTGACATCCAAAACTTACTGTTGCTCATTAAGCACTTAAATTTTTGAAGACTTCCTTGAACTTCTTTGACATTCGTTGGCTACATTTCCCAAACGATGATTGTCTGAAAACATTCAAATCTCTCTTAGATTAAGGAAAGACCTGCCAGATATAAGGAAAAAACTCCTTTTCACTGTTGTTGTATATTCAAGAGTTTTCCTTGCTTTTGTCACATGTAAATGAGAAATTGTTTCTTTATTTAATTCGAAAATTTTGCTTGGTTACCATTTATACCACCATTCTAAACCGTTTATATTATTTTACAACCATTAAAAAATGCCTTTTTATCGCAAATTTATTACTTCGGGTCTCAATATTTTAAATTCAGGGGGAGGGGAATATTTATTTTTATTTTGGGTAAAATAAATTCATTTTTTGCGGAGAAAAAAAATAATTGAATCCAAGTTTTATGTAAATATTTAGTAGGATAGAGTTTTTTATTCCTTAGCTAAAAATAACACATTCATTTTAAATTTAAACAAGAGAGAAAATTCACGCACCAAGCAGAGATTAAGAAACACTTTCCAACACTTCCAGAATACTTTCACAAAACTTTGACGTATAATAAGGTAAATAAGATACCTAAATAAACATTTTAGAAAACGCATAACACATTTGAAAACCAGATTTCAACAATTATCGACCATAGCCAGGCTCTTATTATCGCATGGGCAAGTCGGGACTTTGCCCATGGGCCCCGGACCTCAAGGGGTCCCCAATTCTATATATTAATTTATAAAATATATACTTTTTTTCCAATTCCAACTCTGAAAGTTTTCAAATACAAAATACAAATTTCCTTTTTATAAGATTCCACTAAACTTTCTGAAAAACAAATTTCATTTTGAACTCACAGAACTCAATCCTTTCTCAAAGCTAACCTCAACCACTATTAAATAAGAAATAATATTTTGACTTTACTAGATTGTATTAACAATGAACTTAAATCATATCTAAACTTTAGTGGTTGAAAATAATTAATTCTAATAGTCATAAGATTAATTTCTTTCCGTATTCAAAGTTTTTTTCTTTTAACTTTTAAATAGGAAAAAAAACCCAAAATTGCCATCTTTTTAGATTTATTTAAAAAAAAAAAACTTTCTACCTGTGAAGTAGAATGTATTTTATGTGATATTTTGTTATATGTAGTACAACTTAAAAAGATGTAAAAGAAAATAACTTGATTATTTATATGTTAGAGTATTTGATACTCTTCCTTAAGTTGGCGTTATTAAATTCATCTTAAAGTAATATAACAAGTTGCTAAAGTTATATAATAAAGTTTTGTTCAGTACTAAGAAAAGCAGAGTATTTTTGTTAATTAAAGTACTTAATTTAGAATTGACGGAGCTAAGAATTTCCTTCTATTTAAAACTCAAGGTGCAAAAATATTGTTTATGCTTTACACATATGACTGACTATCAACTCTATTTGAAAAATGTTGCAACGAATCCAATGGGGCCCCCTAATTTATCTTTGCCCAGGGCCCCAGTTAATCATGGTCGGGTCCTGACCATAGCGGGAAAGGTTCCAATTCTTTAATGCAGCTCAGTGTATGATTTATAGATATGCATATATTCTAAATAGTATGCTAAAATTTAGTATAGTAAGAAAACGCATAATACAGTTGAAAATTCACTTTTAACAATTTCTACCAATTAACGAAAACGTACTCAAATTCTTTTGTAAAGCCCTGTATATTAACAACAGATTTTCATACACATCACATATTAAGATTAAATCTATTACAGGCAAAAACACCCTTAAAACTACTGAAATCGCACTTCCAGAAATTATCATCCATAGGCATCCATGTATCCAGTTCTTTGCATAGCCTGTATATTATTTTATTTATATTTGACAAATATCTCTTTTTAAACGTACTTAACTTGAAAATGCATTTAATAATAATTTAAAGAAAACTTTTAAGCAATTCACGCTCATTCTCGGTAATTCTTATGAATTCTTTTGTGTAACCCGGTATATGGTCTATAGAATTTATACGTACCGTATAGTATTTAAAAATTTAGCTAAACTTAAAAACGCATAGCATAACTGAAAACGCACTTTCAACAATCATCCCTAATAGACAATACTTTGTATATATTATTACATCCAAAACCTTTTATGTGTCCCTGTACGTGAACGTTAAATGCGATGTACATCATATTCTACGGCAAGCATCTTGTAGTAAACCTCATTAATGTATATCAGTTTCAGCATGGTTGAAATAGTGCTACATAATTAAAGTACGCTGCAAACAGTTTTTCCCGCAGAACATTATATAATAGAACTCTTTTGTGTTACCTTGTAAATGCATGCCTTGCACCCCATATTCTGCAGAAAGCTTGTTTCAGTGCACCTCATAAATTTATATCAATTTCATTATGTTTGTAACGGTAAAACATCATTAAAATACGCCCCAAACGATTTTTCTGCATAGACCATAATGTTACGAAATACTTTTGAGTTCCTTTGTACACGAACTGTAAGTGTTACACATAACGTATTCTATAGTAACCATTTTCTAATACATCTCAATAAGGTATATAATTTTCAATTATGTTTAAAATAGTGTAACATCCTTAAAATACACCGCAAATGATTTTTCCCATAGACCATAATGTAACGACATATTTTTTAATGTCCCTGTAAATGTAATATAAATACTACACATTTCATTTTCAATACCGAACGTGCCGTGGTAAGCATCAATAACGTATGTCAATTACATAGCAATCCGAGTACATTTATGCGAGTTAGAGCACAGACAGGCGGACAGACAAAGACAAACTCTTTCAACTACTATGTTGGAAAGTGTTAAAAATAATAATAATTTTTTTATTCATTTTCCTTTTACAATTTTTTAACGAGCATTATAGGAAAAGATATTTACTTATATTATATTACTTTATACTATTTAAAAAATAATAATAATTTTTTTATTCATTTTCCTTTTACAATTTTTTTAATGAGCATTATAGAAAAAGATATTTACTTATTTTTAAGTATGAAATTTTTATATCTTATTTATAAATATTATAATATATATTTTTTTAATTTTTAACCCCCCCCCCCCCCCCCGCCGCAAAGAAAATCTTATTTTAATGAAAATTTTTAAAATAAAAGCAGAAATGTAAAAGAATTGTAAAAAATAAATAATAAGAACTTTAATCGATACTAGAATTGAAAAAGAGAGAATGAGAGGAAGAGGGAAACTAAAGAAAGACAAAGAAAAAAACAAGTTCTTAATGAGCAGTAGGACTTTCCCAGTATTTTCAAAAGCCGCAGGAAACTTTTTATATACATTCCGCTAATATTATCCTTTGTGCTTTCAGACCAAAGCGTAAACATCAAAAATACAATTTTTCATTACAGGTAATTAAATTCCTCTAACGTTTCTATGACATGATCGGATAATTAAGGCACGTGTAAACAGTTATATCACCGCCATTTCCATTACTAAACGTCTAGAAAGTTGAGAAGAAAAGCCGACAATTCCCTTACACCTTTATATCTCGGATAGAAAAAGTGTTAAAGAATCAGGGTCATCATCCCTCTACCAAGGTCTGCGAAGGTCGGGAGAAGTGCTTGCAAGGTGAAACACCTAAACTTCGAGATGATCCCAAGGTTAGGATGAGGATCTAAGAAGCTGTCGGGAACGGGTAGAAGAGCCCTGATTCTAGGTCAAGGCTTTTCGCAGAGTGGGGTAAGTGTGAAAGAATCGATTAATTCGCGTACCGTGAAAGAGGCTCACAAGGGGCGATTCATAGAGAGATTCAGAGGCAATTTTTAAGGGATGCTCAACGAAAAAAGTTTTCTCCATGACGCATCGCGAAATCCAATGTTAATCAGAGAGGGAATTTAAACACGGGAAGACTCATTACCTAATATGGTAAAATCTCCCAATAAATATCAACCACTAAACACGTTAAGCACCACGTCAGTCACCGGTGACTGACACTGAAATTTCCGTTTAAAACGCGTCATTCACCGATGACTCGACGTCTAAAATATGATATAAAACTAAATATATATATATTGTTTTAAGTAATTACTGAAAATTTATTTAAAATTTACTTACCTTTTATTTATTACAGGATTATACTTTCTTAAAAATTACTTAAATCATTGTACATTTTTCAGCGCTCCATTGTCAGTCACCGCGGTACTCAACGTGTTAACTAGAGGTATACATTATTAGAAGTTGTTCCAAACTAAGGGAAGCCGTCATACATACATAAATATACAAAGTAATTTAAATTCGATCAGAAGGTTCAAGATAATAAAAGATTAAAAAAAAAAAAAAAAAAAAAAAAAAAAAAAAAGCAGAAGAGAAAGAATTTAAAATATATACCTTAAATAATTTAATAATTGCGTATTAATTTAAAGTTAGTAGTTAGTATTAATTTAATATAATAGCTATTTTATGGCCGATCATACTTTCGTTAAACAAACAAAAAAAAAATGCTTTGGGGTCTATGAATCGTTTTTACCTGAAATAAATACTTTTATGGAAGAAAAAAATTAGCATAATTAATTTCTATTAAATTTGTTTATTGAAACATATGCCTTTTGAACAATTGTTTCTGCTCCTTAAATGGTATCCCTCAAAGGAGTTTATACTGTCTAATTTTCAAAATTTAGTTTTCAATATCAAAAACATACGTCGCACTTTACAGAAATTTCCCAAAATTCATACGAAGTGCAAACAAAGATGTTACATCCTTTCCATGCATAACTTTGCATAATTGTAGATTACTGTCATTAGAACATGCTTAGCTCATTCTTATTGCTTTGGGAAAATGCATAAAAGTTCGTTTTAGATCATATGTTAGTGATTTTGAATATGTCGCAAGTTAACGATCATCATTATTTTAAACTGTTAGACTAAAAATTATTTTATTTTCAGGGATTATTTTCAGTTTTATGATAGGATGTGTGTTTAAAAGGATATATCAATCTGTTTCGATTGTAAATATATAAGAATTTCACTAGAAAAATTACTACAAAACGACCATTTTCATATTTCTCTGATTTTTCTCTTAAAAAAAAGAAAAGAAAAATTCCATCATATTTTGTAAAAAATAAATGTCATAAGATTTGCAATTTCATTTTTGCAACGTGGATAATTCTAATTGTTTTGTATGCTTAAAACAATAAATACTGTTTATTAAATACTTTACTTGATAAATGCATGAAATTACCGTAGAACCTCGATTGTCCGAAGTAATTGGGACCGACCCTCTTTCGGAAAATCGAAATTTTTGAATGATCGAGAATACAACAATTTTAAGATTAAGGAGAAATATATGCAATATTTCTTATTACGGCAACAAGTGCTTAATAAAAATAAAGCAATAGCAAAATAGAAACAAGAATAAATTACCTGAATTTAAATTTTGAAATTAAGTACCTTTTACATACATCACAAGGGTTTGAAAAAATGTTTTGTTTGTCGCAGTTTCGATTGCTTTTGCTTTGAAACTCTATCACGGAGTTTTTTAATACAGCTCATATTCAAAATATTAGAATAATTAAGAAAAAGTAGTAAGAAAAAATTATTTTTCATTTAATTATTTGTGATACTAAGTAAATGCAATTAAATTTCTTATAAATTATATATGGAATATTTAGATAAGATTTTAACATTTACAAAATGTAAAATACAGTGCAATAAATTAGGTATACAGCTTTCTGAAACACATCAAAATATTAGAATAAAATTTAGATTGGTTCAAAATATTAGAATATCTTATTTTACGCAACAATATTACCTTATGAATTTGAAGTAAATGGTAATTAATATTTTGTAGCATCCCCTTTAGCTTTCATAACAGCGTACAATCAATTTTGCATACTATATACAAGGTGTTTACAAACATTTCTATCAATATTAGCTCAAATAGAATTTATACATGCCACTAACTCAGTTTTACTTGAAGGAGGATTTTCTTGGAGTTTTTTCTTCATCATGCACCATAAGTTTTCGATGGGATTAAGGTCTGGTGAGTTTGTTGGCCAAGGAAGTACCCTAATGTTGCGTTGGCGGAACCAATTCTTAGTTGACACCGAGGTATGCGGTGTCGCTAAATCTTGTTGAAAGATGAAATCATCTTCAAATAAATCTTCTGATGATGGAATCATATAATATTCCAAAATTTCTTGGTATATCTGAGAGTTAACCTTTTCGTAGACGATGAATAACTTTTCAGGTCTTACTGCACTCTTCCAACCCCAAACCATGACACTAGCAGCAAATTTTACGGAACGTTTAAGGCATTCTTTATCAAATGCTTCTTGCTTCATTCTCCAAACTCGAATACCTTGATTACCATATGAAACACAAAACATACTTTCATCACTAAATAATATATTTTTCCAATCTTCTTCGCTCCTTAAACGTCTTGATTTACATAATTTTAATCTCGAGCGCTTTTGTTTTGCAGTCATGAGAGGTTTTGTTTTCGGTACACGAGATTCAAACTGAAATTTATGGAGACGTCTTAATGTTGTCGATATATAAACTTCAGCTCCTTTTTTCCATTTTTGATGCAAGAATCGCACACTTTTAAAATGGTTTTTCTTAACTACACGCTTCAGTTTCCTGTCATCTCTAGCAGATGTTTTTCGTTTTCGATCGCGATTTCGGCGATTATTTTGAAAATTTCCCTTTTTAGGGTTTCGTTCATCTGACGAAACCCTATTCGTCTCGCTCCTCTGTCTGTCTGTCTGTCTGTCCGTCTGTCCGTCACAGAGCCCGTTCTCAGAAACTATACATGTTAGAGACTTGAAATTTTGGGTACTTATAGCTGAACACCTCACATCAAACAACAAATCATAAAATTTTGAAAAAGTTGGTAATTAACCTAATTACGGGCTAATTAAATTCTAAAATTAACCAATCAACCTTTTGAATGCAGGTGAAAATGCACGTTATCGAAATCCTCCCCAGTTTCTCCTAATGGTTGCCAGTAAACTCAGCGGATGCTCCGTCAAATCAGCCGGTGCAGGGTTACCACGGAGTACTTTAAGCAATAAATGAAGTGGACCTTCAAAAAGCAAAATTGGATCTGCCGAAATAGCGGTCGTACAAATTCGTAACAGGCGTAGAAATACGCGGAAAAAATTCTACTTTATTTTGGTATAAATTTCAAATTTCTGCGTAGGATAGAACGCAAAAAATCCACTAAAAATCGATCGATAAAAATTTAATTTCTGTGTTTTTAAAAACAATGAAAACAGATTTCCATTCACCGGAAGGCAGCTGTCATCATTTCTGGACATATCGGCGCGGGAGAAATTTAAGGGGAGGAAAGTCTAATACGAAATTTAAACTTTTTAAATATTAAATTTTTCGATTGAATTTTTTGACATCCGGGCTGGAAATTTCTCGCAGATTCCATACATATCCGGTTCAAAGAGATTGCTTCATTACGAGCTGAGATATTAATTATTATTTTATTAATTCCTTTTATTTCCATCTAATGCCAGATTAAGATGGAGGCACGTGCTTTTTTAACGGAGATTTCATTTAAATTAGGAAATTAACAATTTGCGTGGGGTGTTTCGACGGCGCGCTATGAGATAAGTATTAATTATTCAATATGAAAAAGTTTATAGGTTTATAAGTGTTCATCCCACTATTTCCGAATAGCAATTTCAGGAAATATCTTAAATTATTGTTTAAGACCGCCACTCGATGTCTTCGAAACTTTAAGATACTTTATAACACATAAGAAAAAGTGTAAAAAAGAATGGAGTGTGATATTTCGAGGAGTGGAGGGGGGGGGGGGACTAGATTTATTTATTAAATCTTAGCGTTTGTTATCGCGGAAAATGTTTTAAATTGTTGGTTAAGACTGCACCGCCACCCTCCCGACCATGTATCTACGGAGAGATTGCGCAAAGGAGTTTCGTTCAGATATGCTTTTGTTAAGAATAGAGTGCGCTCCCTGGTGGTGGAATGCGGAACTAACGTAACGCGATTTTGTTAAAATTAGGAAATATAACAAGGCGATCCGTTTGCAACTTTAAGATGCTTCATGACACATAATAAAAAGCTTATAAAATAATGGTGCATGCAATTTCCTGTGAAGGGAGGGCGGGGGAGGGGCGCTGGATTTCTTTTTTTTAAAATAGCGTTTACGACCTTTTTAGGTGTCGTTTTTTGAGCACTATGATATACTCAGACACGTGCTGCTTATGAAATATAAAAATGTCAAAATTTTAGTTACCACTTCCGAATAGTACTTTCGGCAAATTTCTTAATTTCTCGCTTAAGGCCGCCACCAACTTCAGTAACACATACACTGATAGGTTGTTTAACAGAGTTTCGATCTGATACACTTTTGTTCTGAATAGTGTGTGCTCCCTGGTGGTGGAATTTGCAACTAACATAACGCAATTTTGTTAAAATTATAAAATCTAACAAGTCGATCTGCTGGAAACTTTGACATAGTTCATAGCACATAATAAAAAGCTTATAAAAGAATGTTCCGTGCAATTTCCTGAGGCGCCTACCTATCTCGGGTGCTATAGACCCGATCCCCTCGACTAATATACCTACGGATAGGCTGTAAATCGGAGTTTCCTTTGGATAGAGGTTTGTGTAGAATAGAGTGCACCCCTGGTTGCGAAATGTGGAACTAACAGATTTCACAAAAGGATAAAGTGTTTTAAAGGAATATTAAACGAAACCCTCTGTGCGATCTGTGATCACACTTACCCACTTGTTTTAATATTGTGTTAGTATTTTATTAACGCGTGATTGCATACAATGTAAATAATTCGCTATATAACATTAATTTTTACCGTGCCGATACAAATCAACCATACGAAGTTTAATAGATTCAGGAATATCACTCACGCGACCCATTTTAAGACGAAAAAGCAAACAAACTGCAAAAAGAATACTGATTTTAAATAAAATCGTCTGAATTTATTCAATGATGCCACCAGTTATGAATTGGTGATAATTAAAGGAGAATTAAGGTGAAATATTCTAATATTTTGAACGACTTGAATAAATATTCTAATATTTTGACTTTTCAAAATAATTTGTTTTTCAATTAATCTTTTCAAAAATGATATTAATTTTAAGATAATAAATAAGTTTAATCAACAATAAGTTCTTAATAAAAATATTGTTTGCATATTTGCATTAAAAGACATTAAATTACCAAACGATATTTTCAATTTGTAAAAAAAGTAATTATTCTAATGTTTTGAATATGAGCTGTATGCTGTATTATTAGTTCAGCAGTATCACAGTCTTTCTGCTGCTCCAGTTTTTTCGTTTTCTTCGTTCCACTCCGCAGCTTACGGGAACTCAAGTTAAATTCAAAGGAACTCTAAGAAAGAGGATCGAAAATATTTATATGTACTCGTATTTCGGAAAGGACCGCTTGCACACAAGGAATGTGATAGTTTAAAAACAAAAGAAAAAAACTTTCAAAATGGATTTGCAAACAAGGAATCTGACAGTAGGGGGGGGAAAGCCTACTAAATGGATTTGCACACAAAAAATGTGATAGTACGGAAAAAAAAAGCTAAAAAATTTATTTCGGTTAACCGAGAATTTCGGATAAAAGAGATTCTACTGTACTTGCAATTTACACATGATAAATAATATTTTACCCAGATGGTATACTGTGAGCTCCAAGTTTTAAAATATTGACCCAAAGCTATTTAGTAACGGTCAGAATTGTAGAATACGCAAAAAATAAAAAGATATCACTTCGCTTTTAGTGCAAGAAAAAAACAAAAAATACCGTTTTGACTCTTTATAAAGTTGCTTATGATTTAAACGTGTTTTATTTTGTCTTAAGAAGTCATCTACATATTAAAATAGATCCTAAATTCTAAATGCTTAATATCAACACCTTAATTTGGTTACATAGTTTATATCCAGCGTACGAATGGAAAAATACAAATTAGCATCGATTTTGAATGATAAGTTAGTGAAATATAAATTATTGCAAAAATGAACTAATCAATGCTAAAGATAAACGGCCATTATTTATAGACGCAGTGATGCGGGTAGGTATTTATTTCTTGGGTATATACCCGAGTATTTATCCAAAGCTGGTGTAAATACCCAAACAATATTTTTACATTTCAGTGTAAAAAAATCATATACTCTGTATAAAAATTTCTTGAAATCATAGGTTACAACACTCCAAATGCTACTGTACCTTCAAACCATCAAATTTACTTGAGAATTGACCTTTATTTTAGAAATTGTTCATCATACGAGAATAGAAAGCGCTCAACTTATATAGTTATTTGCAGAGAAACAGGGTGTATCCGGAAAAGAAAAGTCTTGCGAGAAAGATTAGAGAAAATATTCTTACTGGACTAGCTAAAGTGGATTTGCTCATATTAAGTGTACCTGTTGCATAATTAACAAAAAGTATCTATTTAATAAAATTCTTCTCATTTTTTCACATTAACTTCTTTACATTGTTGTTATTTAAAAAGACATTTAAATTAAATATTTAAATGTAAAATGTTGCGTTTCTTTAAAATTTAAGAGTTATAAGAAACTTAAAAGGTCTAAATTTTCCTTGATCGGTTATAACTAATCGCTTACACTAATCAGTTATATCTAATAGCAATATGAAGGTTTTTTACGGCTATATTTAATTGCAGCATAAATACCCAGGTAAATACCCAAAATGGTTATTTACCCTGGGTATTTACCCTTAGAAATAAATACCGGGTATTTTACATCACTGTAGGCATTGCTCATTAAGTGTACCTGTTGCATAATTTAATAAAAAGTACCTTTTTAATAAAATTATTTCCAGTAAATACATTAGCTTCTTTACATTCTTCGTTATAATATAAAAAGACATTAAAATTCAATATTTAAATGTAAAATGTTGCGCTTCTTTAAAATTTAAGACTTATAAGAAACCTAAAGTTCTTAATTTTCCTTGATCGGTTATAACTAATCGCTTACACTAATCAGTTATAACTAATAGCAATATTAAGGTTTTTTACGGCTATATTTAATTGAAGCATAAATACCCAGGTAAATACCCAAAAGGATTATTTACTTTTAGAAATAAATATCCGGGTATAAATGATTATTTACCTTTAGAAATAGTAAATACCCAGGAACTTTACATCACTGTAGTCATTGTTTATTAAGTGTCCCTGTTGCATAATTTAATAAAAAGTATCTATTTAATAAAATTCTTCCCATTAAATACATTAGCTTCTTTGCATTCTTCGTTGTAATTAAAAAAGACATTTAAATTAAATATTTAAATATAAAATGTTGCGTTTATTTAAAATTTAAGAGTTAGAAGAAACCTAAAGTTCTAAATTTTCCTTCATCAGTTACAACTAATCGCTTACACTAATCAGTTATAACTAATAGCAATATGAAGGTTTTTTATGGCTATATTTGATTGAAGAATAAATACCCATAGGTAAATAATCAAAATGGGTATTTACCCTTAGAAATACATGCCCGGATATTTTACATCACTGTAGGCATTGCTCATATTTAGTGTATACACTTAATGTAAAAAGACATTCAAATTCAATATTTAAATGCAAAATGTTACGTTTCTTTAAAATTTAAGAGTTATATGAAACCTAAGTTCTAAATTTTTCTTTATAGGTTGTAACTAATCGCTTACACTTATCAGTTATAACTAATAGCAATATGAAGGATTTTTTGCGGCTATATTTAATTGAAGAATAAATAACCATAGGCAAATACCCAAAATGGGTGTTTACCCGGGTACTTACCTTGGATATTTACCCTAAAAAAATACCCGGGTATTTTACATCATTGTAGGCGTAACTCGAACAAATTTATCTATTTCATTAATTTTCTTTTTTAGCACTCCCTTTTGTTTAATCTAACTTGGTTTTTGTATGCAAAGTTAGAATTTTGCAATCTATTTTTCACTCACTTTCTCTTATGCTAGAATTATAAAAATTATGTATACATATGTGTTTCGGATGACAATAAAAAATTTTAATATTTTTAGAAGTTAATTATAAATTAATTTTAAGGTATTTTTCAGTTAGCTGATGCAGGCGATAAATAAAAAACTATTCTTTATGGTTTTACAACTACCTGCGTACGAGTTACAAAAGCAACGTTCTTTATGCACCAAACCATGCTCGCCAAAATATGTCATCTGGCAGTGAAACTTCAACAACGAAATATTTTAAACACTAAAAAGTAGGAAATATAAATGAAAAATAGAGAATATAGTATTTTTTAAATACGCTTTAATCAATTAGTAGTATAATATTAATTAAATAATGATTTTATATTCGGAAAACAACTTAGAAATCTTGAACAGATAGTTGAAATAATGCTCTTTTCTTTCTTTACTTTGCCATATCTTAAAAAAGAAACCGAGCAAAAATTATAACTTTTTAAAAATATTCACTAGTCCTATTTTCTACTAAGCGTAAAGGAAAGCGATGAATTTTCTATAATCGGGGCCCACCCCAAATTAATGTATTGCAGCGAAATTGTTTGGAATAACATGAATTGCATTCAGGAAATCGGGCATGAGTTTTAAGATAAACATTGAATGCTTATAATAGAGTGGGTTTTTTTTATGTGTTTTTACTTTTATACTTGTTTTAAGCTTTCCAAAAACACAAACATAACGCATATGCATATTTTCTATATTTTTTCTAATACTAGGACTTCCCTCAGAGGGATTAGTCTGAGCGATATTACTGAGAACATAGATTTAATAATAACATGTGGAAGCAAAGAAAATGAGATGTTATCTTTAATTGTCCATATACTGCGAAAAATTGAAATGATGAAAATAAACGAATTGTAGAATTACAAAATCTTATATATAAATTCGTATACACTGTTTAAAAAAATGGGAAATCAAACCATTCAAGACAGCCATGCATGGATATAAAATTGAAAGTACGCAATATATTAAAAGTAAAATAGAAAATGAAACACTAATTTACTTATATCGGAATTTCAACTGTATAAAATGATGTCAAGAGCATAATCAGACGCTCCGCACCAATTTGAGTAACTTTAAATGACAAATATATGATGTTTAAAAAGAATGGACTATATTTTATATGGTGTTTGCTCCCCCGGAATAGTTAATATTGTACAATATCTGTTTTCCACGGATGCAATGAGGTTGTCGATAACATTTAAGGAATTCTCTTCTCAAAATCTAATATAGTATCAAAGTATTGAATACATCAAAAGTGGCATGCAATGCTTCGTTAGAGTGTGTTTTAGATATGCTCGATCGGATTTAAATGATGAGTGTATGCTGGCCACTACATACGCTGTATTGTTTTGTTTTCAAACATATTCTGCACAAGTTGAGCTGTATTTAGCATGTATTAAATAAAAGAAATCGGCAATGATTACAACATAAAGTATGGCACAAGATCTGAATATATCGTCTGCATAACTTTTGAGCTGTCAAAGTGTCATTTGAAGTAATTTACAAATCCATACATATTTATTCAGCAAATCGTGCAAGCTAACATACGCCAATATGAACCCGATTACAAAATTTCACCAGAATAAGTTAATATATAAAAAATCTACTAATGATAATTGAGAATATGACCTTATGATAAAATGTCTAGAAAAATGAATCGGATAAAAAATTCATATCACATTTAAAACGGCACTTCCCTCTGTTAGTGGCCTTGGCGAGAGATAAAAAAGCCTAGAGAAGGAACACTTTAACAAGTACTTTCGGGCAACCTACTCACTGTTTCATACAGGTCTTTATTCAATATTTACACAATTTATTTAATGCTAGGTGGGTATCTATCAGTTTTGTTGCATTTAAATCGCATGTTTTGCGGAGGAAATGCAGCATTATGAAATATTTAAAGTTGCTGTACCTAATAATTCCAAATTAATGGTAATTGAGATCGCTTTCCGTTAATTTCATCTTTTTAAATTAAAAATTTTTTAGAAACCATTCATAGAGACAATTGTATATTTTAAAACTAACCCGAAGCAAAATTTCAAGATTTTGGGCTCAGCAGTAACAGAGAAATAGAAAATTTTTGAAAGTTTTTTGTTTCTGCACTGTTTTTTATAGCGACATTTTTAGAAATTGTGCTATTGCGAGAATTTACGTCATGATAAATACAGCCATGTCAATTTTCATGTTTATATTCCTAACAGTTCCATGTTCTTCGTTACTTAGATCATCTTTAGATCTTTTTCCGCTTTGTTTAGTCTTTCTATTTTTTAGAATTCGTTCTACAACGAGCATTTACATCTTATTAATTACTACCATGCCAAAGTTCTAGTTCTAACCCCAACAGTATCACAAAAATGTCAGTATTCCAAATAAATCATAGTTTAGAACCTTTCTAGAAATTTTTACGTTTATCCGTCAAATTGAACCTTTTAGAGAGCGTTCATTACGAGTATTTACATCTTAAAAGTAACTACCGCACCAAATTTAAAGTTTCTAACCCAATCAATATCGCAGAAATCACAATTTTAGAACTTTTTTGCTCCTGCAGCGATGTAGGTTCTTGCACTGACATAAAATAGTCTTTTTTTCGGAGCAGAGATGGCCACCAACATTTTTTTATGTTGGCTGTGTAGTTTCAGAGATAACACCTCACAAACGTACAAGCATTAATAATATTATATACTTTATAATATTATAACGCTTTATAATATTAGCATTAGATGTACAGATACAAAAGCCATTTATCTGTTACAAGCTAAAGTGCCGGCGTTGCCCAGAATTTGAAGGATGTTTGTTCTGAAAAATCAATTTCGAAATTTAACATACAACACAAAACAAACATTAAAAAAAGCAGTCGAATTGTTGTTAAATGAATCATATGAAAACGCTATATAAAAATGTATAAATGTATATAACAGACGCAAAAGAATACAGCTATAAATGAACTTATTTCAATTTATGATTGGAGCAATAATGTTAAAATACGCCAATATTTCCCTAATCGGGTTTTTATTATGCTTCAATACATTTTTCACACTCATATGACGTTATACTATATCCACCATGCCCTTTATATTTCCAATATGACGTAATATTTTCCTCTTTCACGTGGAAACCTTGAAATAAAAAAGTTATGAAGTTATATTCACTTTCATTTAAATTCGTCAAACCATTTATTTCATTTTCATATTTCACGTGGATATCTTGCAATAGAAAAGTTATGACGTAATATTCACCCTTTTTTTTAAATTCGGCAAACTATTTATTTCATTTTCATTTTTCACGTGGAAATCTTGCAGTAGAAAATTAATTGTTGTAGTAATAATTTTATTGTGTTTTTTAATTGTTGGCAACTGCTATAACGAAAAATGTTTAAATTTGACAAGACATTGCTGTTAAATTGGTGGTTTTTTATTAATTAAAAATTAACTATAAGTTATTTCGATTCCGGATTACTTTAGTTGTCTCGGCCATGTTTTAATACACATGTACGTATCTCTTCACAATTTTGGCTTCCAAATTGTGGATTTTTTATAGAATTACAAACAGACAGATAGACAAGTTTTCATTTTTATATATCTCTCTATTCTATGAAAAGTAACTAACGCTGTCACCGCCACCGCCACCGCCGCCGCCGCCGGTTTTGAATTTTTTGTGACCGGAGGTCTTTCTTCGTTAAAATTAAGAAAACTATTGCATACAAATATATGAAAATCGGTGGTATTATAGCGAAATGTTTGATCAACACACTAATGCATACAGTTTTCAAATCGAAGAATTATTTAAAGAGATATTTAATGCTAAAGTTGGACAAAATCGTTCCATTAAAAAAAATGTATAAGAGCAAAAGCTATACATGGGAATTTAATCATTTTTAGATCATTTTATTCAATAGAAGATCCCGGTCTGCAGATTTCATTAATTTTTTTTAATTTGACTCATTTTTTGAGGTTTTATTTCTATTTTAAATTCAAATATTCAGCATTTTGACAGATATTTTTTACATATTTTAGAAAATGGTATTAATTTAAACTGTTGCCAACTGTATAAACAGCGCAAACAATAATGTTTGCTTCAAATAAAAAAATTATTTACACGTTACTATTATAAACAGAAAAAACCTTCAAATTACAATTAAATAATTAGGTATAAAAAGCAGGCACTTATTGGAAATTACGCCATAAAAACTATATTTACATGTGAATTTTAAAAGAGAAAGGATATTGTAAAATAAATTCATTAACATGCGTTAGAAATCTGAAATAGAACAAATTACGTCACATTACACTTATTATGCAAAATGAACAAAAAATAGTATTGCAAAACTGTTTAAATTTAAAAATTGCGCGAGACAAAATATTAGAGGTTAAATATTAGATTTTTTCAAAATTTTATTAATTGTCGTTTGATGTGAGGTGTTCAGCTGTAAGTATGCAATTTTTTATGTTTCAACATAATTAGGGGCTGAGTTAGAAAAATTGCTTTAAATACACAAGTTAGAGCCCAGAGGGTTAAATATTAGACTTTTTCAAAATTTTATTATTTGCTGTTTTATATGAGGTGTTCAGCTATAAGTATGCAAAATTTCATGTCTCCAACTTAATTAGGGGCTGAGTTAGAAAAATTGCTTAAAATACACAAGTTAGAGCCCAGAGGGTTAAATAATAGACTTTTTCAAAATTTTATTATTTGTCGTTTGATGTGAGGTGTTGAGCTATAAGTATGCAAAATGTCATGTCTCCGACTTAATTAGGGGCTGAGTTAGAAAAATTGCTTAAAATACACAAGTTAGAGCCCAGAGGATTAAGTAATAGACTTTTTCAAAATTTTATTATTTGTCGTTAGATGTGAGGTGTTCAGCTATATGTATGCAAAATGTCATGTCTCCAACTTAATTAGGGGCTGAGTTAGAAAAATTGCTTAAAATACACAAATTAGAGCCCAGAGGATTAAGTAATAGACTTTTTCAAAATTTTATTATTTGTCGTTAGATGTGAGGTGTTCAGCTATAAGTATGCAAAATGTTATGTCTCCAACTTAATTAGGGGCTGAGTTAGAAAAATTGCTTAAAATACACAAGTTAGAGCCCAGAGGGTTATATTAGACCTTTTTCAAAATTTTATTATTTGTCGTTTGATGTGAAGTGTTCAGCTATAAGTATGGAAAATTTCATGTCTCCAACTTAATTAGGGGCTGAGTTAGAAAAATTGCTTAAAATACAGAAGTTAAAGACTGGAGGGTTAAATATGACTTTTTCAAAATTTTATGATTTATCGTGTTATCGCAAGTTTTCAGCTATAAGTATGCAAACTTTCAATTCTCCAACTTAGTTAGGGGATGAGTTAGAAAAATTGCTTAAAATACATAAGTTAGAGCCCAGAGGGTTAAATATCAGACATTTTTCAAAATTTTATTATTTGTCGTTTGATGTGAGGATTTCAGCTATAAGTATGCGAAATATCATGTCTCCAACTTAATTAGGGGCTGAGTTAGAAAAATTGTTTAAAATACATAAGTTACAGCCCAGAGGGTTAAATATTAGACTTTTTAAAAATTTTATTATTTGTCGTTTGATGTGAGGTGTTCAGCTATAAGTATGCAAAATGTCATGTCTCCAACTTAATTAGGGGCTCAGTTAGAAAAATTGCTTAAAATACAGAAGTTAGAGATCGGAGGGTTTAATATGACTTTTTCAAAATTTTATGATTTATCGTGTTATCGCAAGTGTTCAGCTATAAGTATGCAAACTTTCATGTCGCGAACTTAATTAGGGGCTGAGTTAGAAAAATTGCTTTAAATACACAAATTAGAGCCCAAAGGGTTAAATATTAAGCCTTTTTCAAAATTTTATTATATGTCGTTTGATGTGAGATGTTCAGCTATAAGTCTCCAACTTAATTAAATTAGGGGCTGAGTTAGAAAAATTGCTTAAAATATACAAGTTTGAGCCCAAAGGGTTAAATATTAGACTTTTTCAAAATTTTATTATTTGCCGTTTGATGTGTGGTGTTCAACTATAAGTATGGAAATTTCCAAGTCTCCGATATATATAGTTTCTGAGAACGGGCTCCGTGACAGACGGACAAACAGACAGACAAAGGAGTGAGACCGGTAGGGTTTCGTTAGATGGACGCAACTCTAAAAACATGCTGCGGATGACTGTAACAACATCCTAAAATTACATTACCATCAGCGATGCGATCTACCAATCCCGAATTTAGTTTATATTCGTTTCATATATTCTTATTCTTTTGTGCGGCCCTGTAAAATAATTATCAATATTATATACAGTAAAACCTCTGAATAGCGGACACCCCGAGAATGCAGAATTTGTCCTCTATTTAGAGGTGTTCGCTACTGAGAGTAAAAAATTTACAGTTATTTAAGGGTTGGTAATCGAAAAAATGCCCGCTAAATAGAGGTGTCCACTAATCGGGTGTGTCCGTTATGGAGGTTTTACTGCATAATAATATCATCCTTTACAAGAAAATTGCATGCTGTATGATAGACAGGCAGACATCCAGAGAAAGATAACCTCCGAATCAATAAACACTCATGTCTTTTGTTTTAATTATCCACAAATGTATGTCATACAACATGCCAGATTTTATACAACAGGCTAAAAACGGTCACCGTGGTACGGAATACTGTATTATTATTTGTTTGCCCACCAAAACTGATTGCCACGGGTTGTTGCAAGGTTTGTGATCACGTGGTTGAAACTGATCTATTCAATATTACTGCGTGCGTATTTTTTTTTATTTGCTCCATGTGTTCAAACCAGTTGTCTACGAAAACATCAACCGGTGAAAGTGACGCACACCAAATTTCTGTGACGTATGCAGATAAATTGTGCTTTTTTAAGAGTTTTTTCTATATAATTTTTAAACGGTTTGGAACTTATTTTTCATAGTAGGTGCATTCAGTAGGCGACCCTCATAGGTACCTTCTGGTGCAATCAGAAACGAAATCCGACAAATATTTTTTGAGTTATGCTTGACGAAAGGTTTTTATTAGGCTTTTTTTTTTAGTAGGACATGGCGTTAATATCCATCGTAGTAGTAAAGTGTCCGGACAGTAATATTTCGCTGAGTATTAGCCTTCGCTTCGCTCAGACAATTAATTATTAATTTATAATGCATTTATTTCGTCGCCACAAGAATACACAGAGTCGAAAACCCCACGAAATAAATTTCGATTAGTTTTTACGTTATCAATAGATATGTAAACTGAAACTCCCAGAACTCGAAATCCCATGTTAATCTATGGGAAAACTTTCAAGCGCGATCACTCATTACCTAATATAATTATTAAAATACCGTTTACACCATCAGAAAGTAGACGTCAGATTCCGATGATGTGCGTTTATAAAAACTGTCTACGTAAATTTTAAGTATTTTTAAGAAGATGATAAAATTTAATCAAATGGAAATTTCAAAGTTTATAGGGATTTTTATGTACTTAAAATTTACGGAGATAATTTTTAAAAACGCACATCATCGGCATCTGACATCATACTTTCTGATGGTGAAAACGGTATTTTAATAATTATATTAGATAATGAGTAATCGCGCTTGAAAGTTTTACCATAGGCTAACATGGGATTTCGCGATCGGGGAGTTTCAGTGCACCGGAGCCTTAAGTAGCCATACTTAAGATTAAACTTAAAAATATCTTTTTTATTATTTCATGCACACTAAAGCACTCATGCACGTACTTATAGCACGTAAACGACACATTTATAACTATTCTGATTGTTATTGTTACAGATTGTTTTAACATCGTTTGACACGATTTTCAAAATTGATAAAGTCGCCGAATACACTTTAGCTCATATTGTTTTTGATTAACCAATTTGTATTTGGGATAAATGCAGAACGAAAATCGAACAAAACAATAAAGAAATGCAGGGGTTTGGAATACAGATTTTTAAACGCTCATATAAGAATAAATATGCCGTTCTTCAAGAAAAGTTTACAGTAACGAGATTGCAGAAAATCATAAACAAGGAATTTTGGGGCAAACAACTTCACTCTGCGACTTTTAGGAATTGGACTTATGACAATGGTTCGTTTTTTTTTTGTTGTTGTTTGTTTGTTTTTTAATCATAGCTTTTGCTCTAGTTCAAAATTTCAAATGCAATATTAATTAAAATATTACAAATTAATAAAACTTGAATATGAATGAATCGAAAATGTCTATTTTTTGATCGATTTAATTCTTAACACTTTCCAACACAGTTGAAAAATATTTGCGAATTCCGTTTGTCTGGCCAACTGGCTGGCTGTCCCTGCTCTAACTCGTGTAAATATACTCGAATTGTCAAGTAATTTATGTATGTTATTGAAATTTACCATGACATGTTCGGTATTTAAGATGGAGTATGTGACATTTATAGTTCCTTTACATGGTCAATTAAAAAAAATTCTATTACATTATGGTCTATGGGGAAGAATCGTTTGCAGTGTATTTTAATGATGTTACCTTGTTTCAAACATATTGAAATTGATATACACCACGAAGCTGCACTACAAGATGTTTAATATTGAATGTGGCGTGCATAGCATTTATCGTTCATTTACATGGCCACATCACAAAAGAATTCGGTTACAGTACTGTTTATGAGAGATAATGCTGGGAGTGTGTTTGAAACTGCGGTATGCGTTGTTAAATTTAATAAGTATTTTGCGTATTACTTGATGTGTATAAATTTTATAGATCGTATGCAAAGCTGCACAAAAGAATTCGAGTGCATTTCCGCTTACTGCCGTTAAATTGCTACGGTGTTATGTGTTTCCTAACTGAACTGATTTTTTGCATACTGTGTAGTATATATACAAATATGTTGTGGAAACCTAGCCTTTTCACAGTTTTCCACATATAAAAACCCTCATAAATGATACAGAATCACGGCCTATGGAGATCCCATGTATTCGTAAGAGACACCAGAAAATTGGTCTAAGTCCCAGAGTTTGCCGGGAACATAAAAGTAAATAACTCCAGCACGATCAATCATACGAAGGTGACACCTTGGAACAGGGTGGATAAAAGAGGGGCCACCTGGGTTCCACTTTGTTATACCGAAATATGCGAGTAAGTGCTTCTCGGCAATGCATACTTTGACAGGAGAGTTTCGGGTGCAAAATGTGGGTAGGGCCTGGCCTAGCCATTTGAAGGGCAGCTGTCAAAAGGATTGGGACAGGCGAACCAATGCCAGTGGATATTGGAGACTCACATTGTTTTCCAGAGAGAAATTAATGATATATACGAGATCTCTGAGCAAATCAGGAGGATCAGAAGAGTTAGTTAACCCTTTGGGGACGAGCGACACGTATACGTGCCGCATGAAGCGCTCAGAATCCTTGTTTTTTCTCACCAGTAAAATTTTACTGTAAAATTTGCCTTATTTAATCAGCGCATTTTCTCGATTCAAGAAGACGCAAATTTCTGTTTTTAAAAAATGGCGACAAAAGATTAAAAATTTCGTAAAAGGCTCCCGTCCCGAAGGGGTTAAGTCTAAAACTCGAAAAAGGTTCTTTAACCTGGGAGAGAGAAACTTTCTCTCTAGGCTTTTTACGTAACTTATTCTCGGAGAGGTCGCTCCGAGGGAGAGACGGTATTGTTCTCACAACGGCAACAAAGCCGAGCAGCTGGATTTCAGCTGGGTTCGTCAGCGGAGAAAGTGAATCGATGAGGTGACTGCTAGTCAGCACTTCTAAAGAACATTATTTACTTTGAAGGAGCCATAGTGTTTTACAGAGACTCTTTAACACTAGAACGGCGGTAGGGGTCATTTTGACACCTGAGTACTTTCGTCCGTTGATTACTTTTGTTTGCTTGGGCGAAATCGTTTGAATTTTTTTGACTTTTCCTAAATAGATAACATATATTTCTAAAAAAAAATTCAGCTTTCTAGATTTGTTAGTTTTTGAAATATGGACTTGTATTACTAGAACGGCGGACGGGGGTCATTTTGACCCCATTAGTAAAATACTCTTTGTACTCGAAGCTGCTTTTGTTGCTATACTATATGTTCGAGGAGAAATAAAAAAAATGGTTTAGATTTATATTCATTCTCGTCCAAGGCATGAGGAATAATATTTTGCAAATAAACTATCTCAAGAGATAGATTCAAAGAAAGAAAAATATTTTTTAGGTTTGATGAAAAGACAACAGGATCTAGCAGACTACAGACTGATAAATTTGCTCTTGCATCTAAAATGTGGAATAAATTTATTGAAAATTGCAAAACATGCTACTGACCAGGACAAAATATTACAGTTGAACAATTGCTCGCATCTCAGGATAGATATAAATTTACGCAATATTTGCCAAATAAATCGGATAAATTTGGAATAAAATTTTGGTGATGTGTTGACGTTGATACTAAAAACCTCTTGGATGAATTTATTTATCTGGAAAAGGATGAAACAGCAAATCCTTAATTACGTTTATCGGAAAATGTTGTCGTGAAATTAACAGATCCCCATCTAAACGAAGGGAGGAATATTACAACAGATAGCTATTTTACTAGCATCAAATTAGCAGAAATGTTAAAAGCTAAAAATACAACTTTGGTTGCACAATGAAAAAGAACCGAAGAGAAATTCCTATATCATTGAAATATATGCGCAGTACTCTTTATTCATCGAAGATAGTGGAATATGATAATATGACACTTACCATCATCTATCAAGCCAAAAGAAAAAAATGTGGTTTTCTACTGAGCTCATTACATTCTACTGTAAAAACTGAAGACGGTCTCAAGAAGTTGCACGATTCAATAGAATATTACAACGCAACGAAGTGTGGTATGGATATCCATGATCAGATGTGCCGAAAATACTCCGTGAAATCGGCTTCTGGACGATGGCCTGTACATATCTTTTTCAATATTTTGGATCATGCAGCTTTAAACGCCTGGATAATTTTAAACGCCTGGATAATATATAAAAGTGTAACAGGCAAGCCTATCAGTAGAAGAGATTTTCTATTAAATTTAGGAGATGTGTTCAGAATGGATCTTATGGTTTCAGATCTCCCAAAGATCTTTCCTGAGTCTTCAGAAAAAAAAAAAAAAAAAAAAAAAAAACACGAAAATAAAATAAATATCAAGAGAAAAAATGTCAAGTACAGACATGCAATGGCAACAAATCTCAAGAATTTTGCACACCATGTTTCAAAATTGTGTACTGGAAAAATTGCTTTTTTTTTTACAACTGAATTAATTCCTAATACGTGTGAACAATTTGGAGTAAAATGTACTGGAAAAATTACTTATTTTTTTTTTTTGGTAAAACTGAATTAATTCCTAATACGTGTATACAATTTGGAGTACTATAAGCATTAAATGAAATTGAAAGAGAATGCTTAACATATTAACCATTCAGCTACACATAGTGAAATAACGAAAACAACAGAACATATTTCTCATTTATGGATTTAGAGAGTGAATCATTCGGCGAGTAAGTAGATGAAAATATAAATATATATTATTTTATAAATTGTGTTTTATTTTACTTAACATTAGTTTGTGAAAACATTAATTTTAAAACGATTTTTATATCAAATTAATGAGTTTTTTGAGTAGTCGTAGTATGATCCAATTAATCGCCCTATTGGCGTTACATATACAGTACTTTAAAAATTCAATAAATTATCGAGTAATATTAAATATAAATTATGAAATACACGTAAATTACATATTTTTGCCAATGTATGGCATTTAAAATTGTTTTAGCGTTGTTGTTTCAGTAGTTTCATCGAGGGGTCAAAATGACCCCTTCCCGCCGTTCCAGTAGGTAAGATTTTCCCGCCGTTCTAGTGTTAAATACCTAATTGGGACTTTGATTATTATTCTGTCAAGAACTTTTATTAGATGCTACTACTGCACTAAATCTTCATTTTATCAGATTACATTCTTACGTATTTTGTTGTGTCAGTGTTGAAATTATATTTAGCCAAGAGTTTTTGTTGTTTTACGAAAATAAAACCTTCAATTTTCATTTTACTAAAATCTTTGTCATCACGCCTCTGAGGAGATCACGTCACGCTACCGCCCTCATCTGAGGTTCCCCACAACATAGATCACATACAAGGCTGCGCAAAATAATTTGGATATTTTCCCGATTATATGTGGTAACTGCTAAAATCGTGTTTTGAAATGTGTTGTGCGCTTTCTAAATTGTTTACATACATCTCTCACCTTCTTAAACGGTAGAAGTTTTGTTACAGCATTCTGAGTGTATTGGAAAGTGTTTGATAATATAAGCTTTATGCATGATTTTTCTTTCTTTTTTCTTTATTATATTTGACCCGTTAAGCTGCTTTGAGCAATTTAGTACGTGGAACGTTAAATTAATGAGCTAATATTTAAGGTTTAGAAACCAAAGTGGATTACGTAATACTCAAACTCTCATTTAGTAATATTACTCATACGCAATGAAAGCAAAATAGGTAAATCATTTTACTTTTACCTCAATATTAGTGTGATTTTTAGTTGTTGCGTATGGCCTATACGATCACCCATGTATGATGTCACGTAAGAAATAAATGGCAAGACTTATGCATGTAATGTTTTTGGAAACAACTTAGGAAAATAAAGCAAGCAAAAGCAAGTCTGTGTTTAAAAACCTGTTTTTTATTGAACCAGTTGAACAATAACTTCAAAATATATGCATATCGAAAAATGCTTTATTAATATTTTTTTTTTAAATGATCTTTGATTATAATTAGAGATACTTAATTTTTGTATTTAACAAAAAGATGCGATAAATGTGAAATGCATCAGTATGGGTAATTAAATGCAAAATATCATTTATGAAAAAAAATTTAACGAAAATTGGCATAAATTAGGTTTTGGATGCATTTTAATAAAAGAGAATGGAAAATTCTTTAACGATGTTGATGACAGCAGTGGATTAAGAAATAACTTTACCACATGACATATTTTACAATAACTGAACTCCATCCGTAGGGGAGATATACGCTATACAGCCATGAATCACCGGACACTTTCAATTTTAGACATTTTGTCGAATATTTAAGAATATACTCGTCGGATTCTTCTGTAACTTCAGAATTATAATAAATATGTTTGACCTCATATTTATGAACGTCGATTTTATAAGGAGGACAGTTGGGTGGGGGAGAGGGGGGGGCAACAAAAAATCAAAGAAAAATAATAATATTTGGAATCACCCTGTAAAATAAATACACAAAATGGTTTATCGCTACAGCATGCACCATATGTGGATACTGTACAACATGTGTACTTATTTGTGTAAGCATAGAACATATATTCATGGAGATATACCGATTTTTTTTAAGAATTCAGCAAATTCTTGCATTTATTTAGCTTATATCATGCAGGGTATTCAACCAAGTTTAACGCTAGTTTCAGAAAGATTAGCAAAATGTAGTAGAAACAATATAATGCAATTGGAATATAAATATATTAAATATTTTATGAAATATGAGCACTTGTGTGAGAAAAATTTTATCTGCGCATGCGAAAGATTAGAAAGATATATTTTTTTCATAATTTAATAATCAAATCTGTGGAGCAACTCATAAAAACAATCCCGTTAAATATCGTAAAAATTCAGAAAGATATCGGCGATAGAATGAGCTGATTTTTAGTTGGTCTCTAAAAGCAGCTGAATAATAAGAGATTTTACACAAATTGTCAATGTTTATTAACTGATTTTCGGAAAAAAGTTAGTATTTAATGAATGTCAATGAGTAGATTTTGAACAATGCTAAGATTTTGATACTTCTTTGTATCATGGAATAAGCTCGTTCTGTTGGTTATACAAAAACTAAAGCATCAGTAAAAAATGAAATTTTGACAAATTATGGAAAATCCCTTATCATTCTTTAGAGAGCAACTAAAAATGAGCTTATTCTATCGCCGATATCTTTCTGAATTTTCACGATTTTTGGCGAGGTTTTTTTTTATGAGTTGCTCCATAGAAATAATCATTAAATTATAAAAAAAAAAAAAAAAAAAAAATCTTTGTTATCCTTCGCGCAAGCGGAGGTAAAAATTATTTCATACAACTGTTCATATTTCATCAAATATTTAATGTATTTGTATTCCAATTGCACTATATTGTTCCTACTACATTTTGCTAATTTTTCTGAAACTGGCGTTAAATTTCGTTGAAAACATTGCATGATATAAGCTGAAAAAGGCAAGAATTTTTTGAACGTTTTTAAAAAATCGCTATATCGCCAAGAATATACGGTGCTATTCCTACACAAATCAGTACACATGTTGTACAATATCCACATATTTGTATTCTGTAACGATAGATCATTTCGTGTATTTTAATTTACAGGGTCATCCCAAATATTATTTTTCTTTGATTTTTCGTTGGCCGTCTAATTGTCTTCCTTATCAAATCGAAGTTGATAAATATGAGGTCAGACATATTCCTTATAACCCTGAAGTTCCAGAAGAATCCGACAAGTATAATTTTTAAATATTCGACAAAATTTCTAAAATTGAAAGTGTCCAGTGATTAATGGTTCTATAGTGTATGTACCTACAGCCACTGCCATTCATTTAAATAGTATTTGGATCTAAGTTTTATAATTCAGCTGAGTAAGTAATAACACCTGTTGTTATCGTAGCCATCTTGAATTTCAGAGGAAAGAAGTCGAGAGAAGTTAAAGTTAGAAAACTGTTTTGTAAGCACAAAAGTAAATTTTGTATTTTAATTCTTTTATTATTTTATAAAAGAAAAGAAAATGTTTTCTTTTAACTACAACACCTAGTTTTCCTAGTTGTTTTTTGGAGTATTAAATGCGATATCAAATATATCACCAATCCACGTGGAATTTTTAATGGAGCCCCTTTTATGCGAAATCAATAGGTATTGTACTTTAGATCCACATAATTGCCTTTACCTAGGTCCATAGCCCTAGATAAAATACAATAATGTTGTTCCTCTTTTTCAATTCCTACTATTAGTTCACACTCTCCCTATATTTATATATATATATTGGGATATAGCAGTTGGTATATTATAAATGAATTAACTTATAATAGCATAATCTTATGACAATTTTTTCATATTAGTTTCAAGTTAATATCATAGATGGCAGCACTAAAATTTAAATTGGATTCTGTCTGATGCTTCGAATAGAGTAATAATATCAATTTTTAACACATAGTGGAGCTTAATGTTGGCTATTTGCGATTTTGTAAACTTATAGTTTTGGAATTTTTTGCTTTAGTTAAGAAATTAAAAAAAAAAAAAATTAAAGTGTTAAGAGGTAATTTAATTATTATGTAATTATTTTCTATTTATATTATTTTAATTGCATTTATCACGGTATTTCAAAATAGATTAACTGTATACATTAGGTTTTAAAATCTGTGTTAACTGTAAAAATAACCTTAAACTTATCTAGCTTGTGGATACCATGCGCTGATGTGTATTTGGATAAAATAACTGGGATTTTATTAGGTATTTTATGTAATATTACTATTTTTCCTTGCTATAAATTAATTATTTAAAAGGTTGTATTGCTTTTTCCATTTCATAGCATTTAATTTTATTCTGTTTTCATCTTGAAACTATTCTCTTGGTTATATTGGTCGTTAGAGTACAGGGAAAAAAAATTTCAGCTTTTAGCTTTTTTTCTCACAGAAAACGACTGATTTTGCTTATATAATTGAATTCTGTACTCTTGATAACGTAATTCAATATATAAGCTTTTCAATTATTTTTATCGAAATCCATATTCTTCTTTTTTTCTTCATTATTAATTCTTGTTATATAGTACAAGGGACTTTATTTTATACATAGCAGCTTGTTTATTATGTTTTTGGTATCCATTCAGTGTGTTTGGGGACACTGTATTGTTGTAAATTCATTCATACTATCACAATTATTGATGGTGGTCTGTAATGTTTAATTAATGGTTTTATATATATATATATATATATATATATATATATCTTGTTCAAATTTTCAATTGTTAATAAAATACTCATTATTCATCCTATCAAGTTGAAATAAATTTTTTTTAAATTGTACTGGATGACAATTGATGTTAATACAGTTTTTTCAAATATTAATTAATTAATTAAATTTTAATTAATTAATTTTAGTTTTGCATGGGAAACAAAATGGCGGCCATTGGTTATTGAAGATCAATGAAAGTATTTTCAATAAGGGGTTACCATAGAATCACCCATCTAATTTGGCATAGGTTCAACGCTCCGGCGGAAAACCCCCACCACCAACAACGAAAACTACAATCAAGGTAACAGTCCCAGAAAAAACAGAAAAACAGCATTAAATGAAACAAACTATAGTGAAATTATCACTAGAACGAAAAATATCTACATACAACAAATACATAGATTATAGATACCAAAATAAAATTAAACAAAAGAACAAGAACACTTCTTGTAAAACACCGACAGTGTACCAAAAAATAATATAAATTTACAAACGATCAAGCTCAAACACTTGATAACTCCGACAGTAGAAAAAATCATACACAGTATGAACAAAACTTGATCAAACCATACTTGAATATCATGTTATCAGTCACTGGAAAATTATGATTACCACGTTGGTCATATGTAGCATGTCAGTGCTACGAAGTAAAAATGTCCAGATAAAATGTTTTTAAAAACTTCCTTTGGAATTTGTAAAATGGTCCTTTTGCAGTAACTCAGCACCCTGTGCATAAATCAAGAATTATCCAATAACTTCAAAAATAGCTCTGGATAATAGAAACCATTTCGGCAAAGCTTGAAGAACCACAGACTTGTTACATCATCGTCACAGGTGGGACAGATGAACTTAATGTCAAAGGCATGTTTAATACATCACTTGATCGTAAATGTGTCAAAGATAAAAGTCCAAGAATAACTGTTTATAAGAGCCGTAAAATAATCCAAAAATAATAACACTACAACTTGTAGAAAAACTGAAGAACCACCTGATGGCACTGTGAATAAAACTGTCCAGAAGAAATGTTTTTTAAAGGAGTCTCAAAATATTCGCAAAGGAGCCGGAGGATATTGTGAAAAAGAAAAATATACAAATTCGAACAAGATGTATATTTATGATATCCCAGGTGGGTCATATGAACTTAATATCGAAGACACAATTGATACTTCACTTGAACTTGAAAATATCAAAATAAAAATGTCTAGGAGTAACTGTTTTTAAAAAGCCTTTAAAATAGTCTGAGAATAGTGACCTACATTGTACAGTACCAAGAACCACCTGAATAGACTGAAAATAAAATTGTTCAGAAAAAATGTTAAAAGTCTTAAAAACAAACACTGAAATGCAGAAAAATAATCACTAACTTGTGAAGAAAAATATATTATACAAATTATATTAGAATGCAGATTTAATAAACGAAAAATTTTTAATTAATTTATTGTAAATGCAACGAAGTTTACTATAATTTCCCCGGCACGCCAGAACTCTTCCAATGTTCCAAGAATCAGATCTGTTTCTTATGTAATCAAAATATTCCGTCGAAACCGGGCATGAGTCAAATAAATAATGCTCGACGTCACCTCTCTTCCCACACGTACACTTGTCACTTTCAGATATGTTCATTCTCTTCAAGTAGTACGGGAAAGCTCCATGTCCAGTATAAAAATAGACACAGATCTGTGAATAGCATATAAAATTAAAATTCACCTTGCTAAGAATACCATATGTAAACCTACCCTTTTTGCTTGAATCCCAATAACTTTGCCAATCGCAGGATAATTTCTTTACTAAGCAAGCCTTCAGCATACTTATTGGCATAGGAATGAACTCTTCTATATCATATTCATCGTTCATTATGACAGATTTAGCCAGAAAGTCCGCACGTTCGTTACCGTGGATCCCAATATGGGCCTTGACCCAGCCAATGTGTATAATTTTATTATTCAAAAATCTGAGATTTTCATATATTCTTAATAATAAATCATCACTCGGAAAAAGTCTCCGAAGAGAGCAATATGACGAATATCTGTCTGTGAAAAGATAAAAGACTGTATAGGTTGAAGAGCGACACCACTCTATGGCATCGGCAATTGCGACTAGTTCGGCCTGATAAATTGAATTGTAACTCTGAAGTTTTATCCTCTTTTCGAAAATTGTATCATATGTACTATATATCGAATAAGCGGCCGCAACACCTTGTCCCATCTTCGAGCCGTCCGTAAAAATTACAGGTTTACCAGCAAATGTATTGTGTCTCATCATAGGCTTAGTAAAATTTATGTTATGGTTATTATAATAATACGGATATTCGTATGAGTAGATCTTTCTTACCAACTTACTTGCATTTATCTGATCACCACCAATATCAATAGACTTCTGACCATTTAATACATCATATTTTAAAGCTGAATTAGTGAGCTGTATAAAAATCGGTGGAACACCAGCCAAAATACACAATGCATCTGTTGATGTCGTCCTATACCCACGAACGAAGGAAAGAAGAGCTACACGTTGACATGATGAGAGTCTTTGTTTTCCGTGATAATTCAGGTCATTTAACCCTATCTCGTGACCGTAGCTAATTTGTTTTAACAATACCGTCTGATACCAAATTTTTAAAATATATAGAGAGACACCTTGGTCACGTACTCTCGTTCTCTTGACGTTGCAGGAAAAATCAGTAACTTTGGACCTTACCAATTCGAGGTGAGGCAACCAACTGAGTAAATTATCTAGTGTGAATCCAAGATACAGCATAGTGTCCTTGACTGGTATACTCTTTTGGTGAATCTTAAATATTGGTCTACGTTTCTTAAGAGTTTTCGTCCCAAACATCATAGATACCGTCTTCGAAGGATTGATAGACAGATTTAAATTAGTGCATATATTTACAAAATTATTAACATGACGATTCATCTTAACCTCCAATGACCGTCTTGTATCCTCACCATCCACCACCACTGAATCGTCTGCGTATGAGATCAAATCCATATTTAGACTACGACTATTTTTCAAATTGACATCCGCAACAATTGTCCATATCAGTGGACCAAGACATGAACCCTGCGGGCAGCCAACGAAAATCCTGAACCACCTGATGCCCCTCAGAAAACGAAAACCAATCAGCCTATCTGTAATGTAATTCTTAAAGGTATATTTCAGAAAACTGTGAATTGACAATGTATTGATGATCAAAGAGGCAACAGACCAGTCCAGGACATCGAAGGCCCCCGAGATGTCGAAAGAAATTGCAGCACAGTACTTGTATTTTCCCAACTTAGTGTCCACCAAAGATTTTAGAGAGTTCAGTGCAGTTATCGTGACCCTGTTCTGTCGCCAAATACCGCCAATTTGGCGATATATCGCCAAATTTGGCGGCCAAAATGAGTTGCCAACTTGGCGATATCTTTAATATTTCGCCAAATTCCCATAGAGTTCTATTGTAAACCTACTTGCTTATAGAAAATCAACAAATTGAGATATTTTAATGCAACAAAAACTAATATTAGCTTAAGGGATTATATTAAATTTTTCTTTGTTTTTAAAGTCACTTCCTACTTAGGTCATCAAACTTTTTATATTACTTGTTTAATTTATTTCAAAATTCTCAATAATAATGGGTGAGAAAAAAATCCTTTCACGATGTAACATTTTCAAGTATTTAAGTTTTATTTATGCATTTAGTTTCTAAGATGGATATTTCTAACGGAATTTGTCTAAATGTTTTAATGTCAATATATTAATATCAGAACATTTACCTGAATATAAAAATCTAAGATATCTTATTTTTAATGTTTATGAAGCACTTAAAAATCTTTTACAAATTGCATAAGCAATAGGATTGTTGTAGCTTCAGAATGTTAGTGCTTTCAGCTTATTTTAGGAACAAGTTTTGCTACTAAAATACCACAAAATTTGTAATTATACTTTAACTAATACTTTTGGAAGAACCATTTCAAATTTTAATAATGTAGGAAAAATCATGAAAAAAAAAATCTTCATTTTATGTATAAAGCTCACATGCTAGAATTTTGGAAATTTTTTACATTTTAAACCAGAGGATTTTGGACTAGTGTTAACTGATGATGACTGTTTTATAAAATATTGCGCATGTTTCTTGTTTATTATATAGTGTAAATTCAAAATTTCAGGGAATGGCCCTATGTGCAAGGACTACTCGCCCTATGTACATTTGTGCTTTTGCATTTAGGGCCATTTCACTGTTTCAGAAAACGGTTCTATTCGGATAATTTTCAGTGCATACCACGCTTCTAGTAAGAAGCAAACACTATAAGCATGCGTGCACATTCTTTTAATAGTTTTAAAAATGGTTCGTAGACTCAGTTTTTTGCATTAAAAAAAGTGGCTCTAGGCACAAAAGTCTATACTCTTTTTCTGCCCACTTGTAGCTTAAGCATTCCCACATTAGCTTTGAAAACAACCCTATTATTGAAAAGTTCATCTAAAATAGCATTTTTAAGGGAACCAGCACTGATATTTAATAAGAAACGAGCATTTTCATCGACAAAACTGAAATAAGTATTTCACTACGAATGCATCTAAATGACGTAAATTTCTGGACTTCTTACTCAACTGGTACTGAAATTAAAACATCGTAACAATGTGTTCACGAAGTGAGAAAATCAGTTCATATGTAAAGTTCTCGGTGGCAAACATAAACATGACATCAATTTTTGTTGGAAATATATTCATTTATAATATATTGTGAGTTAAAATATACATATATATGAAATATGAAAAGTATGTGAGAATTTTTCAATAATGTGAAAAGTTAAAATTAATATAAATAGTGTTATGGTAAATATAGTTTAAAATAATAATATTATTTGGAGTTAGATTAACTAGTGTAAGATTGGTTTTTTGTTGCAATTATTTTGGTGGTTTATTTTAAGTTCATCTAACAATTCCTTATTTAACTTTTTATTCCGTCGAAGGTTGACCACCTCGTTATTTATTTGTTTATTTATTTTATTTTTTATACTGGTGGAGGGCAAAATAATGCGAACACCTGTGAAATAACGGAAAATCTTTATTAATAGGGGGTTGGACCATCCTTTGACTGAAGTACAGATTTAATGCGACGTGGGATAGATTCATAAAGATCATGAACAATATTTAAAGGTATATTAAGCCATTCCTCCTGCAGAACGGTCTCTAATTCCGAAAGACTGGATGGAGGAGGAAATCGGGAACGAAGTTTGGACTCCAAATATTCCCATAAATGCTCAATAATATTCAAGTCCGGAGACTGAGGAGGCCAGGCAAGATGTTCAACTTCTTCGTCATGCTCTTTGAACCATGCTTGAATACACTTAGCAGTGTGGATAGGGGCATTGTCGTCTTGAAAAAGTGGTCGCTCTCCAGGGAATACAGTCTGGACAAAAGGATGGCCATGATCCCCTAGAATGCTTAGATAGTGATTGTAGTTGATTCTCCCATACAGACTAACAAGTGGTCCAAGACCGCGCCAGGATATCGAACCCCATACCATAATAGAACCACCCCCATGCTTCACAGTCGGCAAGAGGCATTCAGAATTAAACGCTTCTCTAGGCGTTCTCAAGACATAAACACGTCCGGTCGTCTGAAATAGTGTGAATGACGATTCATCTGATCATATTACCTGCTTCCACTGCTGTAGGGACCAGCCTTTGTGATCTTTGCATTGGCGTCGCTTGAAAGCATTAGTTGCTGTCACCAAGGGTTTACGAATTGCCACTCTGCCATAAATGTTCGCAGCATGAAGTTCCCTTTTGACAGTTTTGGTTGAAATTGGGTCCTGGAGATGACTGTTCATTCCGGATGTTATCTCGGATAACGATTGCTTGTGATTTCGGGCTACTATGCGCTTCAAGACCCGTCTATCCCTATCACCAAGCTTTGACTTTCGGCCACTGTTGTGCTTTGAAGACTTCGTCTTACCCTCTTTTGTGTTTGCTGTCATAATAGCTGATACCGTACTCTTTGCAAACCCCAAAAGGTTTGCCGTTCCCGCAACCGATGCTCCACTTAAACGCGCTCCGACAATCATTCCTCTTTGGAACTCTGACAGGTCTGACATTTCAATTTATCACAGACAGTTCGATAGACGCATGCAACGCAGGTGACTGCTGTTAAGAGACAGACTGATACCTTCCTCTTCACGCTCACTAGATGGCAGACTTCTGTTGCAGGTGGCGCAGCAGTACTGCAGGTGTAACAAAAAATAAGAGAATTAGATGACAACAAAAATAATCTGGAAAAAAGAGCGGAACAGCAGGAAAAGATGATTAGAGAATTAAAGGAGAAGAGTAGAAGAACGGTGACAGGAAAATCGGGCAGACATGACTTAAAAACTACAGAAGAAAGAGCAACTCAAATATCTATACAAGAAGACAACACACAAAATTCCTCAATGTCGACTCAAGATCCTCCGAAGGAAGTAGCCACGCCGAGGTATGGTGAACTTGCTATAAAGAAGATGACAATGACTCAAATGATAGAGATTTATAAATCACTTACAAGAAGTAGAAGAAGAGGTGATTGTGAAGAAGCTAAAAAATACCTAGACAAAATTATCTTTAAAGCAGGTGAAATGGTGAAAGACCTTGAAATACAAAGAGAAGAAAATAATAGAATAACGGCGAATCTCAACACCGTCAATAAGGTGACGTTAGATCAACGTCAAAAAATCCTTGAACACGAACAAATCATAAAAGATCAATTAGAAACGATTAAGAAGTTGCAAGAACAGCCCACTCTAACAAATGAATTGGAAAAATGCAATAAAGAATTGAATGAACTACTAGAAAAAGAATTAAAATACAAAGAAGAAATAGAAAAACAATTAAAAGAAATTAGAAACAAAAATAAAGTAATAGAAGACTTAATTCAACAGCAAAATACAGAAGAAACGATACCTTATACTAGAATCATCTTGGAAGAACTTAAAAAGATAAGAGAAAAAATAGAAACAGTAGAGGAACAACAACCAATCATAAAATGCAATAATATAGAAGAAAACATACAGGCAAATACAGATAATTCACTATATTCGGAGGTGGCTGCAATACCTAAGAAGACAACAATTCCAACGGTACATGCACAGTATTCAAAAGCAGCTATCCTGATAACTCGGCAGAAAAACACGAATATGTCGCTCAATGACATAAAAATCATGCTAACAAGAGAAACTAGAAACACAATTGAATATAAACAAATATATTGTGAACTTGCCAAAAACAAAAATACACTAATAATTAAAACGTTTAGTGATGAAAACACGAATAAGCTGCTTGAGACGATTGAGAAGATAGAAACCCTAAAAGACATTGTGGATATAGAATATAAGGCTGCGGATCTCCGAAAACTGATTCTTTTAGGGATCCCGACATATATGGATCCACAAGAAATAATAACCAATCTAAAAAATCTTTATGATTCAGATATTCCAATAAACTACATTAATAGAAAACAAAGAGAAAAAGCTTCAACATACCAACTAATTTTTGAAGCAGAAGCTCCAGTTGCGATTCATCTAGTGAGACAACGAAAGATCGTCATGGGATTTACATCGGTCAGGATTGCACCTTACCAACCTATATTAAGATGTAAGAACTGTCAATCTTTCGGACACGTGGATCAGAATTGCCGACAATCTCCAACGTGTGAATACTGTGCAGGACGCCATGATCAAAAATATTGTTATTACAGAAATAAACCACAACAACACAGATGCAGAAACTGCATGGGGAGTGCGAGTGACTTCCCGCATGCAGCTAGTTCTAGTGAATGTCCGACTTTACAATATTTAATACTACAGCGAAGCAATCTAGCACAAATAAATAAAATAAATTCGATATAGGCAGAAACTGTGCTGGAACAAATAGCGACTTCCCGCATAGATCGAGTTCATCAGACTGTCCAACACTACAGTACTACCTGTCACAGAGAAATAAAAATATACAAATTAATCAAGAAAGTTCAATCCGATAAATGAAGAAATAAATAATTCTAATAACTCAACAAACTCAAACAACTCCAATACTCAAAATGGAAATTTAACAGTAAACCAAGAACAAATAATAACAGAAATTCTGAATAACCCTGCAAAACCACAGAAAATATATATTCCAAATGAACTAACCTTTATTCAAATTAATCTACAGGGATCAAGTTCTGCAACATCAACCCTAATGGGATTTGCAAATCAGCATAAAATACTAGTTCTTCTATTACAGGACTTTTACTACTTTAACGAAGCCATATGGTCAATTCCGTCAAATTGGCAAGCATTTATCTCAAAAAATAAAACAGCGGCAGTTGTGGTAACTCGAAAGGACGTGGAAGTGATAGAGACATATAAAGACGATAATGCAGTATTCGTCAATCTTACTACTGAATCCGGCAAGATCACAATAGGCTCTGTGTATGCCAGACCAAAAGGTGATTTCAGAGGTGATATGAAGTGGCTGGACTTCTTCGAACCATTGAATCACATCATAATGGGAGGAGACCTCAATGTCCACTTGTCACTTTTAGGATATCAGAAAGAAGATGAACGGGGAAAAATTTTGACATACTTACTATTATCTAATAACTTAACTCTGATCAATGATATAGAGGCACCTCATTCATTTATAGGACAGCCGAATCGTCCCATGAAGGGGAATCCAGATGTAACCCTTTGTACACAAGACCTGGTGGACTGCGTGGACTCATGGTATGTAGATGACACAGTAGAGAGCACGTCGGACCACAGGTATATCAGATTCTCATTAAATCTTAAACCAGTTATTCTAGACCTTAAAAGATTTAAAACAAGATACTCAAATTTAAAAAAATTTAATTACATCTTGAAACCGAAAATTAATAATTTACTGAAATCCTTATCTGATACTAAAACTCGACTAGAACTGGATGAATGGCTTGATGGTTTTAACCAAGTAATTCTAGACACCTGTAAGTCCTCACTAAAAACAAAAAGCTTCAAATTATATCCAACATTTGACTGGTGGACGGCAGAGCTGAAGGTCCAGCGAAATAAAATCTCAGCATTACGGAAAAGATTTAAATCAACAAATGACCCAAAGTGGAGAACCCTCCTACAAAGAGAAAGAGCAATGTACAAAAAACGTATAAAACAACAAAAAACTAAATCATGGCAGAGTTTCTGCTCTAAAACAAAAGACAAATTTGGCCAAGCCTTTAAAATAGCAATGAATAAAAGACTCAAAAATAATCATTTCATACACACAACACTACAGGGTTCAACCCCATATACTACAAAATTAGACACTTTCAACATATTACTTAACCACCATTTCCCAATACATCAAAACTCGCATCCACCTCTCATGGACCCAGCGGCAGAGGAAGATCTTTCCCCCCCACCCCCCCTAATATCTTTTAAAGAAATAAAATCAGCACTTAATGAGCAAAATAATTTAAAAGCCCCTGGATTTGATAAAATTGATGCATTTATTATTAAAAACATATACAATAATTTTAAACATCTAATACGTGACTTATATAACAAATGTCTTACTCTTAACTACTTTCCTAAATCATGGAAAATAGCAAATGTGATCTTCTTCGCAAAACGTAATAAAAATCCACGCCAACCTTCCTCCTATAGACCCATTTGTCTCCTTCCCATGTTGGGAAAAATCTATGAGAGGATCCTAAAACGAAGAATTAATCACTACTTAGAAAAATTAAATGTTCTTCACGGGGCCCAGTATGGCTTCCGTGAGAACAGAAGCACAATTCAACTATTAAACAAATTAAAACATAAAGCAAAAACGTATCTTGAAAAATATAAATACTGCAGCATTATCTCATTCGACATTGTAGGGGCTTTTGACAATATCGATTGGGTCACTTTGGGTCAACAAATTAACGAATTACCAATTCCCCAATATTTAAAATGTATCCTTCTTAGCTTCTTATCCGAACGTGAACTAATAACAAATTATTTATCAAATAACATTAAAAGACCAACTTATCAAGGCTGTCCACAGGGGTCGTGCCTTGGGCCGCTTCTGTGGCTAATCATAGCAAATATAATCTTAATAAACTTTTACAGTAAATTCGAAGACCTGTATGTTTTTTGCGATGACTTCAATATGGTTGTCAAAGCGAGGAGCAGACTCATCTTAGAGACCGAAACCAACCAAAAAATAAAACTTTTTTATAATATTTGCAATAACTTAAATTTACAGATTTCAAAGGAAAAAACGACTTTTATTATGTTGTGGAAAAACACTTTGGATAAACGTCCACCAACCTTTAAATTGGGTAACTATACCATCAAGCCATTAAAGGAAATAAAAATTTTAGGGATAATATTCCAGAGTACTTTAAAATGGGACAAGCACATAACTAGCATAAAAAACAAAATTTTACAGCTAACCTCATCCATTAAACGGGTCTTCTCGGCTACTTGGGGGGTGGACAGAGGCTATCTTAGAACCTGGTACATAGCAGTACTAGAAAAAATTATAGATTATGGTTCGGAGGTGTGGTTTGGAGACCTCAGGATAAAAGATAAACGCGCTCTCCAATCCATCCAAAGAACTTGTCTCACGTCAATAACCAAAACATATAAAAATGTTGCAACACATACGTTACAGGTCCTATTAGGACTACCACCAATCTTAATAACACTGGAATATAAAAATCTAAAATACAATATTTTACACAATAAAAACTTATTACTTAAAGAACCCAAACCAATATGTAAAGATGATATAGAAAATAAAATCCTAAAATATGAAATAAATCCGGAAATTCCTTTAAATAACTTAATAGTTACAGACAAAATTATCACAAAAACTAATCTTATTTCGATTTACACAGATGGTTCTAAGGTGGACTCTGGCACAGCATATGCAATGGTAGCCTACAATCATAACATTAAAATTTATGAAAAAACAGTCAAACTGAGAGCAGAAAATTCAATCTTTCAGGCGGAGCTGCACGCAATAATTTCGGCAATTAATTGGGCCATTAACTCCCCTTATACAAAATTCCAAATATTAAGTGACAGTCAATCTGCTATTAAAGTCTTAGACAATTTATTTCCAACTAACCCTTCAATTTATTACATCAATAATTTAATTAAACAAAATCAAAATAAAATTTTTTACATTACTTGGATAAAAGGCCACATTGGCATAGCGGGTAATGAACTGGCGGATGAGCTGGCGAATGATGCCGCCCAGTACTGCGACCTACCAGTGGATCGAGGAGTTAAATTGCCTCGGTCCTATCTTATAAAATGTATTCGAACCCAATTACTGGACAGGTGGCAGTACAACTGGGATCACTCAGGGGGTGGCAGATATACGCACGGGCTGGTAGCAAAAGTTCAGAACCAAATAATTTCAAAAGATAAAGTATCTATTTACTTCTTAACAGGCCGCGGCAGCTTCCCGTCTTTCCTTTATAATATCGGCAAAAAAGATGACCTTTGTAAATGTGGTGGTCGAGGAGACCCGATGCATTACATTTTCGGCAACTGCAAATTCATGAAGTTTAAATTTCACAGAACAGAAACGACAATCCTTCAGGACATCCTAAAAATAATTAATGACCCGGCACAACTTAAAAAACTTTATGCTAACTACGATATTCTCAATAGCCATTATTCTTTTATTCAATATAAATACATTCAATAATTACCTCTTCTGATTGCCTGTGGTGGACATGTCATGGGTCCACGTGGTGTATGGAAGGGTGTTTTTGAGATTGTTTTATTTTTAAGAATTTAAATACCACTAGAAATATTGTAAATATGTATAAATATTTTTGTTTAAAAGGGTGAAAAAAAGGGAAAAAAATATTTCTTATCAAATGAAAAGATGAATGTAAATACTTAAAATTTTTTCAAATAGTACGTAAATTCCAAAACATATAAATCATAATCGTAATATATTTCTAGGCTCGCCCTGAAACAATAGGGTAGCCAATTGTGATTGGTAAAGAATCGCCATCTTAAATAATCATAAATTTTCACAGGCGGTCCGGGGACACGGCACTTGCCTCTTGTGCTCTCTTCGGCGTGTCAGGCGGGTCGTTCTGAAGTCTTCTTTCCCGGAGACTGGGGTTCTAAGGCTCCTATAACACAGGCTGAATCGTCAAGCATTTTGTTTCCCACTTAGACCAATCAGCGATTGTTGCCCACGTGGAGTGGCCAATCGTTCTTCTCCTACCGGCAATTAAATGGCGGCGTGAGTCAGCCCGTATTATAGGAGCCTTATGGGGTTCTGGGCTTGTTTCCGCAGGTAGTAAAACTTTTCCCTGCCCTGGGCTTGGCGGTTACACCTAACCATAAGCCAAAAGCGGGTTCCCAGGGTGGGTGCTTACTTACTTACTTACTTACTGCAGGTGTGAAATACGTCATACTGCTTCACAGGTGTTCGTATTATTTTGTCCTCCATCTGTAAAACGTAACTTCAAATAAATTCCTTTTCAAACCTTAAGATTATGTTTTCTATTTGCTGTCCTAAGTATATATTTAAAATATTTTCCTCGTTTCATCTCTGAAGATTTCGGGCTTTCTATTGCATTTGCAGCGAAGAAGGAAAATTTCTAATTCCCGAACGTGTAGTGAAGGCTTTCCCTACCGTCACCGCTAGATAGAAAAGTTTGAAACAACATTAATGCTAGTTACTGAATGAGTAACTTTTATAGAAGAGAAAAAAAGAAAATATATTCTACAAGCAAAGATAAACAAAATTTACTGGCGAGCGTACTAAAGCTCTTCTACTAACAACATAGCATGTATAGTATAAATAGTATTTTAAATATTCTTCTGAATATAACTGATTTTGTTAATTATTTTTTAATTGTATCTTTTTTATCTTAGTTTAGTATTTTAAGAAATATTTTTCTTTCCCAAAATTATTCCAAAGTTTTATTATACTAGACCATTGTTTGATATTTTTAAAATCATTTCAGACTTATGTACTAATCAAAGAAATGTTTTAAGAAAGGAATCTTTATTAAAAGAACTTTTTAAGAATAGGTCCGATACGATAATGTGTAAAAATTGCTTGAAAACACATGAAAATTATTCGCATTTTTAATACGTTTCTTGCATATTTTTTAAAGTACTGAATTCAGACAGAGTTTTAAAAACAGAGTTGGAACTAGAGCAAGCAGATGGATACAAATGTACTCAAATCCAAAAATTTCAAAATTAACAGACTAATATATCCAGAATCATTTAGTAAAGTATACTAGACCAGCACATGATATTTTTAAAGGAAAAGGGAGGGGGGCGGGGTCTTCTAACTTTCGTTGTACCCTTAGTAAAAGATAGTACTGAAAGAAGTACTTCGTATAACGTTTTTTGTTAATTATTTTTTAATTGTATCTTTTTTATCTTAGTTTAGTATTTTAAGAAATATTTTTCTTTCCCAAAATTATTCCAAAGTTTTATTATACTAGACCATTGTTTGATATTTTTAAAATCATTTCAGACTTATGTACTAATCAAAGAAATGTTTTAAGAAAGGAATCTTTATTAAAAGAACTTTTTAAGAATAGGTCCGATACGATAATGTGTAAAAATTGCTTGAAAACACATGAAAATTATTCGCATTTTTAATACGTTTCTTGCATATTTTTTAAAGTACTGAATTCAGACAGAGTTTTAAAAACAGAGTTGGAACTAGAGCAAGCAGATGGATACAAATGTACTCAAATCCAAAAATTTCAAAATTAATTAACAGACTAATATATCCAGAATCATTTAGTAAAGTATACTAGACCAGCACATGATATTTTTAAAGGAAAAGGGAGGGGGGGGGGGGTCTTCTAACTTTCGTTGTACCCTTAGTAAAAGATAGTACTGAAAGAAGTACTTCGTATAACGTTTTTTGTTTTGTTTTGTTTCGTGCACAGTAGAATTCAAGTTTTTCAGAATTTAATTTTAATTTAGAATGAACTTTTTTAATATAATGCACAAAAAAACGGAAAAATCTTTCCGGCATTTTCAACAGAAAAATTTCAGAATTCAACTCATAAGATAAAATATCAAAACTTTTAAAAAATATATTTACAAATTTAAATTAAAAGCAGTTAAAAGCAGTGACATTTTGTATAGTGGTTTTATGAAAAGAAAATAAATATCTCCAATGTTAATTATATTTATTAACACTGGACCCCTGACATCGGATAATTGAAACGCACTTAACGTCCATGTGGATATCTATTCATATTTTTTAGTTTTAATTATTATTTAGGGGAGACCGGGGGAATGGCGACACCTTAAGGGAATTTAAATTTTTTCACCCCGAAAAAATGTTTATTTTTTAATAGTAAAAATTCTGAAGCTGAATCATGATCTTTACTATCTGTATAAATTTAACCGTAATCATAACTGTAAAGTAAGCATACATAAAAAAATATTTTTTAAACCTCTGCACAGTGGCGGGATTACGCAGGACACTGGGGTAATTCCGCCACTGTACCGGGGTAATGCCGCCACTCTTTAATGACCTAGTACATGCATCAAATGGATACTAGGAAACACATAACCCACTGAAAATAGTTAGAAAGCGATGTAATTGAGCATAATAATGGTTAAGCTTACAATTTACTTCATATTGCAAAAGTCACTCTGCTGAATCGGCTCCACTACATTAAAATGAGGCCATTTCTCACCCGATTTGCATGGCGGCGGCATTACCCCGAGAGGACAATATGGCGGAAATCCCCAAGCAAAGCCGAAAGAAGAACCGAACTTGTTCAACACATTGCATCAAAATGTCGGCGAATGCATGTAGATTACGGGTCATATTATCTTAAATACCCATTGTTACAATAAAAGGTGCTTATCTCTACTCATTTGAAGCTCCAAAATAATAAGCAACTAGATGAAAACTACATTTTTCACTAGAACAGACGAACGACGTACAGCAAAGTCACTCCCACTTTAGGCACTGTTTATATTGTTGGCCGCTATAGTGCAGGCACATTCACTATCTCAAACTGCCCTTAGTTTTTAAACTAGGTGAGGTGGCGGCATAACCCGGGTTGGCGGCATTCCCCCGGTCTCCCCTACTTTTTCATTGCATTCTTTTGTAAATATAACATTTCTACGAATGAGTACAAAGCAAATATAGTATCTAATAGCATAATATACTTGAAAACATGATAAACCGGATGCTCAGGATTAATTAAAACTTGATGATTTGATCATTTCAAAGCTGTCTGAATTAAGAGATATTCTACAGCCAACTTCCATGACATTGAAATTTCAATCCTATTTGTGCACATTTCTGATAGTCAAATTTTGAAAGAATAGAGAAGCAAATAAAATAAAACATTTTAGGTATTTATAAAATTGTTTTAATTGTTTATTATTGATACTGAGAAAGTTACAAATTTGCAGATTTAGTTTAAAAGGGTCAATGATCAGATTTAAGTGGAAAAAAGAAATCAAATTAAATATAAGCATAGATGTTGTTACAAATCCGTGTTTTTTCATGCTCTGTTAGTAATGCGTAAAGTTATATTTAAAATTAAACAAGAGTGACGGGAAGCAAATGCGCCGTTTAGTAAGCTTGAAACACAGAATCGTGGCAAAAGATTTCAAAAAACGTACTTTTTTCTCAATGTTATGTAACTTAGTCGTTTGTATTATTTCTAAATGCATCAAAAACTTCAGGGAACAACAAACTGTGCTCAATAAGTTAAGCAATTAAATTTGAACCAAGTTATTCCGACCGGGACCAGTTACGAATAATTAGGTTCCAGCAACAGAGCGTAGTTAAGGAGGTTAATTTGGGAATGCTGGAATTATTATTAAACTTAACCCCCTTTTTTGTTGTTGCATCTAAAATGTCTATGATGAAATCTCGAATGTTTATAACTATTTTCCAGATCGCCTTTGGTCATGTTAAAGTCATATTATTGATTAAACTCGCAGCCTGCACCCATGTTAACTTTCCTCGATTTTTAAGAGTTTATGCTAGCAGCACGAAGATACTCACAAACTAATGTTAAACTAATAACTGCATTCTTTTCAAATTTCTCGTTCGCATTACAGTATTTTGAAATGGCGTTTTTTTTTTTTTTTTTTTTTTTTTTTGCATGGGATATCTGAATTCCGTGTCTAACCGGATATCTTCGTACTTTTTCTATTTTTATTGCAGTTTTTAACACTTTCCAATATAGTTGAAAATTGTTTATGACTTCAATTTGTCTGTTCGCTTGGCGAGCTCTAACTCTTGCAAATATGCTCCGATTGCCCTTAATTTTTTGTATGTTTTTTATGCTTATTATAGCACGATCGGTATTGAAAATTAAGTGTGTAGCATTTATAGTTCATTTACAGGGACGGTCAAAAGATTTTCGTTTCATTACAGTCAATGGAAAAATATCGTTTCAAGTTCATTTTAATGATGTTATACAATTTCAATAAAATTGATATATATATTTATGAAGTGCACTGAATCATGCTTTCTGTAGGATATGGGGTGCAAAGCATTTACAACTCATTTACAGGGCCACACGCAAGCATTGCGTTACATAATGGTCTATGGGGGAAAATTGTTTGTAGCGTATTTTAGTTCTGTTACACTATTTCAAATAAAATGAAATTGATATACATTACTGAGGCTTATTACAAGATATTTATTGTATAACATGATGTGCATAGCATTTATCGTTCATTTACATAGGCACATGCAAAAGATTCGGATACAGTATACTGTCTATTAGCTATAAGTACTGGAAATGCATTTCATTTATGATATGCGTGTTTAACTAAATTTTTGCTTACTATGTGGTGTGTATAATTGCTACAGATCATATACAAAACTACACAAAAGAATTCGTAAACATTGCGAATTATCAGCGTGAGTGGCTTAAAGGCGGCTTTTAATTCAGTTGTTCACTTTCAAGTTGAACTATATTTAGTATACTAAGAGACGTTTGTATAATATAAATAAAATCATATACAGGGCCACGCAAACAACTGGATACATGACCTCCTCAGGATGTTAATATCTGGAAGTGTGGTTTGAGTAATATTTCAGCATGAATAAAATTTTAGCTTAATATGTGACGCATATGAAAATCTGTTTGTAATAAACAGGTCTGTACAAAAGGATTGAAGTATTTTTCCGTATATTGTAGGAATTGCTGATGGTGAATTTTCAACCTATCATGCATTTTCTTAGTGAGCTAAGTTTTAGCATATTATGTAGAATATGTACAAATTGTAGATTAAATACAGGGCTGCACAAAATAATTGGACTACTTTGCCGGCTATAGACGATAATTGCTGAAATCTGGTTTTGAAATGTGTTATGAGGTTTCTAAAATGTTTACTTGGATTTTATTTTACCTTATTAAAAACAAAATTTCCGTAAAGAATTCTGAAAGTATTGGAAAGTGTTTCATAATCTATACTTACACACGATTTTTCTTCCTTTTTTCCCCCCTTTGTCCAACTTTCATTTCGAAAGCGGTTCCGAAACTGAAAGGATCCTCATAAAAAAATACTAATAAAAAACTGCAATGAAAATTGAAAAACTACGAAGATACCCGCTGAAATAAAGCTTTTTTTTTTTTTTTTTTTTTAGGTAGATTTCGTATGAAATACTACCTATTGCGATCGCTCCTATGTTGGAATTTCTGAAATTTTTTTGTAGATCTACACCGATCATGACCCTTAAGACCCAAAACCATCCTCAGTAAAAAAAAAATTTATATACAGGGTGTCCGGTCTCAACGGTGTCCAAAGGCTAATTCCTAAACCGTTAGTCATAGACATATAGTTTCAATTACAAAAATGTTTTAAATCAGGTAAAGAAACATTTTAAAAGCGATTTGGGTCAATAAAAACGACATTTCTTAAAAAATTACGAAATTTAAATTTTTATACGGTCCCATCCCTATAAGTTATATTTAGTAGTTTTTAGCTCACAGGCTATCAAAGCCTGAGAGCTAATGTGCCCGCCCATTCTGTATGTATGTATGTATGTACGGATGTATGTATGTATGTATGTATGTATGTACGTAACGCGATAACTCTTGATAGAAACATCCGATTTGCTTCAAAATTTTTTTCTAGGTTCATTGTGATAAGGCGCTTCCCTGATTAGTTTTGGGAGTTCATTGGTTAAGGATAAAGGGGGAAAAACGGGGTTAGTCCAACCCCTTAATTCAGATAAATGGGTTTTTCATGCAGAATCATTCGATTTGCTCCGAATTTGGTACACCGGTTTATTATCTTAAGGAACTTCCCTGATTAGTTTTTGGTGTTCATTTGTTAAGGATAAAGGGGGAAAAAGGGGGTTAGTCCACCCCCTTAATTCAGATAAATGGGTTTTTCTTGCAGAATCATTCGATTTGCTCCGAATTTGGTATACCGGTTTATTATGTTAAGGAACTTCCCTGATTAGTTTTGGGGGTTCATTGGTTAAGGATAAAGGGGGAAAAGGGGGTTAGTCCACCCCCTTAATTCAGATAAATGGGTTTTTCATGCAGAATCATTTGATTTGCTCCGAATTTGGTATACCGGTTTATTATGTTAAGGAACTTCCCTGATTAGTTTTGGGGGTTCATTGGTTAAGGATAAAGGGGGAAAAGGGGGGTTAGTCCACCCCATTAATTCAGATAAATGGGTTTTTCATGAAGAATCATTCGATTTGCTCCGAATTTGGTATACCGGTTTATTCTGTTAAGGAACTTCCCTGATTAGTTTTGGGGGTTCCTTGGTTAAGTATAAAGGGGGAAGGGGGGCTAGTGCACCCCCCTTAATTTATATAAACGTGTTTTTCATGCAGAATTATTCGCTTTGCTCCAAATTTGGTATACCGGTTTATTATGTTAAGGAGCTTCCCTGATTCGTTTTGGGGATTCATTGGTTAAGGATAAAGGGGGGCTAGTCCACCCCCTTAATTTAGATAAATGGTTTTTTTGCAGGATTATTCGATTTGCTCCAAATTTGGTATACCGGTTTATTATGATAAGGAGCTTCCCTGATTAGATTTGGAGGTTCACTGGTTAAGTATAAAGGGGGAAACGGAGGCTAATTTCCCTTCACTTATTTTTTTGAGGGGCATTATTCTTTAAAATAAGAGTATAATATACAATTTGTGTGAATAGCCTGTGAGCTCAATGCCATCAGTTTAGCTGGGCACTTTTCTTTTTTATTTCCTATTACACTGACAAGTAAGACAAAAAAAGTCCCATTCATATAACGCTAAAATTGAGCGAGTTATGAAACTTTAAAAATGCATGACTTATGCCACTTTTCTACACTGAAAACAAATGAGTTCAGCTTGGCTTTGAGGGATCATATACCAAGTGTTTAAAGTATTCGAAGATCTTACTTCATGTGTATCTGCGCTTTGAAAAAAAATCCTACAAGCATTATGATTAATTCTCAAATTGGCTAAAATAACATATGTTTTATTTTGTCAGGATTTGGGACTGTTTCTCTTATGATTTCTTTTAACAAAAATTATGTTTTTTTATAAGTTTTTATGTTACTTCAACAATCGTATATATGTTTTTCCAGTTCAAAATTTGTACTCGAACTTTAACCCACTTTTAAATATCCAATCGAGATTGCATTTTACATACTGGCGTAAATCCGATAACAATCTAATATTATTAAGATTTTCGGTGGTTACCATTTATACTTATTTTAGAGGATAACACAAAAAAATTTCGGATAAATTTCTGCCGAGGAGTTTAAGAAAAAGTTTTAGATTAGATAATACAAGACTGCGATTGTTGGGTTTTTTTTTTTAACTTTTATGTATTTTTTAGCACTGAATCCGAAAATTACCTTAATTTTTAACCATCATGTCAGGATATTTCGCAAATCATAAATTTTCAAATTTAAAGAATAACAAAAATCGAATATTATAAAGTAAAGGAGATGGTTGTGTTTTTTAACTTTTGATAATTAATTTTTACACTCTTTTTAGCACTGAATCTGAAAATGACCTTCATTTTTAACCATCACGTTAGAATTTTTTTGCAAATCGCAAATGTGTAAGTTAAAATATAGCGAAAATCTCATACTATAAAACATATGTAAAACATTTCTTATTTTATTGTATTTTATTAAAAAAATTATTCGATATTTTTGCTTATCCTGGGGTTCTTACAGCTAAACAGCTGAGTGATCCGATGAGATGGGGGAGGAAATTCAATTTTAACATTAAACTTCTTAACTTTGAAATTTGCAATTTGCGAAAAATCCTGATATGATAGTTAAAAATGAAGGTCAATTTCGGGTTCAGCGGTACAGAATATATAAGAATCAATTATCAAAAGCTAAAAAACATGACATAACCCAACTTTTGCAGGCTTGTGCAATCTAATAATTTTTTTTAAAAACGTATCATTTTGTAAAGAATTGAGGCTGTTAATTTAGAATCATTTTATTTAACAAAAATTCTGTTTTTTCTTTCTTCATAAATGTTTATTACAAATTGTATATTTTCCATTAATATGGCAGAATGATTAAAGATTTCAAATTTATATTGCAATGTTAATTTTACTCCGAAACATTTTTTTATATCTGACGAAATTATATTTCGACTAAATTTGTGAATGACCCCCAATTTGCAGCAAAAAATATGCTCCAACTTTAAACAGCTATTGCTCGATCAATTTTAATCGTAGAATAACGGGACTTTTTTTGTATTACATGTCAGTGTAAAAGGAAAATTTCACTAAATATAACTTATAGGACCGGGGGACCGTATAAAAATTTAAATTTCGTAATTTTTTAAGAAATGTTTTTATGTACCCAAATCGCTTTTAAAATATTTCTTTACCTGATTTAAAACATTTTTGTAATTGGAACTATATGTCTATGACTAACGGTTTAGGAATTAGCCATTGGACACCGTTGAGACCGGACACCCTGTATATATATACATCACTTTTTTATGGACACGATAACTTCCGTAATTCTGTACAAATCTCTTCCAAACTGACTCATAAAATCAAGTGGTAGAAAATATCGGTCAAGTTCGTTAATGGGCAAAATTGGACCAAGGAGTTGGAAATAGGGAGGGGTTTTATGAAAACCGAAAAAAACCAATACCTTCTTATTTTTTATACATATAAAATCAGTATAAAGTTATTACTTCTAGGAAAAGGGCTAAAAATTTATATATCACACATTTTTGATAAAATTATAAATGGGCTCAAGGGACGCAAAAAATATGGTTTTAAGGAGAAAGAAAAATCATAACTTCATCAATTCTTAAGATATCAAATTCACTTAAACTTATTATAAATCTTCTTAATATTATCTACAACATTTATATTGACAAAGTTTTGATAGGACCAACTCTTACTGCCAAAAAAAATAAATAAATAAATAAATAAACAAATAAAAATTAAAAAAAGTGTGGGGGGGTGAAGGGGGTTGAAGTAGAAAACTAGTCATAATCTCTCCAATTCACAAGGTATCCAATACGCTTAAATTTATTATACATCTTATCAATATTATCTACAACTTTCATATTGACAAGTTTTCGATAGGATCAACTCTTACAGCAAAAAGAAATTAAACAAAAATAGGGGTTGACGAAAAAATTATCTTATTAAGCGTGTACTCAAATCCGAATGGCTTATTTTCTGACTCATTTTTAAATTAATTTTCGTTCTCAAACGCATCCAATTGGCAGGTTCTCTTATTCAGAAACTATATAAAGTGCTGTATTGGTCGATTTTTTGATAAAGGCAGAATATATTTTTAAAAATGCTGTCAAAGTGGGATTTTGAACAGAATTTCCCGAAGCGATAATGCTGAAAACGAAAAAAATGGCCGTACTGAAAAAATAATTGTAAATCAAGTTCTAATTAATTGAATGGAAAATAAAAACACAGGTCGCTTATAAATCTCTTCAAAAAATCACGTCAGCAAGTTTCATGTTTTTACTACTTTTAAAAATGTGTCAGAAAATTTCGAATTGTTGAGCGGGAAATTTTTTTTTTTTTTAAATACCGGCTTATTATGATTTTGATAAAACGAGCTCTTACAGAAAAATGAAATTAAAAACTCGTCAAAAGCGGCCAGATAAAATTGTTAAACTGGGTTTATATCTAATCTTTATTTAGTTTTTGTTGGTGAAATTAGTACTTAGCTTCGAAATCTACCTCTGCCTGTAGGCCGAGCCGGCAGGAATTTTTTTACATTGGCTTGCAAGATTACTAGAGTGTGCTCTATAAAGGGCCGATTCAAATGACGGATTTCACATAATTTTTGTATCTTTATTTTTATTTATTATTTATTGCTTTTTATAAGAAGAACAAACTTGCAATTCCAAAAAAGCTTTATAAGACAATTAATTGCGAAGATACAATTAATTTAGTAATCCCGAAATAAACTTTTCATAACTGGAACTGGTTGTTGAGGAAATAACAGAAATGTAAACAATGCACATTTAATTGTATATATTTACAACATTTACATTTAGTAAAAGTAAAGGTTTTTTATAAACACTTCTATTAGTGAACTTAAAAACAGAAACACGTGCCGAATTTTAAATTCTTATTTTATAAATGAAAATTCACGTTTTTTATATGACGTCGCACTCCCATGTATTAAACATATATGTTAAATTTGAAAAATAATGGATTGGTATAAAAAGTAATTTTTTCTCAGTTTCTTTTTAAGATATGACAGCGGAAAAGAAAAAAAAAACATTTTTATATTACTACAGTTGTTACTTTCCATTACTGTAACAAACAAATATTTATTGCTGAGTCCCGTGGTAATAGATTTTAAAAAAAATTATTTAAACTAGCTAGGATTTAAAAAAAAAGCAATTTAACAAATTACAACGACCATTTGGAAAATGATTTTTTCAAAGACTAAAATTTAAGACGTAAAAAAATTGCACGGAGTTAATCATACATGACGTACGCCATGAATTAAACATTAATAGTGTTATTACACGTAAAAAGTCCAAGCGAGAAAAATCGCCTGCGACTCGTACGTATTATCCACCTGAAACTTACGTATTATCCAAGCATTTCATTGGCTGTTTGGAAAAAGGCTTTTCCATCATCAGATTTCCAAGAAATCTGACGACCAATTTTAAATGAAATTTCATTCTTAAACTTCTAAACATCCCACAATATTACTTTTTACACCGTCGAATAGAGGAAAAAATGCACTTTTAAATGCAATTTTATTGAAAGCTGTATCTCAATTCGTTTCTGAGTTATTAATTTTTTTTTTTTTTTTTTTTTTTTTAGTTTTCATTATTTTTTTGTCGCAGTGGCAACAGAAGTATCCATCTCTGTTGAAAGTAAAGGGTAGTGTATAGACCAATCAGAAAACGAAGAAAATGCGGATTAAACCAATAAAAAGCTTCAGATATGCTTTTGATTTCCTACCCTGACTAGGACAATAACCATTTTTCCAAATGGATAATAATAATAATAATAAAATATTAAAATTAAAATATAAAAATGAAAACCTTAAATAGGTTTCATAATAAATTTGTTCTAATAAATTTAACTGTAATAGATTTTATTGCTAGATAAATTTCAAAAATACTCTTATAAATTTTTTCCAAAATAATTCATACATTTTTAACAATGTGTTAAACTAAAAGTTAAGCTGTGTCTACTAAAATGTTTACTTAGAGACGCTTTAAGTTTTAATAAAAAGTTTTATTTTTTAGGGCAAAATTGATTTGTTTATTTGGCATTTGAAACCTTTCCAAGGTTTAACTCACTGCAGGAAAAAAAAAATAACAGCATGGTTTTAAAAGAAATGTAAAATAGTTGGTAGAATTGAGTGTGTTGTGTTTGGTATAAACATAGAAATTTATTTAATTTCCGTTCAAACTTTCTAATGCCTTAAAATTTGTAAGTATAAATAAATCATTTCCTATAGTCCCAATTTTGTAGTAGGATTCAATTACAAATTAATATACAGGGTGTTTCTAAATTAATATCGGGCTTTTAACGCTTGGTAGTATTTATTAGATAAAACTTAAAATTATAATCTATACTCATATTATAAAGAGGTAAAAATTGTTTATTTGTAGGTTTTAACTACCGAACCGATTCCAAAAGTAATGGTATCAAAATGATGGTGTTAGTCCAACTTAGAACATAGGCTATATCTTATGGCCATGCCACTAGGCAAAAGGGGGTGCAGGAGCAAAAAACTTTCTAAAACTGCGATTTTTGTGTTACTGAAAAGCCTAGAAACATGAAATTTGAAATGGTAGTTACTTGTAAGATACTAATGATCTCTAAAAACATTTCTTAAAAAATTCGAAATTAAAAAGGGGTGAAAATGCACAAAAAGCGTTCTAAAAAACGTTCTTAATGGCAATTTTTACGCAATCTTAATAAGTACAGAACCGATTTCAAAACTAATGGTGTCAAAATGATGGTGACTACTCTTGCTCCAGCATAGACTACATTTTATGTCGGTGCCACTACCCCTGAAGGGTGTGCAGGAGCAAGAAAACGTTCGAAAATGCGATTTTTGTATTACTGAAGCACCTAGAAACATGAAATTTGGAATAGTAGTAAATTATAAGATATAAATGATCTTTAAGAACATTTCTTATAAAATTCGAAATTTAAAAGGGGGTGAAAACGCGCAAAAAGCGTTCTAAAAAAGGTTCTAAATGACGATTTTTACACAATCTCAGAAAGTACCAAACCGATTTAAAAAATAATGGCATCAAAATGATAGTGATAACCCTTGCTCCAACATAGGCTACATTTTATGTCGGTGTCATTACCCCCAAATGGGGTGCAGTAGCAATAAAAACGTTCGAATATGTAATTTTTGTGTTACTGAAGGGCCTAGAAACATGAAATTTGGAATGGTAGTTACTTATAAGATATAAATGATCTCTAAGAACATTTCTTAAAAAATTCGAAATTTAAAAACGGTGAAAATGCGCAATAAGCGTTCTAAAAAACGTTCTAAATGGCGATTTTTACACAATCTCAAGAAGTACCAACCCGATTTAAAAAATAGTGGTGTCAAAATGATGGTGACAACCCTTGCTCCAACATAGGCTACATTTTATGTCGGTGCCATTACCCCCAAAGGGGGTGCAAAAGCAAAAAACGTTCGAAAATGCGATTTTTGTGTTACTGAATGTCCTAGAAACATGAAATTTGGAATGGTAGTTACGTATAAGATATAAATGTGTTACTGAACATTTACTGAACCGCAATCTCAGAACATACCCAACCCGTTTCATAAGTAAGGGTTGAAAATTGATGATGACAGTCCTTGCTCCAACATGGGCTCTATTTCATATCGGTATCACTACCACCTAGGTGTTTCAGAAACAAAAAACGTTATAAATTGCGATTTTTGTATTACTGAAGGGCCTAGAATCCTGATATTAGGGCAGTTATTTGTAAGATACAAATGATCTCAAAGAATGTTTCCTAAAGAATCGAAATTTAAAAGTGGTGAAAATGAGCGAAAAGCGTTCTAAAAAACTTTCTAAATTGCGATTTCTACGCAGTCTCAGGAAATACCGAACCGATTTATAAAATAATGGAGTGAAAACGATGGTGAAAGCCCTCGCTTCAACATAGGCTATATTTCATGTCGGTGCCACTACCCCAAAGGGGGTGAAGGAGCAAAAAACGATCTAATTTTCGTTTTTTGTAATACTTCAGGGGATAGCAACTTGAAACTAGACATGGTAGTTACTAATAATATATAAATGATCTCTAAGGGCATTTATTAAATAATTCGAAATTTCAAAGGGGTGAAAATGGACGAAAAATGTTCTAAAAAACGTTCTAAATTGCGATTTCTACGCAATCTCAGACAAGTACCCAACTGATTTCAAAAGTAATTGTTGGAAATTGATGAAGACAGCCCTTGCTCCAATATAGGATCTATTTCATGTCGGCGTCACTACCACCTTGCGGTTGCATTTTAAAATAGTTCTTAAATTGTGATTTTTGTGATACTGAAGCGGCTAGCAACTTGAAATTTGGCATTTTAATTTCTTATGAGATGTAAATACCCTCCGAGAAGAGTTCATTAAAAATTTGAAATTTAAAAGGGGTGAAAATGAACGAAGAGAGTTCTAAAAACGTTCTAAATAGCAATTTCTACGCAATCTCAGGAAATATAAACCGATTTCAGAAGTAATGATTTAGAATTGATGGTGACAGTCTCCGCTCCAACATAGCCTATATTTTACGTTGTTGTCACTACCACCTGGGTGTCACAGGAGCAAAAAATGTTCTAAATTGTGTTTTTTGTGTTACTGAGGGGGGTCTGACATTTTAAATTTGTAATGGTAATTACTTCAAAGATGCAAATGCTTTCTAAGAAATGTCGAAAGAAACTTCCAAATTTAAAAGGATGAAGTGAGCGAAAAGCGTTCTATAAGCTTTCTAAATTAGGATTTTTATGCAATCGTATAAAATACGAAACCGATTTCAAACATAACGGTTGCAAATTGATGGTGATCGAACCTGCTCAAACATAAGCTATTTTATGTCGATGCCATAACCCCTAGAGTTGCAGGAGCAAAAAACTTTCTAAATTGCGATTTCTGCGGTATTGAAGAGGCTAGAAACTTTAAATATAGCACGGTAGTTACCTTTAAGATAGAAATGTTCTCTAAGAACAGTCGAAAATACATTCGAAATTAAAAATGGGTGAAGCGAAGGAAAGAAGCGAAAACCATTCTAAAAGAGTTCTAAATTACGATTTCTAAGAAATCTCAGGAAATAATAAACCGATTACAGAAGTTATTGGTTGCGAATCAAGAGTGATAGTCCCTGATCCTATACGGTCTATATTTCATGCCAGTGTCACTACCACCTGGTTGGCAGGAACAACAAGAAAGCCTTTAAAAACACCTAAATTCCGTTTTCTATAGAATATTAGGATATACCAAGCGATTTCAAGATTAATGTTGGCAAATTAATGGTGACAGTTTCTGTTTCACCGTTTTTCGAGACATTCTATTTCAACTCTGCTTAGGCATTTTATGTTGATGCCACTAACACCAGAGAGGTGGTAGACTGTTAGACAAGAAGCTTGAAATTTGACATGATGGTTAATTTTAAGATGTAAATGTGTTAAGTTGGTTTCTAAAAAATTCAATACTTCAAATGAATACTGAAATGAGCATAAAATTCACAAAATACTTTCTAAATTATCATTTAATTGGAATTAGTTTTAGTTATTTTTATTAATTAAAATCTCATTTCTGTCTATTACACTTTTATAATGAAGTTTAGTCAAACTGTGATTTAATTTGTAATTGTTGAATTATTCCAAAAATTGTTCTTCTAATAAAAAATAGTCAAGCAAATATCACTTGGCATATTTCAACTATTACGCGAGCAAAGCCGCGGGGTTTGCTAGTTAATACATAAAATGAAAGAGCAACTCAAACACCTACAAGCTTACAAGCTAGAATATATATATAAAATGACATTTAAGACCATTCAAAGTATTCGATACATGGCCGTCTATGGATGATAATTTCTAGAAGGGTGATTTCAGAAGTTTTAAGCGTGTTTTAGTCCGAATTAAATTTTAGCTAAATAATGGCGTGTATATAAATGTAGTAGGTAAAATACAAGGCTGTACAACAGTAATCAAATATATTTACGATTATTGGTATAAATTTCTGAAAGGGAAGTGTCAACCAAATATGTGTTTTCTTACTAAACTAAATTTTCACATACTATATTGAATATATATCATCCTATAGATCAAATACAGGGATGTACAAAAGAATTGAAATACATATTTGGCTATGGAAGGTAATTGCGGAAATCAATTTTTCAAATGTTTTATGAATTTTCTAAAATGTTTACTTAGGTATCTTATTTATCTAAATAACGAAGTTTTGTTAAAGTATTCTAAAAACCTGGAAAGTGTTTCATAATCTATGCTTAACGCATGATTTTACTTTCTTGTTTTTTAAAGTAATTTTTTTTTTAAATTTACTAATATGATAAAGACCTGTAAATACACATTAAAATTGCAAATGTTTTAATTATTTATTGCAAATTTTCAAAAATGTAGATGGAAAAAGTCCATACAAATAAAACCCCCAAAAATTGCTAGTTTATAATTCTGAAATCATATTTTAAAACAGAGTAAGTGCAAGATCTGAAAACATGTTTTAAAAAACAATTGAAAACTGGACAAGATTTTTTTAAACTGAAAATCAATCGACATTTAATAAACTTTTACTGAAGTATTGAAAACATCCTCGTTATTAATTCACTAGGATAAAGGCAGGTTAACAGATTTAACAGGTTAATCATTCAATCACCATTTTGTTCGCATTTTTGTGGGGATGTTTGAAATAGAAGTTCGCATTACTTTTTTTTTCATCCAGAATCTTTTACAAGGCGCTACCGAACAGGCCAAAAATATCGATTCAGAATTGTTTTTTACATTTTACAAAAGTCTTTTTTTTTTTTCAACACTTTCCAACATAGTTGAAAAGTGTTTCTAAACTGGGTTTGTTTGTCCGTCTGTCTGCCCGTGCTTGAACTCAGGTAAATATACTCGGATTCCCATGCAATTGATATTCGTTATAGAGGTAAACCATGACATGTTCAGTATTGAAAATGAAAAGTGTACCATACATATTTCACTTTCAAAAACACTAAAAAGTATTCCGTTTCATTATGGTCTATGGGGAAAAAAATTTGCGGCGTATTTTAGTAGTATTACAATATTTAAAACATAATAAAATTTGTATACATTACTGAGGTGCATTAGAAGATGCTTATTACAGGATATGTTTTGTGTGTAGCACTTACAGTACAAATACAGGGGAACTCAAAAGTATTCCATTATATTATGATCCATAAAGAAAAATCGTTTGTGGTGCATTTTAATGATGTTACTCTGTTACAAACATAATGAAATTCATATTAATTTCAGAGGTGCATGGTGCATTAATACATGACTTCTATAGAATGTGGGGAGTACAAAGCATTTATCATTCATTTACAGGATCACACATAAGAGTTTGGTTTTAGAATTGTCTACGGGGAAAAACTGTTCGCAGAGTATTTCATTTATGTTGCACTATTTCAAATATGATGAAATTTGTATACATTACTGAAGTTTACTACAAGATACCTGCAATAAATATTATGTGCATTGCATTTATCATTGTATTTATTCATTTGCAGGGAGACATAAAAGATTTTGGATACAATAATGAAGTTTACTACAAGATGCCTGCAATAGATATTATGTGTGTTGTATTTATCATTCATTTACAGAGAAACATAAAATATTTTAGATACAATATTGTATCCGAAATGTTTCCTATTAGGGATGATTGCTAAAAGTACGTTTTCAGTTATGGCACGCGTTTTTAAGTTTAACTTTTTTTTTAATACCACGTAGAATGCATAAATTCTATAGACCATATACAGGGCTACACTAAAGAATTCGTAATCATTACTGAGAATGGGTGTGAATTGCTTAAAAGTGTTTTTAATTTGAGTTATGCATGTTAAAGCTCAACTACATTTAGTATACTAATAGATGTTCGTAGCATATAAATAAAATCATATACAGGGCTCTGCAAAGAACTGGATACATGGCCGCCTATGGATAATAATTCCCGGAACTGTGATTTCGGTAGTTTTAAGCATGTTTTTCCCTAAATTAAATTTCAGCTAATATGTGGCGTTTATAAAAACCTGTATGCAATATACAGGGCTGTGCTATATCATTCAAGTACGTTTCTGTCTATTGATAGGGATTGCTCAAGGTGAGTTTTCAACTGCATTATGCGTTTTCTTACTGAATTAAATTTTAGCATACTATGTAGAATCTGTACAAATCTATAGATCATATACAAAACTGCACAAAAAGAAGTAGAGAATATTTCCGGCTATGGACGGTAATTGTTGAAATCTGGTTTCAAATGTGTTATACTTTTCTAAAATGTTTATTTAGGTATACTTTTTACTTTTAAACGGCAAAGTTTTTTGGAAGTGTTGGAAAAGTGTTTCATTATCTATGATCGACTCAAATTTTTCTTTCTTGTTTTTCTTGCATCATTAGCTAGTAGAGTCAAAGAGTTGGAGTCAGTAATTGACAGATTAGGAACCGGGCTCAGATAATAAATTGACAGTTAACAACTTAAATCTAGCAAGAAATTATGAAAAAAAAAATTGTTTACAACTGTTTACCTTTTATTTTAGCAAAATTAAGAAGAAGAACTCTTCTTCAGCATCCAAGGATGAAAGGGGAAAAAAATACTTTGGACGGATACTGTAAAATTTTAATTTTTAAAAGTTTTTATTTTCTTTCTTAAGGGGAATCGGTACCAAAAAAAATTATTTTGTAACTATAACGTATGTTATATTTTTAAGTTCATGTTTGAATAAAAGCATAGTCATAACAGATCATAAAAAGTGTTAAATTCTCAATATAGCAACAACTTTCTTTTTAATTTTTTTAATTTAACTATTTTAAAATTTGTTCTTCTTTTTCATTTTTCCTATTTGAAATTTTTTTTTTTATCCTAGTATCCTTAAGTATCGGATTTTTGATTAATCCATTAGATCAGCAGAAAAAAAAAATAATTCGTAAATGTAAGCGGAAGAAACGTTGGAAAATAGTATTTTTTAAGTTCATATATATATATTTTTTTTAAGTTACAAACATATTTAAAATCCGATACTTAGTTATCACACACAGGCTATAAAGATACTTTTTTTTTTAAAAATTCAGATAATTTGCTTAATTATTGTAGAAGCCATTGCATTTCGATTAAAATAAAAATATAAAAAATTACGAACTGAGAATAATGAGTTTAAACATTTCACTTACACATAAGTGATATTAAATTTCATCTTTATGACTTAAGTATATATCCCTTATTATTTATCGAATCGTTTCGAATTTTAGACAGCATGTTCTAAGAATACTAAGGCACATTTTAAAATAAAAATCAGAAATTCGACATTTTTGTCATTTTTTATCAAAATGCCAAATACCGAGTCCCCTTTAAAAGGCAAAAATGGGGCTTTCTTTTTGAGGCAAATCCTTCAATTATTAGAAATCGTGAGAGGGTTGTTTCTCTCTTTTTAATATTAATTTTTCGGGGTTTCAGATGATTTAAATCAATTTTTAATCTGTTTTTCTGTATTTTCCTTTTTTCCATTCTAACATTTCTCACTTCATTTGATCTGAAAGTTATCGGCCAAATGCCTTCTATTTCTCTAAGCAGTTAATTAATCTTCCTCCTCTTTCCGAAGAGTCTGAACCCATCCTTCTTGTCTAACGCACTACCTTTTGTACTAAAAGAATCATTTTGTATATTCTTCATCAATCTCTCCTTTTGCTATTTAGATAAAAAATTCAAGAAATTAAGTTCAGCTTTACTCAAACGCTTTTGATGTAAGTTTATTCTGATTAAGGATCTACCGAAACAGGTTTTTAATACCGAAACCGAATTTCAGTAATCTTTCTACTTTCGGTCGAAAACGAAAACGCCCCAAAAAACTTAAGTAATTAATACATACATAAATATATAAAATTATTAATTAATTATGCATGTTTATTAAACATACATAGTTATTAGTCAATTATACATGTAGCCCAAGTTGGCTCTCTGTGCCTCTGACAAAAACTTTTAATTTTCATATAAAATAAAATGTAATTAATTCATCAACGACTCAGGATGATTTTCTAATTATACTAATTTCATCTAATTAAAAAATGTTTTAGGTATAGGGGAAAGACGCTCACTTAAGGGAAAGCATGCATAGCAAGTCCAATTTACACAAAAAATCAATATTTTATTAATGAAGTATAACTCCAAAGCATAAAGAACAGTTAGCAATCAACTAATCTGCATAAAAGTTTTAGAAATTTCTTTTAATCGTTTTATTTAATTAACAATGGATTGAGCGGTAATGCCCGACATGGTAGGGTAACTGCGCTCAAAATTTGAATACAACATTTAAGTTGGAGTTATTTATAGTTGACGTAACAAAGCACTACAAAAATAAATAAAAGAATGAACGTACAGCTAAATGTATATATTTTTTAGAAATAATGAGTAAATTAACATTTGAAAATAAGAGTGTACACTTACCTTCAAGTTAGATGTTGTAGAATTTTATTCTCAAACAACTTCAAACTAATAACGTGAGGACACAAAAGTACGCTCCTCCCGACGGGCATTATATCCTTACTGGGAACTTAGGATGAAATTAGCTAGGTGCCGGTACCGATCGCACGTTTTCAATTCTATTCTGTTTAGAGGTATTTGGGGTGAACGGGATTGCCCGCTTAGCGTCATTACCCTACTTTCCCCTACATACCTCGATTTGTCTTTTATAATGATTTTTGTAAACGATCATCTGTTATACTAGAATTTTCTCAAAGAGTATTCGAAATACTTCTGCGGTTTCAAACTAAAAATTTTCTACTACTGTTAAGTCTGCAGCTTAATGAGCATGCGAAAAGCGTCTTCAAAGTTTACTCCTATATGCATTGCTTGCTTTATAACTTTCATTCACGTCTTGAGCCAGTCATGACTGATAATTATAAACAGTGAAATTCATAGCAATAAATAGTGTTACATTTGAGCCGATATAGCTCAAATTCATGAGCAATGTTGAAATTTTCCGGAGGAAGAAAAGAGATTTTTGAATATAGATAGTTACAGTCCGGCCGAATTTTCGACGAAACTCTGATTTTTAGCCGAAAATGAAACCGAATTTTCGGTCGACCTCTAATTCTGATCCTTGATGAAGAAAGCCGCTGATTCATTGCTCCCGAAACTATAATCATATCAGTAGATGTTTAATTAAAAAAGGATTCTCACTTCATTGCCACATAGTTTTTAATGAGATGACTGATGAATTTATTTTTTTTTTTAATGACGGGCCTTGGAGAGGTGCTTTTTATTTTCCTCAATGGCTCTGCTACCAATAGCACCAAACTTTTTGAATACAACATAATATATTGATAAAATATTAATGAAATAATATAGTTAATCATATCATTTTTACATAAAAGCTAACTTTACGTTTAGAAACGAGTTCAATGTTTTTTCGATTGAAACAAATGAAGTGACAGGTTTTACAGAATAAAAGAAATAAATTTGTATTTTACTGTAAAAACTTTTGTCATAATGTATATTTAATATATAAAATAAACTTTATAAATATCAAAAGAAATGAAAATACGTTCAAGTTAAACTTATAATTAAATTATGTATCATTCTATTTCCAAATTAAACTGGATCAAGAACAGGTAATTCTGAAATAAACGGCTCTTTTACTTACTTCATTAATATCCCACAATACAACTTTGGCACCATGTTTAGATGTATCTAAAGCCAATTGCCTTCCCAAACCATGTGCACTTCCAGTTATTAAAACAGTTTCCCCACTCAAATCCTTTTTTGATTTTGGCAGTATATTCCGTATGATATCTTTCACAAGTATGCTTACAATTTTAATTGCAAGGATCAAAATATCTTGAGCTACATAAGCAGCCCGCAAAGAAAATTCCACAGCAGACATAATCACAGGTAAATAGGAAAACGATGGGGACTTTTTAAAATCTTTTACTTCTGTATGCATTTTAGAAGTAAGCTCTTCCATTATCAACGCAGCTGTTAAAGATAATGCATTACGGTCGCAGAGTCATTCAAAATTTAAGGAAATCGCAGCGTAGCGTGATTTTGATCTTACACGCAACGGGGGGAAAAAACATTTTATTTTCTATGTTGACGTGCTTTTTCCGTCTCAGATTTTGTTGTGAAAGTGAAGGAAACACGTGTTGCAGAAAAAAACAAATAATCGGTTCAGTGATTTATAATATTTTGTTGCATTTTTTTTTCTTCTGTGGTTGGGAAATTTGTACGCTCATAAATCAAATGAGCAGAGAAAGCTAAATCTTTTCTACATATTCCAAAAGACCCGCCCCCATCAAATCTGAGACATTTTAATAATAAAGGAAGAGAAAAACTCGGCCCACCGAATAATTTCTAGAACCCTCTCTCTGGCATTGCTGATTACGGGTTCATCAGAAGGGAATTAAGGTGGGAGGTCAAGTTGAGCAACCTGAAAATCACGTTATTTAAAGTGGTACGGTAAAACCTTTCTAGTTATTAAACCAATGAATGAAATATTTTTTTTTCTATGTATTCTCACAGGTCTGTATATGAAACACACATTCAGAACACATTCAAGGGGAAAGGGAAGGGCAGTTGCCCCCATCACCCCTGGATTTCCAAATGTAATTAAATTGAATTTTCTTTTTTCATCTATATTATAAAGCAACAAGAACGATAAATCATGCATCCAGCATAGTTTATGAAACACCTTTCAACACATTCAGGATGCTGTAACAAAACTTTACAGCTTACTAAGGTTAAAGACGATGTCTAAATAAACAATTTAGAAAACACATATTTAAAAAATAATTTCTGTCATAAACCAATTTCTGCAATTTCCGTCAATAGTCTAAAAAAAACCAAACTTTTTTTGTGCAGCCCTGTATATGTTCTATAGATTTGTATGTATACTACATAGTAAGTTCAATTAAACGCATAGCCCACTTGAAAATTCCGATTCAGCAAACTCCGTCGATGAACGGAAATGTACTGTAGATCTTTTGTGCAGCTCTGCATAGGGTAGGTGGCGGTAAAGATACGCACGGGGCACAGATACTCACTGGCTGATTTAATATGAAGCAACATTGCTACAATCATGACTGCTAGTTTAGTTTCAAATGTAGTAGTTGTGTGTTCAAACCTTGTGGCGAAAGTAGCAGCCCGTGCCAAGAAAATGAGATAAGTTTCAATTTTCGAATTTTGAGGAAATATTTTTAAATTTCATTTTATTGTTTAGCTGACAATACCTCAAATTCTTACAAATCCAAAAATTCAGTGGAGAACGGAAGCTATTTAGCTTCTAAATGCTGTATCGTTTACTTCGATCGCAATTGTTTAAACTTGCAGGTAGCCTGTTAAAAAAAATACCGGAGAAGGTGGGGGGGGGGTAAAAACACGCATCCGTCTTGGGGCAAAGATACGCACAAGTTTAAGATGCGGAGCCTTTTCTCATCGATTTAGCTAGATGCAAAGCTTTCCACAATCACGTTATGGAAAGCTTTGTATTTTTTATATTAGTATAGTATGTAGTATAATAGCTACTTGACTAATATAAGCTAGTTAACTACCTTTTCCCTTTTCTTGTTAAGTTTTTTAAAATACAGGTATCTAAGCTACCTACTTTTAAAAATCAATATTCTTTTTTTCATGAAACGCTTTTGTTTTAGGGGAAAGTAGGGTAATGGCACTAACTTAAGGGAAAACATGAATAGCTAGCCAAATTCACGCAAAAAATCAATATTTTATTAACGAAGTACTATAACTCCAAAGCATAAGGAACACTTTGCAATCAACTAATTTGCATAAAAGTTTTAGGATTTTTTTTTTATCGTTTTATTTAAATAACCATCGATTGAGTGGTAATGCCCATGGTAGGATTTGAATACAACGCTCAGAATTTGAATACAACATTTAAGTAAGACAAAAGTCACATATGTAGTTGTGTGGGCTCTTCACACTACTGCAGACTTCATGCGACCACTTTACACATATTGTGCACTCATATTGTGTTACACATATAGTGGGCTACTTTTTTTTTATTTAGGTTTTTTGATTTCCACTACTTTTTTGAAATCGTAAAATTCACCTTGTTTAATGACATATTAATTAAGGCGAAAAGAGGGGAATTTTACCATTTCAAAAAAGAGGTGTCAATCAACAAATTTGAATTTAAAAAAAGTAACCCACTGGCAAAACTTCTTCTGGAATTACACGTGAGCGCCATTACCCGTTATCGCCATGTTGGATTTTAAGGCATTATAGTTGGCGTAACAACGGACTACAAAAATAAATAAAAGCATGAACGTACAGCTAAATGCATATATTTTGTAGACATAATGGGTAAATTAACATTTGAAAATAAGAGTGTACACTAGGGTGGTCACAAGAAATCAATTTTCGAATTTTTCTGGGGGACCCCCCAAAAAGTTACCGATTGACTAGAAAATTAGATCGGTAAAGTTTTAGCCCATTTGTATAATGTTAACCCGTGCTTCATTGAGGTTAAAGTTTGAAAAAAACGTGATTTTTTGCAAAAAAAATACTGTTTTCCCATCATGAAATGAATATAATTGAACCTAGAAACATAATGCAGGTTTCATTTTATAAAAAAAGTTTTGCTTTGAAGAATACACACCATTTTTTTTCCCTAAAAATGTATATGTTTAAATATATGCACATTTTCCAGGCCCAGACTTCACTCAAATACTAAAAAAAAAAAAAAAAAAAAACATCGTAACATTCCAATTTATCTCTTTTTCACCTTTTGTTTTTCTTTTTTTTTTTCATTTTGTACATAATAAAGGGTTTAATTTTAAAAAAATCCAAAGAAAATGAAAAAAATTGAATTTTTAACTGAAAGAATTAAAAAAAAAAGGGGGGGGGGGGGTTTCAAACCTCGCTCCGAGGTTTGAAACTTCGCTCCGAGGAGGTCAAGTACTCTCTGTAGATGGCTCGTTAGAAAGAGCACGAAACGTTGGGAATAATTTGTAATGTGTTTTTAATATATTTTTTATTTACATGTACGCTGATGAGTATCGTAAGATTTTTAATTATTAAATAATGCTCAAATGAATTTTATTATTACAGCTGTGTTACAAGAAAGAAAGCATAATAAAGAAAAAGAATTATCATCCGATACAATTGTCACGTTAATCCTTTCCGGCACAGAAAAATTCTGTTCGTAAAGTGATGAAATGATTGACTAAGAGTGGAATTTACAAACGACTTTTTTAGAAAACACATCTCTCGGGCAGTAAAAGTAAAAGTAAAACTTTCATTGTAAAAGAAAAAAAATTATTAAAATATTCTTGGTGTCGTTTGTAAGTTCGGAATTAAAATCAGGTGGTCCCGGCGTGGGACCACTGCGCCGGAAAGAGGTAATGGCTTCGATAATATTGCTTTTCAAGAACCTTGAATGGTTTTTCTACATTCAGATACAACTTTTAGCATATACTGTTTTTGTTTTTCGTCTTTTGTTAAACAGGAATTGAAATCTCGGGTTAATTTTATTCCCCTTTCAGCTGTGTCATTGACAACTTTAAAACCATTCACTATTATTTTGTTTTCAAATAAGGTTTATTTTCCCACCATACATTCGGATCAGTATTTAAAAATTGCTTATTAATATAAAATCATTTAAAAAATTTTACAGTTTATGATGAAACACAAACATCGACTTCTTTGTTCAATAAATAATCCACTTCGTTGAAACCATTTGTTGCTCTTACATTCCTATCATCATCAGCATTTTCTTCTTCGAATGACACTCATTTTACAGCCATGCTTATGTTGGCCTTTTTTTTTTTTTTTTTTTTTCCCAAAGTATCATCTAAAAAGGAAAATGCAACTTGATCCGAGTTAAGGTGCCAAAGGTGGTTTATCATTTTAGCGAATGCTTTGGCTTCAACCTATTTATCAATTTTTCTGTAGTCAACAAGTGATTTTATAAATTGCAGGTCTTGGATTGGGGGTCAAAGTGGGTGTGGGAATACTGAAGCATGCTTTTATATAAATATTGATTAGAAATAAGCAAAGGTCCCTAATACTTTTTTTTTAATTTGTTAATGAGAGATGTCACGATATATTTTGAGAGAATAAATGGCCTATGCCATCCATCGGACATGATTAAAAGCACCAGGTGCCCTAAAAAATGTCTTTTGGAGGAAGACGTCTATAAAAATTAAAGTTGGATAAATTCTATATAGGGGAAAGTAGGGTAATAACGCTCAGAAGGGTAATCCCGCTCACCCAATATCTCTAAACAGAATGGAATTGAAAACGTGCGATCGGTACCGGCACCTAGCGAACTTCATCCTAAGTTCCCAGTAAGGATTTAGTGCCCGTCGGGAGGAAAGTATTTTTGGGTCCTCACGTTATTAGTATTAAGTTGTTTTATTATAAAATTCTACAACATGTAAATTGAAGGTAAGTGTACACTCTTATTTTCAAATATTAATTTACTCATTATGTCTACAAAATATATACATTTAGCTGTACTTTCATGCTTTTATTTATTTTTGTAATGCGTTGTTACGCCAATTATAATGCAATAAAACCCAACATGGCAATGACAGTTAATGGCGCTCGTGTGAAATTCTAGAAGAAGTGTTACCAGTGGGCAACATTTTTTTAATTCAAATTTGTTAATTGATACCACTTTTTTGAAATGATAAAATTTCCCTGTTTTTCCTTTATTAATATGTCATTAAACAAGGAGTATTTTACGATTTCAAAAAAGTAGTGAAAATAAAAAAACTTAAATATAAAAAAAGTAGCCCACTATACATCAAACACAATATGTGTAAAGTGATTGCAAAAAGTCTGCAGTGGTGTGAACAGCCCACACAACTACATATGTGACTTTTGTCTTACTTAAACGTTGTATTCAAACCCTGAGCGCAATTACCCTACCATGTCGGGCATTACCGCTCAGTCGATGGTCATTTAAATAAAACGATAAAAAAGAATTCCTAAAACTTTTATGAAAATTAGTTGATCGCAAACTGTTCCTTATACTTTGAAGTTATACTTCATTAATAAAATATTGATTTTTTTGTCCAAATTTGACTAGCTATTCATGTTTTCCCTTAAGTGAGCAGCCATTCCCCTACTTTCCCCTACATTTAGCTATACTTTCATGCTTTTATTTATTTTTGTAATGCGTTGTTACGCCAATTACAATGCAATAAAATTCAGCATGGCGATAACGGGTAATAGCGCTCGCGTGGAATTCCAGAAGAAGTGGTGCCAGTGGGCAACTTTTTTTAAATTCAAATTAGTTGATTGACACCACTTTTTTGAAATGGTAAAATTTCCCTGTTTTCGCCTTTATTAATATGTCATTAAACAAGGAGAATTTTAAGATTTTAAAAAAGTGTTGAAAATCAAAAAACCTAAATTTAAAAAAAGTAGCCAACTATATGTGTAACACCATATGTGTGCACAATATGTGTCAAGTAGTTGCAAGAAGTCTGCAGTGGTGTGAATAGCCCAGACAACTACATATGTAACTTTTGTCTTACTTGGGGGAAAGTAGGGTAATGACGCTCACTCAATATCTCTAAACAGAATAGAATTGAAAACGTGAGATCGGTACCGGCACCTAGCGAACTTCATCCTAAGTTCCCAGTAAGGATTTAGTGCACGTCGGGAGGAAAGTATTTTTGTTTCCTCACGTTAAGTGTTTGAAGTTGTTTTATTATAAAATTCTACAACATCTAACTTGAAGGTAAGTGTACACTCTTATTTTCAAATATTAATTTACTCATTATGTCTATAAAATATATACATTTAGCTGTACTTTCATGCTTTTATTTATTTTTGTAGTGCGTTGTTCCGCCAATTATAATGCAATAAAACCCAACATGGCGATGACGGGTAATGGCGCTCGCGTAGAATTCCAGAAGAAATGTTGCCAGTGGTCAACTTTTTTTAAATTCAAATTTGTTGTTTGACACCACTTTTTTGAAATGGTAAAATTTCCCTGTTTTCGCCTTTATTAATATGTCATTAAACAAGGAGAATTTTACGATTTCAAAAAAAGGTGTGAAAATCAAAAAACTTAAATATAAAAAAAGTAGCCCACTATATGTCTAACACAATATGTGTAAAGTGGTTGCAAAAAGTCTGCAGTGGTGTGAACAGCCTACACAACTATATATGTGAGTTTTGTCTTACTTAAACGTTGTATTCAAACACTGAGCGCAATTACCCTACCATGTGGGGCGTTACCGCTCAATCTATGGTCATTTAAATAAATTGATAAAAAAAATTCCTAAAACTTTTATGAAAATTAGTTGATTGTAAACTGTTCCTTATGCTTTGGAGTTATACTTCTTCAATAAAATATTGATTTTTTCGTCCAAATTTGACTAGCTATTCATGTTTTCCGTTAAGTGAGCGCCATACCTCTACTTTCCCCTAAATGTTGTATTCAAACTCTGAGCGCAATTACCCTACCATGTCGGACATTACCGCTCAATCGATGGTCATTTAAATAAAACGATAAAAAAAATTCCTAAAACTTTTATGAAAATTAGTTGATTGCAAACTGTTCCTTATGCTTTGGAGTTATACTTCGCTAATAAAATATTGATTTTTTTTTTTTTTTTTTTTTTTTTTGTGTGTGTAAATTTGACTAGCTATTCATGTTTTCCCTTAAGTAAGCGCCATTCCCCTACTTTTCCCTAATCATCCTTTAGCTGCTCATTTTTTAAAGGTTCTGTAAGAAACTGTCCTGAATTAACTATAGTATTTCACCTTCAATAGAATTTTTATACTTAATCTGGTTTAATTTAGACCACCCAATCAGAAAATTTTCTTAAATATCCGACTGAGGGGCAGTGATTGTGTCACTTTACAATCAAAAACAGCTTTTAGTATAATTTCTAAATAATGGTGGCGACATGGCAAATACAGAAGTTTTTTTTTCCTTTAACAATTGCTATAGACAAATGCAGGTTCTTCTGAGGAGAACTGCGTTTACTGCACAGTGGTATCTAAACACATTGCCTAGATTTTACCTGTACTACCTCCCACTCTTCAATTGCTGAAAATACAGCTTTCGCTTGAATTATTCCGCTACTATTTTCAAGCTGATGAACTCGTAGTACAGGCCCGTAGCTAGACCATACTTCCAGGTAGGGCAAAGATTTTTCCAGGGGTGGCAGGTTATTTCTTCATTTTTTTCTATCTCTTATTCGTAGTTCTTCAAAAATATGCATGGCAATTTTAGGGATTTTTTTTTTCATTTAAAATATGAGATATTTCTAAAGTCAGTACGAAATTTTTAAAGTTTCTTCGGAGATATAATAAAAATGTATTAAAGTTAAATAAGATATTTGGCATAACCAGGGCCGTAGGAATCGTCTCCCATATCCCCCCCCCCCCATTTGGGGGAGAGTTGAGAAAAGTCAGGGGCCAAGGTAGTAAGTTATTGTACCTTTGAGTCAAATAATGTTTTTTAACTTTTATAATTATTTTTAATGTATTTTTAATAACATTTTAATTTGTTTTATCCAAATTCATTTTTTGTCAAAGATCTTGGTCAGATTTAGAAAACAGATATGCGCTTTCCTTCTATATCCACTATTCTTTATAAAGGTGCCCAAATGGAAGAGCTTTGAAAGCTTAAATGCTTAAATTCTAATTAAGAAATATAATGGTATTTTAATTTTTTTTGGTGGGGGGGGGGTAGGGGGGGGTCCTATAAATGGGAGAAAAAGATGAAACCAAAAGTTCAAAACTTCATTAATACGATTACTTCCTTCAACCTAAACAGATATGCACTTTCTTTCTACAGCCACCGTTCTTTTTTAAAGGTGCCCAGATGGAAGAAGTTTTGTAGGCTCTAAATCCTTTTTGAATTGTCTTTTTTAGGGCCTTCTATAAAAGTGAGGAAAAGTTGGAACCCAAGATTCAAAACTTTTAGGCCCATATTTTTTATTCCAATGTTTAAAAAATATGCTTTTTAATCTCAATGGGGTCCCAATGAGCTTCAAAACTTCCTTAATACAATTACTTCCTTCAACCAAAACAGATAATGTGCTTCCTTTCTAGCCACCATTTTTTTTTAAGGTGCCCAGATGAGAGAAATTTTGCATGCTCTAATTTTTTTTTAATCGTCTTTTTTTTTTGGGGGGGGGGGAGGATGGGCTATGAAAGGGAGGAAAAGTTGGAATCCAGGATTCAAAACTTATAGCTGTCACTTTTTTATTCAAATGTTTAAAAAATGTGCTTTTTAATCTCGTTGGGGGTCCCAATCGTGTTCAAAACTATTACTTTCTATTAAATTATTACTTTCTACTTCTATTACTTTCTTCAACCAAAACAGGCATGGGCTTCTTTCTACAGCCATCATTCTTTTTAAAGGTGTCCAGATGAAAGAAATTGTGCAAGTTCTAAATACTTTTAAAAATGTATTTTTTAGGGTCCCTATTAAATAGAGGAAAAGTTGGAACCCAAGTTCAAAACTTTTAAACCTCATTATTGTTATTCAAATGTTTTAAAAAAATGTGCTTTTTAATCTCGTTGGAGTTCCAATAAGCAGGCATTTGTATGCCATGCCTTTGCCACCTATCCCCTTACGTTATCTGTTTCTTTTTTAACGTTTCACCTCTCTTCTCTCGATAAATTACTAATGTTAAATTATACATAAATTATATTCTGTAATTATTTAAATCTGCTAGCTGAGCTTCGCTTGCTTTGCCGGTTGGTTTTTCAAAAAAAGAACCTTCTTTTTTTTGGGGGGGGGCGGGGGGGGGGGGGCTTTGGGAGCCCCACTGCCTTCAACAGTGTAAACCTGTCCGGAATATACCAATCTGATTCTTGAATTGTTGTAATTTTTCTTTCCATAAAAATGAGTCTCCAGGTAAAAGTTAAATTTTCCAGCATCGTCGTTCATCTTGCTACAGGAGCCAATTTGTTATTTTCCCACCTTCATCTTAATCATGAAAGCAACAAAATCTACTGAATAATTCTTCGGTTCACAAATACTTGCCAGAAGGTCTTCGCAAAACGCGAAAAAAAAAGTCCTTCCGGCCAGTGCCGGGAGGAAGAGGTAGCTTTCATAATCCTTATTTTAAAAAAGCCAACTTATATCATTCAAACGCACGAAGCTCAATTTAGTGGAAACCGAATATAGGAGATTCAATACTAATTTTTATCAATATAATGAATGAGAATTTCGCGAAATTAGTCAGCTTTATCCATGCTGCTTTTCTTTAAAGTAACTTATATTTGGCTGCCAAATTCGGCAATTTCTTAAAGTGCCTGTCATTTTAAGACAACATGGTGGATGAGGCTAAGCAGTGAACTTGGTCGAGACCTTAGTAATTGCTGTGCACATGCTCACTCACATCGGAATCGGTTAATATATAGGAGTGCTGTCGCATGCAAAAAATCAGATTTTTCAAAATGCCACCCACAATAGAAATTGAAACTGCTATATCTGAGCCATTTTTTAAGGTAAAGACAAACAAAAAATGCTCCTGAATCCTTATATCAAGGTCAAATACTTAAGAAAGAAACCTTTTTCAATTTCTAATTTTTTTGCACCTCACTTTAAATATATACATATTTTTTAATTTAATGGCCGCCATTTTGAAACAAGATGACTGATGAATCTGGCCAGCGAACTTGGTCGAGGTGTTGATGTATACTATCCACATGCCTTCTTACATCGAAATAGGCGAATACGTGTGTTATCGCGTGACAAATACAAGATCGTTTCAAAATGTTAGCCATGCTAGAAATTCAAAGTGCTATAAATCAACCATTTTTTAAGATATAAACAAAAGAACAAATTTTCAGAAACAAAAACTGCTCCGGAATCTTTGTATCAAGGCCAAACACATAAAAAAAATCTTTTTCATTTTCCAATTTTTTAATACCTTATTTTGAATTTTAAATTTAATTTTTTTAGGTAGCTTTCTTTACAAAAAGCTACCTATTGCAGCCGTTCGGAGGAAAGCGATTTCAAAAAATTTTGGTATATTTTCATCGATCATGACCCCCAGACCCCGAAACCACCCTCCGTTCAAAATTGATATATATATATATATCAATATATATATATATATATATATATATATAAATCTGACCTATGTCATACTGTAACTCTCGTATTTTTGAACCGATTTGGATGTAATTCGGTGTGTACATAGTACATACCAATGTCTCGACCGAGTTCGTTGGCCAGCTTCATCCGCCATTTTGTTTCAAAATGGCAGCCATTTAAAATTTTTAAAAAAATTTAAAATTTGAAATGTGGTACCAAAAAATTGAAAATGGAAAAATATTTTTTTTTATGTATTTAACCTTTATACAAAGACTCCGTAGCAGTTTTTGTTTCGTCTATATCTTAAAAAATGGCTGAGTTATAGCATTTTGAATTTCCAGCGAAGCTGACATTTTGAAACGTCCTGAATTTTGTCACGCGATAAAAGGCGTATTTATGAACCGATTTGGATGTAACTTCGTTTATACATAGTAAAGACCAATGTCTCGACCGAGTTCGTTGGCCAGCTTCATCCGCCATTTTGTTTAAAAATGGCGGCCATTTAAAATTTTAAGAAAAATTTAAATTGGAAATGTGGTACAAAAAAATTGAAAATTGAAAAAATATTTTTTTCTTATGTGTTTGACCTTGATAAAAAGATTTGGGAGCAGTTTTTGTTTCGTTTATATCTTAAAAAATGGCTGATTTATAGCATTTTGAATTTCTAGCGTGGCTGACATTTTGAAACGCCCTGATTTTTGCCACGTGATAACAGACCTATTTATGAACCGATTTGGATGTACCTTGGTGTGTACATAGTACATACAAATAACTCAACCGAGTTCGTTGGCCAGCTTCATCCGCCATCTTGTTTCAAAATGGCGGCCATTTAAAAAAAAATTTTAAAATTTAAATTTAAAATGAGATGCCAAAAAATTGGAAAATGAAAAAGATTTTTTCGTATGTGTTTGACCTTAATACAAAGATTCCGGAACAGGTTTTGTTTTGTCTATATCTAAAAAAATGGCTGAGTTATAACATTTTGAATTTCTATTGTGGCTGACATTTTAAAACGACCTGATTTTTGTCTTTCGATAACAGGCGTATTTATGAACCGATTTGCATATTACTTGGTCTGTACATAATGCATACCAATGTCTCGACCGAGTTCGTTGGCCAGCTTCATTCGCCATCTTGTTTCAAAAGGGTTGCGATTTTTTTTAAATGTATTTTAAAATTTAAAATGAGGTATTAAAAAATTGGAAAATGAAAAAGTGTTTTTTTTTATGTGTTTGGCCTTGATACAAAGATTCGGAGCAGTTTTTGTTTCTGAAAATTTGTTCTTTTGTTTATATCTTAAAAAGGGGTTGAATTGTAGCACTTTGAATTTCTATCATGGCTAACACTGTGAAACGATCTTGTATTTGTCACGCAATACCACAGGTAATCGCCTATATCGATGGAAGAAGGCATGTGGATAGTATACATCAATATCTCGACCAAGTTCGCTGGCCAGCTTCATCAGCCATCTTGTTTCAAAATGGCGGCCATTAAATTAAAAATATATATATTTAAAGTGAGGTGCAAAAAAATTAGAAATTGAAAAAGGTTTCTTTCTTAAGTATTTGACCTTGATATAAGGATTCAGGAGCATTTTTTGTTTGCCTTTATCTTAAAAAATTGCTCAGATATAGTAGTTTCAATTCCTAACGTGGGTGACATTTTGAAAAATCTGATATTTTGCCTGCGAAAGCACTCGTATATATCAACCGATTCCGATGTGAGTGAGCATGTGCACAGCAATTACTAAGGTCTCGACCAAGCTCACTGGTTAGCCTCATCCACCATGTTGTCTTAAAATGGCAGGCACTTTAAGAAATCGTCGAATTTGGCAGCCAAATATAAGTTACTTTAATTAAAAGCAGCTTGCATAAAGCTGACTAATTTCGCGAAATTCTCATTCATAATGATTTAGTATTGATAAAAATTAGTATTGAATCTCCTACATTCGGTTTCCACTTAATTGAGCTTCGTGTGTTTGAATAATATAAGTTGGCTTTTTTTAAATAAGGAATATGAAAGCTACCTCTTCCTCCCGGTACTGGCCGGAAGGACTTTTTAAATGGCAACCCTTTTGAAACAAGATGGCGAATGAAGCTGGCCAACGAACTCTGTCGAGACATTGGTATGTACTATGTACACACCAAGTTACATCTAAATCGGTTCGTAAATACGCCTGTTATCGCGTGACAAAAATCAGGTCGTTTTAAAATGTCAGCCACAAGAGAAATTCAAAATGCTATTACTCAGACATTTTTTTTAGATATAGACGAAAAAAAAACTGTTCCGCAATCTTTGCATTAAGGTCAAACACATACAAAAAAAATCTTTTTCATTTTCCAATTTTTTGGTATCTCATTTAAATTTTTTAATTTTTTAATTTTTTTAAATGGCCGCCATTTTGAAACAAGATGGCGGATGAAGCTGGCCAACGAACTCGGTCGAGATATTTGTATGTACTATGTACACACCAAGGTACATACAAATCGGTTCATAAATACGCCTGTTATTACGTGAGAAAAATCAGGACGTTTCAAAATGTCAGCCACGCTAGAAATTCAAAATGCTATAACTCAGCCATTTCTTAAGATATAGACGAAACAAAAACTGCTCCGAAATCTTTGTATAAAGGTCAAATACATAAGAAAAAAATATTTTTCCATTTTCAATTTTTTGGTACCACATTTCAAATTTTAAATTTTTAAAAAAATTTTAAATGGTCGCCATTTTGAAACAAAATGGCGGATGAAGCTGGCCAACGAACTCGGTCGAGAGATTGGTATGTACTATGTACACACCGAATTACATCCAAATCGTTTCATAAATACGCCTTTTATCGAGTGACAAAATTCAGGACGTTTCAAAATGTCAGCCACGCTAGAAATTCAAAATGCTATAACTCAGACACTTTTTAAGATATAGACGAAACAAAAACTGTTCCGAAATCTTTGTATAAAGGTCAAATACATAAGAAAAAAATATTTTTCCATTTTTAATTTTTTGGTACCTCATTTCAAGTTTTAAGTTTTTTTAAAAATTTTAAATGGCCGCCATTTTGAAACAAAACGGCGGATGAAGCTGGCCAACGAACTCGGTCGAGACATTGGTATGTACTATGTACACAGCGAATTACATCGAAATCGGTTCATAATTACGGGAGTTACAGTGTGACATAGGTCAGATATATATATATATATATATATCAATTTTGAACGGAGGGTGGTTTCGGGGTCTGGGGGGTCATGATCGATGAAAATATACCAAAATTTTTTGAAATCGCTTTCCTCCGAACGGCTGCAATAGGTAGCTTTTTGTAAAGAAAACTACCTAAAAGGGTATAAATCGCATAAAAATTGGACAAAAATTCAAAAATTGCAGAGAGCAAAATTTGACTATATCGAGCCAAAGGATTTAATGCGGAATTTTAAAAAATACTCTAAAAATCACATAAAAGGTTTGTAAAAAAATCAGAAATTGCAAACGATAAGCTTTCTATATTGAACTAAAGGACTTAACCCTTAAATGCCTGAGATTTTAAAAATCATTTAAAAAATGTTTCTCGGCTTTCTTTTAAATAAATCATGGGAAAAATACTTTTAAAAAGTCATATTTTGTTTTAAGTATGGTTTACGGCTAAAAAACTGTTTGTTACAAATCGGCAATACTGGTGTTTAATTGAAAAAATAATTTTCCTTGATAAAATTCTATAATATTAAACACACAAGAATTTTAAGAACTGTGATAAGAAATAAATTTTACTTGCTCACTGCAGAACAAAACAGGGTATTTCGCAAGCTTCCAAACAAAACAAAAAGAACATGTATCAACAATTGAAAAAATAAATCTATCTTTATTCTTAAACAGCACAAGTGTTGTCATCTAAATGTTGAAAATCGATTTAATAATATTTTCAGATTGTATTTTATTGGCAACATTAGGCATTATAGCTTCACTATTATTCTAATAGTACTTATAAGCCTAAATTGGGTATGTTGCCGAAAGGCAACACCCGGTATTTAAGGCTTAAACTTGATTCCTTTTAGGAATGTACAAAAGAAAAAAACACCGCGGAAAGCGAATAAAACGCCGCACAGAGCAAAATTTACTGTATTGGTATAAAAGCTTGAAACCGGATTCCTTTTACATTCTCAAAACAATAAATAAATAAACCAGTGGACTAAAGGTTTTTTTCCGTTCAAACACACAAAGAAATGCTTTGATTTGCCCATTTTTCGCAAAAAATATAGAAAGTCACCAATCTAACGTAAAAATTACCCAACATCCTTCAATATAAAGATGCAGTTTCATCAAATCAAATCCCAATAGGGTTCCGTCAACTGTGTTGCATTTGCATTGTACTTTTCATAATTAGAAACTGAACTTGAGCATTAATATTTTTTCCTTCATAACACGAAAAAGTCGCGAATCAAAGATCAAAATTTCTAGAAATTTTCAAAAGACGAAAATTTCGTCAAATATGAGAAAAATCTCTTCTAATCACAGGAGCTTAAAAACGAGAAGCGTTTAAAATCGCATAAAAAGTTTGCAAAAAATTCACAAATTGCAGAGGACAAAATTTTGTACTTGTGGCCAAAGATCGAAACCTGACTCCTTTTACTAATGTCAAAAAATCCCGTCGGAACGCGAAAGAAAGTTAAAAATTACATAAAAGACTTCGTGAAATATTCAAAAATCGCAGAAGACTACTTTACTATATTCGGCTAAAATGGAAAGGTAGATTGAAAATGGATTCCTTTTATGAATGTGGGGGAAAAAGCACAAAACTCGAAAAAACCCTAAAAATAGCATAAAAAATTAAATTTAAAAATTTAATTAAAAAAAAAAACTTATTTCGATGTGTATAATTTAAGGCATACAGGTATCCTTCCTGTCAAATCTTGTCGTGAACAGAAAAACATCTGGCCAGGCCAAAAAAGAAAAAAAATGGACAGAGAGACTCTGTATGTCTTTATTATTATCTAGTAAGAAACCCATCTTCGTTGCCCACAGAAAGGTACTGTCTATCCGAAGCCTTTCTTTTTCAATTTCTATCCAGAACACTTGGATGACAATTTTAAATTGGAGAAAACTGAAAAATATGAAAACGACATCCCAAAGGTAATTTTTTTCGAATTAGTAAATCTCTAAATATATATATATATTTAATAAAAGGCACCGTTCACAGCAGAAAAAAAGTTATTATAAGTGAGTATTTTCTGCTTAAAAAAAATCTGTCTGGGCCATGCGGATGGCATTGTCAAACTCAAAAAAAAAAAAAAAACAGAGAATGCGAAAAGACTTCCTTATTTTTCTATTTATGTGCAATACTTGGGGTTTTTTTTGTGGCGGTTCATTTGCTAAGGGAATTCAGTTTGAAACTTTTTTTTTTTTTTTTTGCCAAATTCTGTTCTCTGCTATTTTTGAATTTTTCGAGAATTTTTAGCTGTGTTTCTAGTAATTTTTTTAACATTCGTAAATAAAAAATCCGGTTTCAATCTTTTAGCACAATATAGTAAATTTTGCTCGCTATGAACTTCGAAATATCTTTATCAATTTTTGGCATCCTTTCGCATTTTGCGGGGATTTTTAAATTTTTTTTTTCTAAATGGGGAATTCTCAATTAAATTTTGCTAGTGCTTTGACTAAATTCATGTTGTAAGAATATCAAATATGTTCCTGTAACACCATGAAAAAAATGTTAAAAATTTTAATTTAATCCGGGTCGAAATAAAAATTTACAATAATTCAAGGTTTGTTTGATTCGAGATCTGACAAGGGAACCACTTTAGGTGTTGCTCGCACCTAGCATCGAGACCTGGTGCATTTTGTAGCCCTATGCATAAAAGTAAGAGAACCGATAAAAATTCTTTGTTAAAATAATATTTTATATATTTTTTTATATTTATAATTTTTTATTATTGGATTTTTATTTGTTAATTTTACACCAAAAGAGAGTTAAGTCGCCAGATATGGCACTTCAAAATGTTCACTAGCTTTATACCTGTAATAGGTTTATGTCCAAACCATTACAACACGGTACGTAGCGAAAATACTGAGCTAGGGTTGCCGGAAAACTGTACGGGACGAAAAAGACGCCAATCTTTCCCCGCCAAATATGTAAATATAATATTGTATTTTTTGTAAATCAAATTCGTAGGTTCTTGAAGGAATTTTAAAACTTTTTTCAACATTTTAGAGTTATTATTGACTAATTTATATTTTTAACTATTTTTTTTTTTTTTTAACTTATGTTAAAAGCTCGAAAAGCGGTCTAGAAAATTGCATTTTCAGAAAGTTAATCTGCTGTAAAATCAAAAAATATTATTTTAACAAAAAATTTTTATCGATTCCCAAACTTCCTAATATAGAGCTTTAAAACGCACCAGGTTTCATTACTAGGTGCGAGCAACACCTAAAGTGGTTCCCTTGTGAGCCGGTATAGCCCTAATGGGTGTACGCACATTGCCGAAAGCAGTTCAACCCAACTCTAAATTCGTTTAATTTGAGTTTCGTTTTGAAAAAACTAACTAGTGAAGCTCCGCTGGTGTTGTTATAAGATAGAACTCGGATTGCAAAATTAAATATAGATATTTCTCCAAAATCTTAGAGAGGGGGAGATCTGAAAAAAAAGTTTGTGGGTGGCCTCAAAAGACCTTCCTACGGCCCTGGGGGCATAACGTAAATAAAATGTATTTCTTTTAATTAGGAATCTGAATCGAATACCGTTTTTCACTTTTCAATAAATGCATTACACTTTAAGTTGTAATTGATTTCTATCTTATGATGGTCTGTATCAGGCTGTCGCCTTGCAAAAATTGGCTTATATTGGCAACTTTGACGACCACTTTGGAAACTGATTTGCTTTTAAGAAAAAGTGCAGAACAGTTTCATTAAACAATGCATTCAGTTTCTTCATTTCTTTATAAAAGCATCTGTAACATTTTTTAATTTAAGAATAAAAATGGCTTTATGAATGTGTCAGTAAGTAATAAATTTGGATTCGTAAAATCGTAACTAACCTGGCGTATTGTATTGTTTAAATTTGAAATAATGATTGGTTTATTTTAGAAGCAGCATTTAAAAAAAAATTTCAGTGGAATGGGAGACAGTCGAAGAGATGAAGGGACAGACCTTCCATTATCTATTTTGTATTTTCAGGGAGGGGGGGGGGGGGGAGTATCCTTTGGAGTTTGTTGTAATCGGACCAAGTTTCCACGAAAGAAGCATTTAACTGTCATGTACAGCAAATTAAAGTTAAGGAAACAGTATTGTGGGCTGCTTCAAGATTAGTTTCAGAAGCCTTTGGTTTCAACCCCGCCTCCTAACGATAAATTACTTATGGTGACAATTGTATAAAGAAAGCAAGCTTTAGGGATTTAAGGTAAACCCGATCTGTTGTTGAAGCGGTATAAGATGATTTCTACAAAGCGAAAAAGCGAGGCACGCACAATGGAGCAATTTTCGACAGGTCTGTTAAAGAGGGAGAGAAAAAAAAGCTTTATAGATGAAATTTTGCTATTTTTGTTTCCAGTCTAGAAAGGAAATTTAGGGGTAAGGTCTGGCATGGAAAAATGAAAATTTGATGTTGTATTACATAAAATTTTTTAAAGGGAAATACTGAGTGAAAAAATGATTAGAATGTCGAGCTTCATTCTAGGTTGGACAAGAAGTGGGGGGAAAACTGGAAATTTAATGTTTTTATCGGAATGCGCTAGGTCGGGCAAAGCATTTTCCAGGTCGGGCTTTGCCCGACCTGGCCCCCACCTGGCTACGGGCCTGTCGTAGTAACTGTTCTTCATATCCACAACTAATTTAAACTGCTATCCACTCTATACAGTGAGCAAAAAAAGTATTTGCACACCAGGTAAATTTGGTGTACCATATGTAAAAATAAATAAAAAGCAACTAAGAATTAAAAATACCAACACTTTTACAAAACAAATAACATATTTAATATCTGACTTAATAATTATATCTCTCTATTCTAAAAAAAAGTAACTACCGCTGTCACCGCCGCCGGTTTTGAATTTTTTTGTGACCGGAGGTCTTTCTTCGTTAATATTAAGTAAAATAATGCATACAAAAATATGAAAATTGGTAGTATTATACGGAAATGTTTGATAAACATGCTGATGCAGACAGTTTTCAAATCGAATAATTATTTTAAGAGATATTTAATGCTAAAGCTGGACAAAATCGTTCCACTAAAAAAGTTTTATAGGAGCAAAAACTATTCATGGGAATTTAATCATTTTTAGATCATTTTATACGTTTGAAATTCCCGGTGTGCAGACTGTGTTTCTTTTCTTAATTTGACTCATTTTTTGAGGTTTTATTTCTGTTTTAAATTCAAATTTTCAGCATTTCTAGAGATATTTTTTAAACTAGGGGGCTCGGTCCCCTACGAGCTACGCTCGCCAACCTCCGTCCAGACACCGCAGACTCTAAATGCACGCTAATTTGATCGGCTTTAAAAAGATTTCGAAAGATTGAATTATAATTTAAAAAACAGTGGCGATCTCCCTATAAACGGATTTCTATTCATTTCTCTTTGATTGGGAAATTTTAACGCCAAATCCGCTGCGGAACTACGTGATTATCCCGTCGACCAATTTCGCCAAATTATATAAATCGCCAAACCACTCGCTAAATTATACAAATTGACATACTTTTTATTTTAAATAACGAAAGAACAAATAAATGACGTAATTTTTAATAAGTTCCTGCTTTTTATACGCAATTATTTAATTTTAATTTGAAAGTATCTTTTCTGTTTATAATAGTCACGTGTAAATAAATTTTTAATTTGAAGCAAACATTATTTTTTCCGTTGTTGGCAACTGGTTAAATTAGTACAATTTTCTAAAATAAGTAAAAAATATCTCTCGAAATGCTGAAAATTTGAATTTAAAATAGAAATGAAACCTCGAAAATTGAGTCAAATTAAAAAATAAATAAATTCTGCACACCGGGAAATTATAACGTATAAAATGATCTAAATATTATTAAATTCCGATGTATAGTTTTTGCTCCTATAAAACTTTTTTAGTGGAACGATTTTGTCCAACTTTAGCATTAAATATCTCTTAAAATAATTCTTCGATTTGAAAACTGCCTGCATCAGCGTGTTTATCAAACATTTCTGTACAATACTACTGATTTGCATATTTTTGTATGCATTATTTTTCTTAATATTAACGAAGAAAGACTTCCGGTCACAAAAAATTCAAAACCGGCGGCGGTGACAGCGGTAGTTACTTTTTTTTAGAATAGAGAGATATCTTAGAAAGTGATATTAATTTAAACTGTTGCCAGCTGTATAAACATCGCAAAAATTAATGTTTGCTTAAATATATATATTTATTTATACGTGTAAATAAATAAACTTTATAATATACTTATAACTACTTAAAAGGTGACAAAAACATATAAAACCATATAAAAATATTTTTTAATGTAACCCGAAATCTTTCGAACACACACGGGTTCATTTTCAAAGGGATAAAAGATGATTGACTGAATAGAAATACATTTTAAAAACAAAAAAAAAATAGTACGCATGCACAAGCGGAGTTCAGTCCATTTCTCTGCAGAGGGGTGAAAAGATCAGTTCATATTATCAGAAGGTCGTGAAATATTTAGGATATTGTACCAAATTGCAGGAATATTATAGGAAAGGACGTTGTTACAAACATTATCACTTCTAAGTAAAATTTCAATGGATTCACGGATTATTTAAGAGTAGTGGTTAGACGTTGAAATGATAATTTTAGCATTTTCGAAGCTTATCTTAATATTTTCTGTTTGATGCAATCTGGATAAAGCTGTATTTGGTTTGTTAAACTTGATATCAGAAATGTGCTCTTTTAATCTTTCCTTAAATTTTCGACAGATCATACCAATATAAAATAAATTCTTATGCTGTTCTGTGCTGAATGGGATGATGTATATTGTTCTTATTTGATGTATATTATTTTATTTGTAAATGTCACATTAACTTGACTTTAAGCAAGTTACACGTGTCTACGTCATCAAGTTACTTTCATTTCGACGTTTTATTTGTATTTTTATTAATGTTGCACTAATTTATTTATTTCGTTATGTTCTTTCTTATGTTCTTTCGTTATTTAAAATAAAATTATGTCAATTTGTATAATTTGGCGATTTATATAATTTGGCGAAATTGGTCGACGGGATAATTAAGTATTACCGCAGCGGATTTGGCCTTAAAATTCCCCAATCAAAGAGAAATGAACAGAAATCCGCTTATAGGGAGATCGCCACTGTTTTTTAAAATTATAATTCAATCTTCCGAAATCTTTTTAAAGCCGATCAAATTAGCGTACTTTTAGAGTCTGCGGTGTCTGAACGGGGGTTGACGAGCGTAGCTCGTAGGGGGCAGAGCCCCCTAGTTTAAAATATGAAAACGTAAAAAAGTAGCATTTGTACTGCCAAAAAAATATTTGCACACTAGCAATAAAAATAGAACTAGAGGAATTATTTATAAGTTAAAAACAGTGCTAATATTTAGTATGCATGCCCTTTGCTTCAATTACAGCTTGTAATCGTCTGGGCATTGATTCTATTAATTTGTGACATGTTTCACTGCTGATTTGTAGCCATTCTTCCCTAAGAGCTTGCTTAAGTTCTGATTTGTTAGAAATTTTCTTTTTCCTTATTTTCACATCCAAAATATGCCATAAATTTTCAATCGGATTAAGGTCTGGTGATTGTGGTGGCGTTTTCAATTGATTTTTTACATTATAAAGCAACCATAACCTCATAATACATGCAGTGTGTTTCGGATCGTTATCCTGTTGGAAGTAATATGAATTAGGAATTCCTAATTTCAGAGCACTATTAGATAAGTGATCTCGAAATATATTAATATATTGTTTAGCATTCATATTGCCTTCAATAAAGGTCATTTCGCCAACTCCGTTAAAAGACATGCATCCCCAAATCATTACATGACCACCGCCATGTTTTACAGTTGGTTTCAAGTTTTTAATTTGAAGAGAAGTATTTGGCTTTCGCCATACAGTTTTCTTACCATCTGAGCTAAAAATATTGACCTTGCTTTCATCGGAAAAAATAAGTTTTCCAAAACTCTAGTGGTTTGCTGACATAAGCTTTTGTAAATTCAAGTCTTTTCACCCTATTTGTTTCACTAATAAATGGTTTTTTTAGAGGGACTCTTCCTCGAATATTTGCATCATGAAGAATATTTCTAACTGATTGTGGTGTAACTATTGTACCCGACGTTGAAGCGACATCAATAGTAATTCTCGAGCACTTAGAAAAGGGTTTTTTGAAGATTCTTTTATGATGGCTCTCCTTCGCCTGGTATTTAGCTTTCTTGGACGCCCAGTTCGCGGCTTATTTGTTGTCGAACCAGTTTCTTTTTTCTTCTTAATTACATAGGGAACACTAGAAAAGTTTAGACTTAATTTTTTGCCTATTCCTCGGTAACTTAATCCAGAATTGTGAAGAAATATAATCTTCTCACGGGTAGCAACAGACAGTTCACACGTTTTCGGCGCCTTAAGAACAAAAACTCCCCAGAATCTCTGCTCCATTTAATATATTATGTGACTTTAAAGTGCGGGGCTAATGTACTGCGGGACTGTTATGCTAAACATTTGCATAATGTTCACATTTAATGCATTTTTTAACAGTCAATGCTTCTTGAGCAAATACTTTTTAGGTATGAGAAAATATTAATTTATTTTTTAAAATGTGTAATATTACTGTTTAAGGAAAATGGGTAGTTATTTTTATTTTCTTTTTTAAATAAATGAATAATTAAGAGAATAGTATCAAATTTTCTTTCTATGGTTACTTATGCAAAAAATCGTCTGCGTGCAAATACTTTTTTTGCTCACTGTATGTGCAGACGCTCACCGCCGTCCTATAGTGGAAATTTTAAAACGAATGTAAAACTTTTAAATTATTAAATTTATAGATTAAATTTTTATGCATCAATGCGTATTCAAATATGTTAATTTCATGACTGTGTCTAAATTAGGGGGAGAGATATTAATTATTATTTAATTAATATGATCAGGGGTGTCGCCATGGGGGTGATGGAGGAGCCTCCACCCCCCAATATATGTGAAGTTGGGAAAATTGAGCTTAGAGTTGGAAAATTCTAGATTTTTGAGACATTTTCTTTTTTTAAAGTAATATAGTAAAAAAATTACGAAGTTTTTATTGTTTTGGTGATTATGTTTCTGAGTACTGTAACAGTAAACAAGTTAAATTATCAAAAGAAAAGCAAAACGAAATTAGCCACACTCAGCTTATCATTGTGTTTTTCAGTTATACAAAAATATTATACATCTACCAGTCCTAAATTTCTTTACTCCAGTCCATCAATAGTCTGACTATCTAGCTCCTGTATTTCCTCCAAAACTTTGTTCCTTACTCAAAAATTTCACCCTACCTCTCCTTCTCCTCCCAAAAGAGAATCCAACTATTTTAATCCAAAAGGATTGTATCTTCTTTTGAAAATTGGAGATCACTTGTAGCACAACATAAAGGAATGTAGTCACCTACTTGAAACACAGCTGGGCAAGAAGATTTGATGAGTTTTCACAAATTGCACTAATTTTTTAACTAATTTCGCGATTTTTGGACAATATTTTACTCATTCTCGTGATTTTTTACCTCAAGAATTAGTTAACCCTTTGCAAGTTTGATCAAATTTCATGCAACAGTTTTTGAGAGATAACTATTACTAAAATTATGTAAAACGGGAAAAATTCAGCACAGCAGCGCCACCTTTAGGGCGATATACACCAAAAACTAATCAGCATTAATTTTTATCAAGATATAACAAAATCTGAAGTTTTATTAAATCCCGCGGATTAGTTCTTAAGATAGAGCACCCACAAAATTTGTGTCACATACACACAGACAGACATTTTCTATAAACAGTCAAATCGTTTTCAGGACCTGCATGTTTGTTTTTTATTAAACTAGGGGGCACTGCCCCCTACGAGCTACGCTCGTCAACCCCCGTTCAGACACCGCAGACTCTAACAGCACGCTAATTTGATCGGCTTTAAAAAAGATTTCGGAAGATTGAATTATAATTTGAATCTGACAATTACAATCTGACGTAATTTTCACCAAACTTTTCTTTCTCTTTTTAATATTCCCGTAAAAATACTTTTGATAGAAATGAAATATTATGACTATCTTAAAATATCAAATAAATGTCTCGCGCAATTTTAAAATTTAAACTGTTTTGCAATATTATTTTTTGTTCATTTTACGTAATAAGTGTAGTGTGACGTAAATGTGACGTAAATTCTCCTATTTAAGACTTCTAACGCATGTTAATGAATTTATTATTGTACAATATTCTTTCTCTTTTAAAATTCATGTGTAATTATAGTTTTTATGACGTAATTTCCAATGAGTTCCTGCTTTTTATATTTTCTGTTTATAATAGTCACGTGTAAAAAAAATTTTTAATTTGAAGCAAACATTATTGTTTGCGCTGTTTATACAGCTGGCAACAGTTTAAATTAATACAATCTCTCTATTCTAAAAAAAAGTAACTACCGCTGTCACCGCCGCCGGTTTTGAATTTTTTGTGACCGGAAGTCTTTCTTCGTTAATATTAAGAAAAATAATGCATACAAAAATATGCAAATCAGTAGTATTGTACAGAAATGTTTGATAAACACGCTGATGCAGGCAGTTTTCAAATCGAAGAATTATTTTAAGGCAGTTTTCAAATCGAAGAATTATTTTAAGAGATATTTAATGCCAAAGTTGGACAAAATCGTTCCATTAAAAAAGTTTTATAGGAGCAAAAACTGTACATAGGAATTTAATTATTTTTAGATCATTTTATACTTTTGAAGTTCCCGGTGTGCAGACTGTTTTCTTTTTTTTAATTTGGCTAATTTTTTGAGGTTTTATTTCTATTTTAAATTCAAATTTTCAGGATTTCTAGAGATATTTTTTACAGATTTTAGAAAGTGATATTAATTTAAATTGTTGCCAATTGCATAAACAGCGGAAACAATAATGTTTGCTTCAAAAAAAAAAAAAAATATTTATACGTGTAATAAATTAAAAATTTATTTACACGTGACTATTATAAACAGAAAAAAACATTTGGAATTAGAATTAAATAATTATGGACAAAAAGCAGGAACTTATTAAAAATTACGTCATAAAAACTATAATTACACGTGAATTTTAAGAGAGAAAGGAATTTGTAAAATAATAAATTTATTAACATGCGTTAGAAGTCTTAAATAGGAGAAATTACGTCATATTTACGTTACATTACAATTATTACATAAAATGAACACAAAATAATATTGCAAAACTGTTTAAATTTAGAAATTGCGCTAGACATTTATTTTATATTTTGAGAGGATACTTTTCAACTATTTTTGTCAGGATAGCGCAAATAATACTTCATTTCTAACACAAGTATTTTCACGTGAATATTAAAAAGAGAAAGAATAGTTTGGTCAAAATTACGTCAGATTAAAAACGATTAATTTAAAATGTCTTATTTAAAAGAATTTCTTTTCGCTTTGTTAAAAAATACCGGGAGACAAAGATTCTGTTTACTTAATTCCTTTTATATTAGCTTATTTTGAAATGTTTATCTTATTTTACTTAATCAAAGACGAAAACAGCGATTGACATATGTATTTTTGGTACTACTTAGTTATCCCGTCGACCAAAAATCTATCATTCGCCAAACTATACGATTAAATGTCAATAATGGTTGATCGTAAATGTCACATTAACTGGACTTTAAGCAAGTTTCACGTGTCTACGTCATCAAGTTATTTTTATTTCGACGTTTTATTTGCATTTTTATTAATGTTGCATTAATTTATTTGTTCTTTCGTTATTTAAAATAAAAATGATGTCAATTTGTATAATTTGGCGAGTGCTTTGGCGATTTATATAATTTGGCGAAATCGGTCGATGGGTTAATCAAGTAGTACCGCAGCGGATTTGGCCTTAAAATTCCCCAGTCAAAGAGAAATGTATAGAAATCCGTTTATAGGGAGATCGCCATTGTTTTTTAAATTATAATTAAATCTTCCGAAATCTTTTTAAAGCCGATCAAATTAGCGTACTTTTAGAGTCTGCTGTGTCTGAACGGGGGTTGACGAGCGTACCTCGTAGGGGGCAGAGCCCCCTAGTTTTCTAAAATATCTAAAAAATATCTCTCTAAATGCTGAAAATTTGAATTTAAAATAAAAATAAAACCTCAAAAAATTAGTCAAATTAAAAAACTAAATGCAATCTGCAGACCGGGAAATTCTGACGCATAAAATGATCTAAAAATGATTAAATTCCTATGTACAGTTTTTGCTCCTATAAAACTTTTTTAATGGAACGATTTTGTTCAACTTTGGCATTAAATATCTCTTAAAATAATTCTTCGATTTGAAAACTGTCTGCATCAGCGTGTTTATCAAACATTTCTCTATAATACTACCAATTTTTATATTTTTGTATGCAACAGTTTTTTTAATATTAACGAAGAAAGGCCATGCTTAAGCATTCAAAGTGGATGTCGATCTTCCCGGAATATCTACGCAGATTTTCATTGGTCCATTTCCAAATCAAAACTTTTTTATATATATAGAAAGACAAATCAATAATTAGAATTTTTATGTTTCTAGTTTCAAAATTTTTCTTTGGAAAGGAATTTTTTATGCATAAGTTTCATTATTATTATTATACACGTTGTGCATATCACTTCAGTTGAAAATTGGAGGAATTTGTTTCAAGTTGGAAAATTTTCGAATTCTCCCCCCCCCCCCCCTTCCGAAAAAATATCTGTAGCTATGCCCCTTAATATGATCATTTATTTCAAAGTGTCGTTTTAACATGCCCACGGGTTGCCAGAATGAGAAAGCCAGGGCTTCCAGATGCAAAAGTTAAGTAATAAAGGGTAGCAGGGGTTTTAAAAGGGTCCCCCCGGCCATCTCAGAATCTAAGGGGCATAAAAACTCAAAACTTCCACAGCCCGGCGCAAAAAAAAAAAAAAAAAAAAAAAAAAAAAAAAAATCCCCCTTCAGAAATTCTAAAAAATATTCTTCTCTCTCAATTACAAGCTGAGATGTTATTTATTATTTCACTAAGTAATTTTTTATAGTAGAATTGTTCAGAAAGGTGTCACATTTTTAAAAATATAGCACAAATGTTACTTATTCAGTATAAAATTTCATACGTGTTGATACCACTATTTTGGAATAATAATTTCAGCAAATATCTTAAATTCTTGCTTAAGACCATTTTTAAACTGTAGTGTTCTCTACCGTTTTGCGTGCGGTTTTTTGACAGCGTGATGAGATAAATATTACTTATTCAATATAAAAATGCCATAAGTGTTGATACCACTATTTGCGAATAGTAATTTCAGCAAATATCTTAAATTGTTGTTTAAGACCGCCACCCTCTTGAATAATTAAAGGTTTTTTAACGGAGTTTTGTTCAGATACAGTTTTGTTAAGAATAGAGTGCGCTCCCTGGTGGTGGAATGTGGAACTAACAAAATTATTTAAATTTTATTTAAATTAGGAAATCTAACACGGCGATCTGTTTGAAACTTTAAGACAGTTTATAATACATAATAAATTTTTTTAAAAGAATGGCGCGAGAAATTTCGAGGGGGAAGGGGGGGGGGCGTGCTAAAAAAATTAAAACCTTAGCGTTTTTATGTGCGGTTTTATGTGTGGTTTTTAAGGCTTTAATAATGATAAATTATCAATTTGGGTTTGTTCATTAAAGAATAAAGTGTTTTGAAAGGAATATTAAACGAAACCCTCTGTGCGATCTGTGATCACACTTACCCACTTGTTTGTTGTTGTTGTTATGTTCATCTGATAAAAAAAAATTCTTAAGAGGGCGTTCGAGAAGGTGGAGCTCACTGATAAAAAAACAAGAAAGAAAAAATCATGCGTCAAGCATAGATTATTAAACACTTTCCAATACTTTCAGAATAATATAAAAAAACGCGTCCTTTAATAAGTTAAAACGTTATGTCTCATTCAACCATATGGAAACACATAACACATTTGAAAACCCAATTTCAGCTGTTCCCATCTACAATTGGAAAATTATCCGAATTTTTTCAGCAGCCATGTACATGATATACAGATTTGTATACATTAACTACATGCATGCAAAAATTTAGTTCACTTAAGAAATGCATATACCTCAGTTGAAAATTCTCCTTCAGTAATTTCCTCTAATAACGAGAATGGTACGTGAGTACTTTCGTGCAGCCTTATATATGAGGTTACAATTTATATATATCGAGTAACAGGCAAAAAATTAATTACATTTAATAGCTCACACCGAATTTTAGAACGCTCACTCCAGTAATTATTACTCAAAGACAGTATTGTAACCGATTTCTTTTGTGTGTCCCTGTGAATGAATAAAAAATGCTATGAATGCCCTGTTCTAACGTAATCGTAGTGAAATTCAGTCATTTATATCAGTTTGAATACATTTGAAATAGCGTAATCTCATTAAAATACTTTGCAAAGAATTTTCTCCATATACCATAATGTAATAGAATTCTTTTGAGTGCCCCTGTAAATGAACTATTAATCCTGCATACTTCATATACAATACCAAACATGCTTTGTGACCCCCTAAATAACCTTTATCAATTGCATGAAAATCCGAGTATATTTACGGGAGTTAGAGCGTGGACAGATGGCTAGACGGACAGGTGGACAGACGGGCAGACAAACCGAATGCATCACTTGCCGAATGCAATGATAACACTTTTCAACTTTGTTGGAAAGTGTTAAAAAGTAAACTTCTTCATTCTAATTTTAATTCTTCATTTTGAAAAAAGCGATCGGAACTAATTTTTGGATTTTAATTATGTCTTTGTTACATTTCTGTATTGTGTTTTATGTTGATACGTTGTAATTTTACATGTAGGGTTTTTTTTTTAAATCTCAATTTAGTTTATTTCGTATACTTTCCATTAGTGATGGGCGATAACGAGATGTTTTTCTCGATTTTCTCGATTGTATGGACATCTCGATATTTTTCGATTGTGTAAATTTTTTCTCGATGACTCCAGTTTGCAAAATGCTTTTATACATCATATATTATATATTATATACGTCATACATTTATCAAGAATCGCCTGTGGGTGAACTGGAATGAGTCGATGTTAATAAAGACTAGGTGACTTCGCCCGCTAGCGGGCGCCCCTCCTTTAATCGGGGCCTCTAATTTATACGTAATCTTGTAATATTATTGTAATTATTAATTAATAATAAATTAATTGTAATATATTTATAAAGTTACCCGCTATATACGGCACCGCACGGCACCGTGGTGTGCACGCACTACAAAATATTGTAAAAAAAAATATAATCTCGAAAAGAATGAACCTCGGACCAGATCTCTTGGGGGGGGGGGGGGGTCAAAGTGAGCGGAGGGGCACAGCAGCTGCATAATATGAATAAGTCATCACAGGTCTTTAGTCCTTTCCAACCATATGTCACATGAGGGGTCTGGATCTGAGTTTATAAAAATTCCCTCCCAAAAAAAGTGGGGGAAAAGGGGAGAGAGGTGCGGAAGGTGGATAACATGAGTAAGTGGTCATAGGCCTTTCCAACAATATGTCACATGAAAGAGTCTCGGCTAAATTTAGAAAAACACCCCCGTGGGGAAAAGTGGGGTGGCGGTCACGGGAGGTGCATAACATCAATAAGTAGTCACAGACCTTTCCAACAATATCTCACATGTGGGGTCTTAGCTAAATTTGGAAAAGTGTCAAGCGGGGAGCAAAGTGCAGGGACGGACACCAGAGGAGCATGACATCAATAAGTAGTGACAGACCTTTCCAACGATATCTCACATGAGGGGTCTTGGCTAAATTTGAAAAAGTGCCCCCCGGGGGGGAGTGGGGGGACTGTCACCGGAGGTACATAATATCAATAAGTAGTCGCAGACCTTTCCAACGATATCTCACATGAGGAGTCTTGGCTAAATTTGAAAAAGTGTCACCCGGGGGGGGGGGAGTGGAGGGACTGTCACCGGAGGCGCATAATATTAATAAGTAGTCACAGACCTTTCCAACGATATCTCACATGAGGGGTCTTGGCTAAATTTGGAAAAGTGCCCCCGGGGGAAAAAGTGGGGGGATGGACACCGTAGGTGCATAACATCAATAAGTAGTCACAGATCTTTCCAACGATATCTCACATGATGGGTCTTGGCTAAATTTGGAAAAGTGTCCCCCGGGGGGGGGGGGGGGCAAAGTGGGGGATGGCCACCGGAAGTGCATAACATCAATAAGTAGTCACTAACCTTTCTAACGATATGTCACATGAGAGGTCTTGGCTAAATTTAGAAAAGTGTCCTGAAATTTCATATATTATAAATAATATTTATCGGAGGGCTCCATAAAAAAATCCGATCTAAAATGATAAAAACGGAAAAAAAACTACCCCCGCAGTAGGGGCCAAATTGGGGAGGAGAGGAAGAAATTCTCATAATATGAAAGAGTCATCCAAGAGCTTTCCGATGACATATCACATGACGGGTCCAAAAAAAGTTTGAAAATTGCTCCCCCTCCCTCCCCCGTGGGCCCACTCTTTCGCCCCGGAATTCACACAGCCACCACTTTAAAATTTTTATGTTCAATAAATAATATTTACCGGAAGTCTGCATAAAAAAACCACATATAAAATGATATTTAAATTTATTACAGAAATCGGCTACGGTTTTAAAAATTTGTTCGCACCTCCCCCATCCCCCTTCGGGCGAAGAAAGGCTCATAATATGAAAGAGTGGTCAAAGGGCTTTTCGATTATATGCCACAGGAAGGGTTCGGTAAAATTTTTAAAACTGCACCCCGCATGGGTCCACTCTCCTCCCCCCCCCCCTCGAATTCACCCGACCCACCTTCCTCTTTGAAATTTTATTATTTATTAAATAATTTTTATCGGAGGTCTCCATGTATGTGACACCCTGGTAGGGCTAAAATAAGAGAAACTTTGAAAATTAGGGCTTCATTTCACATCTCATTGTCATGGCTCTTTCTCTATCTCGTCCCTTGGTATTTTTCGATAAATCTTCTCACATCTCTTCTCTGCCGAGGACGATAGAAATCCTCGAGAAGTTTTTCATAGGGCAATGTTGAAAAGCGCGAGAGAAATCCTCGAGAAGCTTCTCATCGGGGAATTTCGAAAACTGCGAGAGAAACCATTGAGAGGCTTCCCATCGGGCAAGGTTGAAAAGGGCGAGAGAAACCATCGAGAGGCTTCCCATCGGAAAAGGTTGAAAAACGCGAGAGAAACCAACCATCGAGCACCTTCTTATCGGGAAGCGTCGATATACCAGAAAAATCATCGAGATGAGATTTGAGAGACAGAAATGAAGCTTTCAGAGTCATACTTACCGCATTTCAGGTTTAAGTCATAATTTCTCAAAGGAGTCCATCTGCTTATCCAATCTCTTTTTAGCTCACAGGCTATCTAAACCTGAGAACTAATGTACTCGCCAGTTCTGTATGTATGCATGTATGTGCGTACGTACGTAACGCGATAACTCTTGATAGTAATGTCCGATTTGCTTCAAATTTTTTTCTATGTTCATTCTGATAAGGCGTTCCCCTGATTAGTTTTGGGGGTTCATTGGTTAAGGATAAAGAGGGAAAAGGGGGCTGGTCACCCCCCCCCCTTAATTTAGATAAATGGGTTTTTAATGCAGAATTATTCGATTTGCTCCAAATTTGGTATACCGGTTTATTATGTTAAGGAGCTTCCCTGATTAAATTTGGAGGTTCATTAGTTAAGTATAAAGGGGGGAAAGGGGGGTAGACCCCTCCTTAATTTAGATAAATGGGTTTTTCATGCAGAACTATTAGATTTGCTCCAAATTTGGTATACCGGTTTATTATGTTAAGAAGCTGCATTGATTAGATTTGGAGGTTTGTGGGTTAGGTTTAGGGGGAGGGGGGGTAGTCTCCCTCTTAATTTAGATAAAAGGGTTTTTCATGCAGAATTATTCGATTTGCTTCAAATTTAATTTACCGGTTTATTCCGATATGGCGTTTTCTCCATCAGATTAGGTACAGGGTCGGCGAACCTTTTCGCATCCGCGTGCCAATTTTTTCCCAAAAATATTTTAAATGATCACGACGTGCAACAAATTTAGTGGATCGAAATAGCAAAATTAATTAAAATACTGATTTTAGGACTTAAAATATATAAGTAACATTTTGTAACATACGTAAGTATTTTACAAAATCCTACTTCTCGTGTCACATCTTAGTTGCCAAATAATTCAGATCAGCTTGGTATTCCAGTTTTTCCTTATGAGAATGCCAGCTGGATTGGAGACACATGACAACAGGTTTCTACTTGAGTTTTTTATACTTTTCATGCCTACCCCCCCCCCCCAAAAAAAATAAATAAATAAATAAATAAATAAATAAAATAAAAATAAAATAAAATAAATAAATAAATAAAATAAAAATAACTATCAGAAAAAATATATATCAAAATGTTTTTAAAATCCTTCTTCTTTCGAATTGAATTCGAAATTCCAACTTCCATTTCACCATCGGAATTTTCGCTTATGGTCGTTATTTCCCGATAATCTCCTAATTCTCTAGTATAATTTTTTGACTAAATATTGAAATAGATTGGGATTTATAAAGTTGCATTTCAGTTTATTCAATCTGTATGACAACGACAAGCAACCTAATCTAGAAAAACTCAGCAAGTCTAAATTCAAAATAGTGCATTTTCATTATATGAAACGCTGGGGTGTAAAGCGTGGCAACTGACATTAAAAAAAAAATTTTATTTTATTTTATTTTATTTTATTTTTTGTAAAACTATTTAATTGCATCGTAACAACTTTCTAGAAATACAGAGATTTTACACAACATATATTAATTTAATAATTTTCACATCTGAATTTACAAAATGAAAACTATTTGCACATAAGCCCTAAAATAAAGTCTACCAGAAAAAAATATTGCACATAAGTTAACAGAAGTTCCATTCTTAATAAATCAGCCGTTTTAGCAGGAAACAATTATAATAGTTTTGTGCGTATTTTCTTCACAAAATTTGAAAACTGACTGTATCAAAAGTTCCATTTTGTTAATTATCTTGCTTTACGCGGGAGCTCTGCCATATCTTAATTTAGAACACGAGTCTATCCCGTGCCGAAAATAATTTCCCGCGTGCCACCTATGGCACGCGTGCCATAGGTTCACCGTCTCTGGATTAGGAGGTTCATTGTTTAAGTATAAAAGGACGAAATGGGGGCAAGCCCCCTCCCCTTAATTTAGATAAATGGATTTTCATGCAGAATTATCCAATTTACTTTTTTTTCTATGTTCATTCTGATAAGGAGCTTTCCTGATTAGATTTGGAGGTTCATTAGTTAAGTATAAAGGGGTTAAAGGGGGTTAGACCCCTCCATAATTTAGCGATATTTTTTTTTCATGCAGAATTATCTGATTTGCTTGAAATTTGGTATACTGGTTTATTGTGTTAAGGAGCTTCCCTGATTAGATTTGGAGGGTTGGTTGGTTGGTTGATTTTTGACGGCCGATTATCTACAATAAGGATATAGGCCCGAGGGGGGAGTGCCTTCCGTGGTGGTCTTTCTAAGGGAACCTAACCCGTATTTAGGCATGGAAATTCATGGCTCGAAGAAAACCACGAAAACTCCGAACGATTAGGCCGACGGGCGCGATTGGGATCGAACCCAGCACCTCCCGTCTACCAGCTTCGAGAGCAGAACCTCTCAGCCACTGGTGGGGCTGAGATTTGGAGGGTATTGGTTAAGTATAAAGGAGGGGATATTTCCCCTTCATTTATTTTTTGTGGGGCATTATTCATTGAAATGTATAATATACAATTAGTGTGAATAACCTGTGAGCTCAATGCCATCCGTTTAACTGGCACTTATCTTTTTATTGCTGTTAACCGATGCCGGTTATGAGGCATAGTGGTTTATGTATTCAGTTCCGTATTGTCCTAGTTTCAAAATTTACTGTTGAATTTAGTGTCATTTTGCCCCGAATTTTCAATGTTTCTCTTATTTTAGCTTTGCCAAGCTGCCTCATACCTGGAGCTCTCAGATAAATATTATTAATGAAATATAAAAAGTTCAAAGAGAAAGGTGAGTGAATTCCGGGGGGCGCGAGAGTGGACCGAGGGGCAGGGGTTAGTTTTCAAACTTTTACCAAACCTCTCCTGTTACAAATCATCGGAAAGTCCTTTGACCACTCTTTCATATTATGAACCTTTCTCCTCCCGGAGAATTCCGGGAGGGAGGCGGGGGAGGGAGTGGTGAGGGGGTAACTTTTTTTAAATTGTAGCGATTTCTACAAAAAATATCATTAAATGAGGTTTTTTGATGGAGCCCTCCGATAAATATTTATTAAATATAAAATTTTATAAGTGGATTTCCGGATCTGCGTGATTTCCGGGTATATTATGGGAAGAAAGAGTGAACCCATGTGGGAGGGGTGGATTTCAAACTTTTTTTTTTGGACCCGTCATGTGATATATCATCGGAAAGTTTTCGGACCCATCTTAATTATCCACTCTTTCATATTAAGAACCTTTCTTCTTCCCTCCCTAGTTTGGCGCCCCGAGAGAGGCACTTTTCGAACTTTTTTGAAATCGTAGTGTTTTTAAACATTTCAGATCGGATTTTTTTACGGAGCCCTCCGATAAATAATTTATAATATATGAAAATTTCAAAGAGAGGGATGGGCAGGGTGTATTTCGGGGGGCAATATAATTGGAATCCTGGGAGTTGGGACTCTTTTCTATCTTTTGCTGACACTCCTCTGTGATGTATCATTGGAAAGCTCTGTGACTACTGTTTCATTTTATATATCGCCCGCGCCCCTCCCCTTACTTTGCCCCCGTGTGGGGCACTTTTCTAAATTTAGCCGACACCCCTCATGTGACATATCGTTGGAAATTCCTGTGACCACTTATTCATATTATGCACTTTCCTTGCCCCTCCCCCCTACTTTGCTCCCCGCGGGGGTTCGTTTAATATATTCCAGTCGAAGGCTTTCTAAAAATGGGGAAATTAAAGATCCAATCTCAAATGACGTAGAAAAATCAATAAAAAATATTCATCCCATTTACCATCCTTTAGTTCATGTTTTTGCCATTAGGGGGTGCTTTTGATTCTTATTTCTTTGGCCATTTTGGTGCTAATTGCCGAAAAATTCTAATTTTTGATACTTAAACTCCCCTTACCGCTTCATAGCTACTTGCGTTTATTCAACTTTTTTCAACCAGGGGGCGCCCTCATATGACTTTTCCAGTCTTGTGGCTCCATTATAGCCTCCCTTTGGTTGGTTGTTTTTTATACCATCTGTTTTCAGTTACCCCATATTTAATAAAATCTGCTTTATATATATGTAAAAACAATGATTTTAATAATCGATTGTAGAACATCTCTTTTGTAGATTCTCGAAAGTAATCGATGACTGTATCGATTGTGTATTTTACGATGACGATTTTTTTCGATTGATAAATTTTCGAGAATCGTCCATCACTAAGCCCTATCACTACTATGAAATTGTCGGCCAGAATAATAGCTAAGTTTTCTAACAACTGTTTTTAGCTTCTCTCGTTATAATCGATTGTAAAACATCTCGATTGTAGATTCTAGGAATTAATCGATGGCTGTATCGATTGTGATTTTTTACGATGACATTTTTCTCGATTGTCGAATTCTCGAGAATCGCCCATCACTACTTTCCATTAAAGGAAGGAAAAGGCGATATTGGTTTAGTTTACATCGTATACTCTCCAATAAAGGAAGGAAAAGGCGGTTTTGGCAGTGCACTGTGTGCATATTTGTTCCAGAATTTTGCCTCTCCCTGGATTTTGTTCTGAGAGCGCCCATAAACATAGAATAACTACATAACAAAATTAATTATTTAAATGATAATGACAAATTTGGCTTTTTTAAACTGTAAATACGTGAATATTCAAAGTAGATTCGAAATCATAAAATAATTAATCGCTTTTACTATCATATTATCAAAATTTTAGAGTTAATTTTGCAACACACAATTTTCTATAACAAAAATGACACTAAATTTAGATTCAGCATATAAGATATACATCATTGGCCGGAAACCTATCAGGCTGGTTGCTGCCCGTGACTAAAAACACTGTCTAGTCCGTGGTCCTCTACAGCAGGGTTGGCCGTGCCCTTTCGAATGATTCCTGTTACTAGGTGTTTTTTTTTAATAAAAATCCATTTTAAATGATGCTTCATTAAAATCGTTAGTGCTCAGTATTATTTTGCGTTAATTTGTCAGCTACATTCCCTACAAAATTTGATAGGCCTCTGATTAAAATGTAATTCTAAATTTACTATGATTTATGATTTTTTTTTCAGTTATATTTCACATCGAACTCTGCATAGTAGGAGGCCTTAGGGCTCACAATGTAAGGTTCCTGTGCATCTTATAAAACGTCTGCATATCGTGACTGCCTACCAGGGTTGCCAGATTGGCCTCCTTTTTTATTCAGAATACCCGAATTCATACCAGAAATTCGGAATAGCAATTTTTACTTTATTTAATCAATGAGATTTTAGGATTAGTTAAAGTAAAAATTCGTTTTTCGGAAATTCTGGTATAAAGTTGAAATTTAAGGAATAAAAAAGCAGGCCAAATTGACAACTCTATTACTAACATAATGATGTAATATTGTTCTATGTTTCCAGACATGTGACTAATGGCACCCTTCAACGTTAGCCACTATACAAGGTGCGCCCACGTTTACTGAAAGGTCGAACAGGCCTTGCTCTAGAGTCTATAGCAATATTATATCAACTTTATCCGCGGGTCTATTTTTCCCCTTTTTTTTCTAATTTTTCTGAATTCTAAAACTTTACTTTAAGATCCTACAGAAAGAGCTCTAGCAGCTTTTGTGAACGTAACAATGGCGCTAGTGTTAATCAATTATGTCTATAGATGTGGTCCGCGATAGATTCAGTGTCATGGGATCCGACCGCTTTGTTGAAAAATGTTATCGACCACTAATCTCTCTATTCTAAAAAAAAAGCAACTAATGCTGTCACCGCCACCGGTTTTGAATTCTTTGTGACCGGAGGTCTTTCTTCGTTAATATTAAGAAAAATATTGCATACAAAAATGTGAAAATCAGTAGTATTATAGAGAAATGTTAATAAATACGCTGATGCAGACAGTTTTCAAATCGTAGAATTATTTTAAGAGATTTAATGTTAAAAATGGTCAAAATCGTTCCATTAAAAAATTTTTATAGGAGCAAAAACTATACATAGGAATTTAATCATTTTTAGATCATTTTATACGTTTGAAGTTCCCGCTGTGCAGACTGCATTTATTTTTTTAATTTGACTCATTTTTTGAGGATTTATTTCTATTTTAAGTTCAAATTTTCAGCATTTGAGCAATTCCATGTGACTCACGTTACTATTTGACACATTTTTACAAAAGTAAATTCCATATACATCGAAGAAATATCACATTTGGATTTTAAAAAGTTCTTCATAGATATCTGGGGCACAGTAAGAAACTAAGGATATCAATCTAATAAATTTTTAAATGAACAGGTGGTATACAGACCCTAATTTGATACTGTGACTCACATTACAAAAAAAATAAGGAAGTCAATTTTGTGGGTTAATGAAGACTTAGAATTTCTCCTGATTTACCACAACACAGTACAAAAGAAGTATTTCATAGAGTAAAACACGCTTTCAACTTATGATATACACAAAAATAGCATTGTTTTAATAGTAATTAATTATATCAATTAATATTTTGAGTGTGACTCACATTACATTTCCCTCTTTAGCCATTAATGTAAATGACATACGGAATTAAAAACATTTAATTTTGTAGAATTTAATGAAACATTACTCAATTTAGTGAACAGGTAAGTCGAACTACATATTTTAATAAATTAAAATATTTAATTAAAATTAATAATTAAAAATGCATAAATAAAAATAATAAAAATTACACATCACACATTTTAGAATAAACTACAATCGTTTTATTGTTAGAATTATGATACAAATTTAAAAAAAAAACCTCTTGAATTTACAAGAATTGGAGGTTTTAATTTTCAAATCAACTTCGATCGAGGATAAAATATTTTATCTTCATTCTCAGACCATTTTCAGTGTTTGCCTTTAGGTAAAACTTAGTATAAACTTCTCTTATGGAGTAGACGAGATGTCGAGCTTGCTTTTAAAGTTTTCTTCCATTTTCTCATATTATAACATCTTTCCTACCAGGAGGTAGTCTGCTAATATCATCTCTTGCATAAAATTGAAGAATTTTATTTAAAGTATCTTGGCATAACGGATTTCCTTGTGATGAATTCTCTAGACACTGAAAACTTCTATCCAAATTCATATTGCATTTACTGCTAAATAACTTTCCCACAGCTACTCCCCTATGACGAGGAGAATTGGGCAAACATCGCTTTGCTTTGGTCACTACCTTTTCTAGTGTACTCATATTTTTGTATATTTGTTGAGGTGATTCCATACTTTTTCACTTGATTGCTTTTCTTTTTTAAGATGTCAAAATCTAGCCACTCTTTTTCTTGAGAGTTTCCTTTCTTCACTTTTCAGTTCATCTCGAACCGCTTGAGGCAACTTCTTAACTTTTTCTGCTTTGCTCTTCCTATATTCCTTCATTTGCAGACAGTGTTTCTTTTATATTCATTGTACTTTCCATGTTTCTTCAATTTTTCTCTACGCTTTTTCTGCCGTTTTGCTGCTGTTATTGGTGCCATAATTAAAAATTGTCCTATAAAAAAAATGCAAAAAAAAAAAAATGCAAAAAAAAAAATGCAAAAAAAAAAACAGAATTACAACTATCTATAAGAATTTACAATAAAATTACACTATTTAATTAATTCAGTTATAGTAATTAGTCATATATGAGTGTGTATATATAGAAAAAGAACCAATCAGCCCATAAAATAATATTACAATACATATAAATATTATTAAGAAGTCTGATCATGCAACAATAGTAGTGACTCACATTACAAAATAAAATGTCCATTTCAAAATAAAATATTTTCGAAATATAAAATTACGCTATCAATTCTTTTTAGTAATATAAATAAATAGGAAACTGTAATTTTTTAAAAAATTGTAGCAAAAAAATGTTATAAATATTTAAAACAATGAACTTTTTGTGACTTACATTACATATAATTTATTGATTATTAAAGTTTATCTCTCCATTTATTTTAATTTCAAATTTTATTACATAATATTTTTACATTTGTCTTATAGGATAAATCTTTCACAAAAATATAGTTATTTAACAGAAACATGCCAAATCCTAGAAAAATACATAGAGGAAAAGGTCCAAATACCGGCTAGGGTCCAAATACCGGCTACTAGGTGTTCTCAGAACTGAGCGCAGCGCAGCCTAGCGATGATAGGCAGAATTTGTAACTTTAATTGAGAGAAGAAAGTTACGAAAAGTACGTCACTGAAGTCTGTGTCATTTACAAATAGTAAATGCAAAAGTGTCGAATCTACGTAATCTGGTGCATCAAAAGTTTTTCAGATATGTGTTTCTCATTTTTTTTAAATATACTGATCGCATATTTGCTTGAATTGTTGATTAAGTTATTTTCCAGACATATTTAGCTCTCAATTGCCACGCGCACAGTTTTGGTATTTTATTATATGAATGAGTAATACCGGTTTTAACTTAAACATAGCAGTGGTCCGAATACCGGCTACCTAGAGTGGTCTAAACACCGGCTAGCCGGTATTTAGACCTGTCTCGGTTGCTCTGCTTGAAGGGGAGGAAAATAAATTAATTTAAATAGTTCCATAATTAATAAATTAATTTAAATGGTTCAGAAATAGTTCCCGTCCCATTTCGCAATATGAAAAAAGCAACAATGGCCGTCTTCAGGACCGACACTGGTTACCGGATCACTTTCCAAAAAAGAGCTGTTGAACGCTACAAAATTGCCTGTAATAAATCTGAAGAGAAAGAAAAAAAATGACGGAGTAAACCAGGCGAAAGAGGCAGACATTTGAGCGTAACCCGTGATTTCCTCGGGGATGCATTTTTTCCGTCTAATTAAACCTATTTGATTATTCCCACCAGTTATTTTTATTGTAAATTATGCCTTATTTAATCGGAGCATTTTCCCGGTTAAATTAGACAAAAACTTTTGTTTTGAAAAACCGGTAACAAAAGAATAAAAATTCTTAAAAGTCGCTCGTCGCGAAGGGGTTAAATACGCAATATTTGAAGCTATTTTGATAAAACAATTACGCAGCGAGAGGGCTAAAAAGGTGAAAAAGGAAAATATCTAACAGAGGAAGATGATAAATTTGTCTTCTGCATCGGTGCTTTCTCTGTGGACAAGAATGGGGGGGGGTTGGGTATTCTGGGTTCAGTGTTAAGGATGCGATATGTGGGTTGATAGGGACTATACCGACGTAGAGAGTGATATTATGCTTTTGATTTTTTCAGATAAAATAATTCTCATTTCAATCAGTAAGCTTTTTTTTGTTTTACACGTTAAAAAACAAAATTAGAAACATAATGGGAAGAAGACTGTGAGAGATAGTCGAAAAGAATTTTAGAAATTTGACAAAAATACATATTTATTAAAAATTGCGTACTTTTTCTGTGCATAAAAAATGTTATTAATCAATACAATTTATTAAAATAATATTCTTATTGCTTAATAATTGTCATTAGCTCTATTTGTGTGATCTTTTGGAAAAAAAACTTAGGTAGCCGGTATTTAGACACCATTTTAAAAACTCAAAATTTGAAGACTTTCGGAATTTTGCTTATTATAAGCAGAAAACGACTTTTAAACTGATTTTTTTTCTCTAAACAGGTGTAAGATGTGTCAAGGTACCCTGCTGTCACTTTTTATTTTATTAATTTTGAAAATTGTATGATCTAGATTGAAAATTAAAGTGGTAGCCGGTATTTGGACCTTTTCCTCTACCTTTAAAATTGATTCAAAGCTGAGAACAATTCACCAGAACATGTGCCCTTAGAACAAGTCTTCACATGGAAAGAAAATAATTAACTAGGTGTTGTCAGATTCTAATTCATAAACTTCAATCAATATACAACATGTACAAAATAAAGTTGAGTTGTTTTGTTTATTTTTATTTTTTACACTATAGTCCCCATGTTATGTGGAATTGCCCATTTCGAGACATATTTTTTACATCTTTTAGAAAAGGGTATTATTTTAAACTGTTGCCAATTTTTAAAACAGCGAAAATAATAACATTTCTTTTAAATTAAAAATTTATTCACACGTGACTATTATAGACAGAAAAAGCCCCTTTTCAAATTAGAATTAAATAGTTATGTGTTAAAAGCAGGGAAATATTGAACATTACGTCATAAAAACTATATTTACATGTGAATTTTAAAAGAGCAAGAAAATTGTAAAATATGTGTTAAATTCGTAAATGGAGGAAATTGCGTCATATTTAAAATGGTCAAACAACAATATTGCCAAACAGTTTAAATTTAAAAATATATTTGCGCGAGACATTTATTTCATATTTTGAGATAATCTTTTAAACTATTGTTGTGAGTTCTAAGAAAGCGAAAATAATATTTCCTTTCTAACAACAAAAGTATTTTCACGGGAATATTAAAATGAGAAAGAAATCTTTGGTGAAAATTACGTCAGATGTAAAACGATACATTTGAAATGTCTTATTTAAAAAATATATATATAGCGTTACTGTTTAAAAATACCGGGAGAAAAAGACTCTGTTTACTTAATTAATTTTATATTAGTTTCTTTTTAAATGTTTCACTGATCTGATAGGACGAAAACAGTCTGATAACAAGAAGATCGACAGTGGGTTTTTTTTTATTATAATTCAGTCTTCCGATTTTTTTTTTTTTTTTTTTTTTATAGCCGATCAAATTAGCGTGCTTTTAGATTTTGCGGTGTCTGAACAAGGGTTGGCGAGCGGAGCTCGTAAGGAGCAGAGCCCCCTAATATCAATAAAAAATATTAATATGCAGTTTGCTTGCTTTGTCGGACTTGTTAGCGATAAGTTCTGTTCTAATTATATTTCTTGGAAAAATCTTTTTGCAGCGGATTTGTAATATTTCAAGGTATCCATGACAAAACTCTTTAAAAAAAAATTGCGTTTTTTTAAACCCTCTATTTGATTTTTCTAATGATAAAAGCAAAGAGACAGAAAGAGTCGGATCACCCAAAAAATTCTTTATTTTGTCTCTAACATTCCAGTATATGGATTCATCTGAAGGGAATTAAATAAATAGCTTATATCTTCAAAGTATTATTTTTTTATTTACTTAACTGACTTACTTATTTTTGGTTGACTGAACTTGATTTCATGGCGATAACTCCAGTTAGTAACTGCACCAAGGTTCTTTGATTGAGGAGCTATTGTTCATGTTTGCGGATGTATGTTTTATATTATTTTAAATCTTCTATTCTCTAGGTAGTCAAAACGAAAACTATAATAACACTGACATCATTGAATAATCACTGAAGTACAACAAGTATACCGGACAATTGTCGATGCTCCTTTCGTGTAAGCGTCAACCTTGGCCCATTAAATAAAGAATTATCAGAAGGAAAAAAACATATATTACCCATTGGCAGTGAAACGCTTCGTAAATTTAATTATAGTCGTCACTATTGTCCTATTCGGAGCCTTCTTAAAGTATTTGTGGTCTCTGTATTTTTTTTGTGGGGGGGGGGAGGGTCTTTAAACTTAAACCTTTAGAATTATTACTATTAATGTTTCACTGCTGAAAATGTACAGAAGTAGATTTTTTTTTAAAGAGCACTACTCTATGCTATTTCCGAATTGTCTGGCAGAAAAACGCGATGGATACCGTTCAACTGGAAATTGTGCTTTTTTCCGAACACAGATTCAATTTTTGAACCAAAAGTCATCTACCTAGCAGTGCTTAGTTTCTAACAAAAAATGTATCGGAGCCCTAATATTCTGTAGTATTTGAGAACAAATCAATGCCTGCTTTCAAACAGGAATATACACTAGAGATAGAGCTTTTTTTTTTAACGATCTGTACAGGTGACCACATACATACTGGATGAAATCATCATTGAAACCACTGCCAGTCGCAATAACCGCCTCTACAGGCTGTCAAAACTGATTGCAGGTAATAATCAGATGAGTGTTGGGAGCATTTGTCACTGCATACACAACGTCTGCCTTGAGAGACGCAACATTGTTGTGTGTCAACTTTTGGAGTTCCTCTCAACTACGCCACATACTTAATAGGCCATTCGGTTAATATATGGGTAGCTGGGGGGCCAACAAGTTAAGAATGACATGGTCATGAATGCTTTGGACATCCATATTTGGTTTGTATGGGCTGTATGGGATAGTGCAGTCTTGTTAAAAAATGTACGGCCTCCCACGTGTTACAGAACAAGGCGGCGTACTCTGGCATCTTGAAGGAAGAAATGTGGAGGCATCAGCTAGTCTTCGCTTTTCACGAACCCCCAGAATCATCAGGGAGGATGAAAATTTTTTGAACATGCCTGTCAGATCCTTTTCGGTGATTTTACACCGTCACCGATCTTTTTGCGGCTCGCTTTCTTCACCTGCACAAAGTTTTCTCATTGGAAAGAAACAAGAGAATTCCTGGATCCTCTTGATGTTTGAGCTTGTTAAAAAGGCGCTTGTCTCTGGTCAGGCGGTTATCCCTGGTTCTCTTGGTCAAGAACCGTACTCTCCTCATCACGTACGTCCTCTAACGAATCCCACATCAGATTGTGGCATCATCAACTTGCATCTTCCTAGCGAGTGCGCTCATCGACTTCACTGGCAAATTCCGATGTCTTAATTTCATACTGCTGCCAGTGTCGCTTCCTGCATGAAACGTTTGCCACAGGACATCTAGCAGCTTTCAGTTCGCTCCTTACATTAAAGACGAATGACGGGCGAGTTTTAAGAACGTGGCAATCTCTAAATCGAAGTGTTCTTCAGCCAATGAGAGCATGCCTCTTCATTTCCTCAGTTAGTCAGCATGAACATTAGCAGCAAGTTTGATATTTTCTGATATTATCTTGCCATGACAAATTTGAATTGAGAAATTCGCAGCAAATCTCCCGCAAGGTATACCATCACCCACTTGCATGAGTAGTTTGTTGTGAAACTGATGGCATGACTGTCGGTGGGCAGCGATTTTCATCACCTCAAGAAGCTGTTGATGCCTTCCAAAACTATGTTTGTGAGATATCAACTTCAGAGTGGAAAAACTGTTTCAAGAATTGCTTTGAACGGATGGAAAAGTGTATAAATCTTAAAGGCGAATATTTTGAAAAGCAATAAAACAGTTTGTTCCCAAAAAATTCTTTTTCTTCCAACTTTTTGTAAAAACTTAAAAGGCAATCCTCGTATATTATGAATGAACAACTAGCAAAAACATTTATAAGGAAAGTTTTCAGAATATCTTATGCGCCGAGATTTTTTTTTTTAAGTCATGCAGCAATTTGTATTCATTTTATCTATTAAAAGAGAAGTTTGGTATCAAATAAAAATGTACTTCATACTTAAAAAGATTCTATATATTTGTTCTCAATCTGGGGGACACATTAATGAAGTGCGTTTTATGAAAAAATGAATGAAATTTACAGAAATTAATATGCTGAAGGATCGGAGCGTTTTCCAATTTCCTATGAAAAGTGCACATCTTAAACTATAATCGATTCCTTCCGCATAACAATCTTTCGCGATGAGTCCCTGAAAATAAGAAAAAAATTAAAAATTTCACACCTTTATTAGAAAGATTCGATACTTTTACGGAAAAAGAGGAAAAACTGCTCGATTGATTTCTTTAGAATAACAATGCATGGCAATTATGTCTACTCACGAATGATTGTGACTTCGTAAATGTGCAGAGTAGACCTTTGCATGGGCTACGCTCATGATGAAAAATAGAAACATCACCAATGTTATTTTCATACTCATACACAATAGAAGACTAAAAACCTCAAACAAAACCTCAAGCTGATGCTCGTTGACTAAAAGCATAAGAAAATATTCTTTTCACGTTCGATACCTAAAAAATATAAAATAAATGATCAAATTCAAAAAATACCCTAGTGTCAGAAAAGAAATTCGATCTGAAAGCAAATTCATTGTTCGCTCTCTTGAGTGGCGATCAACCCATCGCCGCCATCAATACTAGATATAAACCTGCAAAAATCGCTAGAATAGAAAACACGATTTATGTTCTATGCATGAATAAATAAAATTTTAAAGTAAGACAGATTAAGCTTGAGCCCGGCCAAGCTCAAAGACTGATATAAAAACTGAGCCAGTTTCACATTCATCACCTACGTGTGGGACATATAAGGAAAGGGCATGTTTACAAACACTTCCGTCAACCAATCTACCAACTACATTTTTGTCATAACGATCATTGCAGAAATAGTCGTGGCGATGTAGGCCAATCATATCAGAGACCTGTTATACGTAGACCAATCAATCATCCGACATATATGTCGGAGACTTGAAAATTTGCATACTTATAGCTGAACACCACACATCAAACGGCAAATAATAAAATTTTGAAAAAGTCTAATATTTAACCCTCTGGGCTCTAATTTGTGTATTTTAAGCAATTTTTCTAACTCAGCCCCTAATTATGTTGGAGACATGAAATTTTGCATACTTATAGCTGAACACCTTACATAAAATGACAAATAATAAAATTTTGAAAAAGGACTAATATTTAACCCTCTGGGCTCTAACTTATGTATTTTAAGAAATTTTTCTAACTCATCCCCTAGCTAAGTTGAAGACTTGAAAGTTTGCATACTTATAGCTGAACACTTGCGATAACACGATAAATCATAAAATTTTGAAAAAGTCATATTTAACCCTCCAGTCTCTAACTTCTGTATTTTAAGCAATTTTTTAAACTCAGCCCCTAATTAAGTTGGAGACATGAAATTTTTCATACTTATAATCCTCACATCAAACGACAAATAATAAAATTTTGAAAAAGGTCTAATATTTAACCCTCTGGGCTCTAACTTGTATATTTTAAGCAGTTTTTCTAACTCAGCTCCTAATTAAGTTGGAGACATGAAAGTTTGCATACTTATAGCTGAACACCTCACATCAAATGACAAATAATAAAATTCTGAAAAAATCTAATATTTAACATCTAAGATTTTGTCTCGCGCAATTTTTAAATTTAAACTGTTTTGCAATACTATTTTTTGTCCTTTATGCATAATAAGTGTAATGTGACGTAATTTCTTCTATTACAGACTTCTAACGCATGTTAATGAATTTATTTACAATATCCTTTCTCTTTAAAAATTCACATGTAAATATAGTTTTTATGGCGTAATTTCCAATAAGTGCCTGCTTTTTATACAAAGCAAATTATTTAATTAATTAATTATTAATTATTTAATTCTAATTTGAAGGTTTTTTTTCTGTTTGTAATAGTAACGTGTAAATAATTTTTTTATTTGAAGCAATTATTATAGTTTGCGCTGTTTATACAGTTGGCAACAGTTTAAATTAATACCATTTTCTAAAATATCTAAAAAATATCTGTCGAAATGCTGAATATTTGAATTTAAAATAGAAATAAAACCTCAAAAAATGAGTCAAATTAAAAAAATTAATGGAATCTGCACACCCGGATCTTCTATTGAATAAAATGATCTAAAAATGATTACATTCCCATGTATAGTTTTTTTTTTCCTATAAAACTTTTTTAATGGAACTATTTTGTCCAACTTTAGCATTAAATATCTCTTAAAATAATTCTTCGATTTGAAAACTGTATGCGTCAGCGCGTTGTTCAAACATTTCGCTATAATACCAGCGATTTTCATATTTTTGTATGCAATAGTTTTCTTAATATTAACGAAGATAGACCTCCGGTCACAAAAAATTCAAAACCGGCGGCGGCGTTAGTTACTTTTTTTAGAATAGAGAGATATATAAAAATGAAAACTTGTCTAACTGTCTGTTTGTAATTCTATAAAAATCCACAATTTGGAAGCCAAAATTGTGAAAAGATACGTACATGTGTATTAAAACATGGCCGAGGCAACTAAAGTAATCCGGAATCGAAATAATTTATAGTTAATTTTTAATTAATAAAAAACTACCAATTTAATAGCGATTTCTTATCATATTTAAACATTTTTCGTTATAGCAGTTGCCAACAATTAAAAAACACAATAAAATTATTAGTACAACAATTAATTTTCTACTGCAAGATTTCCACGTGAAAAATGAAAATGAAATAAATAGTTTGCTAAATTTAAAAAAGGTGAATATTACGTCATAACTTTTCTATTGCAAGATATTCACGTGAAAAATGAAAATGAAATAAATAGTTTGACGAATTTAAATGAAAGTGAATATAACTTCATAACTTTTCTATTTCAAGGTTTCCATGTGAAAGAGGAAAATATTACGTCATATTGGAAATATAAAGGGCACGGTGGATATAGTATAACGTCATATGAGTGTGGAAAATGTATTGAAGCATGATAAAAACCCGATTAGGGAAATATTGGCGTATTTTAACATTATTGCTCCAATTATAAATTGAAACAAGTTCATTTATAGCTGTATTCTTTTGCGTCTGTTATACACATTTATACATTTTTATATAGCGTTTTCATATGATTCATTCATACAACATTTCGACTGTTTTTTTTTTGTTTGTTTGTTTTGTGTTGTATGCTAAATTTTGAAATTGATTTTTCAGAACAAACATCCTTCAAATTCTGGGCAACGCCGGGCACTTTAGTTTGTAACAGATAAATAGCTTTTGTATCTGTACATCTAATGCTAATATTATAAAGCGTTATAATATTATAAAGTGTATAATATTATTAATGCTTGTACGTTTGTGAGGTGTTATCTCTGAAACTACATAGCCAACTTAAAAAATGTTGGTGACCATCTCTGCTCCGAAAAAAAGGCTATTCTGTGCCAGTGCACGAACCTACATCGCTGCAGGAGCAAAAAAGTTCTAAAATTGCGATTTCTGCGATATTGAATGGGTTAGAAACTTTAAATTTGGTGCGGTAGTTACTTTTAAGATGTAAATACTCGTAATGAATGCTCTCTAAAAGGTTCAATTTGACGGATAAACGTAAAAATTTCTAGAAATATTCTAAAATATTATTTATTTGGATTACTGAAATTTTTGGGATACTGTTGCGGTTAGAAACTAGAACTTTGACATGGTAGTAATTAATAAGATGTAAATGCTCGTTGTAGAACGAATTCTAAAAAATCGAAAGATTAAACAAAGCGGAAAAAGATCTAGATATGATCTAAATAACGAAGTACATGGAATTGTTAGGAATATATACATGAAAATTGACATGGCTGTATTTATCATGACGTAAATTCACGCAATAGAACAATTTCTAAAAATGTCGCTATATAAAACAGCAGAAACAAAAAACTTTCGAAAATTTTCCATTTCTGTGTTACTGCTGAGCCCAAAATCTTGAAATTTTGCTTCGGGTTAGTTTTAAAATATACAATTGTCTCTATGAATGGTTTCTAAAAAATTTAAAATTTAAAAAGATGAAATTAACTGAAAGCGATCTCAATTACCATTAATTTGGAATTATTAGGTACAGCAACTTTAAATATTTCATAATGCTGCATTTCCTCCGCAAAACATGCAATTTAAATGCAACAAAACTGATAGATACCCACCTAGCATTAAATAAATTGTGTAAATACTGAATAGAGACCTGTATGAAACAGTGAGTAGGTTGCCCGAAAGTACTTGTTAAAGTGTTCCTTCTCTAAGCTTTTCTCTCTCTCGCCAAGGCCACTAACAGAGGAAAGTGCCGTTTTAAATTTGATATGAATTTTTTATCCGATTCATTTTTCTAGACATTTTATCATAAGGTCATATTCTCAATTATCATTAGTAGATTTTTTATATATTAACTTATTCTGGTGAAATTTCATAATCGGATTCATATTGGCGTATGTTAGCTTGCATGATTTGCTGAATAAATATGTATGGATTTGTAAATTACTTCAAATGACACTTTGACAGCTCAAAAGTTATGCAGACGATATTTTCAGATCTTGTGTCATACTTTATGTTGTAATTATTTCCGATTTCTTTAATTTAATACATGCTAAATACAGCTCAACTTGTGCAGAATATGTTTGAAAACAAAACAATACAGCGTATGTAGTGGCCAGCATACGCTCATCATTTAAATCCGATCGAGCATATCTAAAACACACTCTAACGAAGCATTGAATGCCAATGTTGATGTATTCGGTACTTTGATACTATATCAGATTTTAAGGAGAGAATTCCTTAAATGTTATCGACAACCTCATTGCATCCGTGGAAAACAGATATTGTATAATATTAACTATTCCGGGGGAGCACACACCATATAAAGTATAGTCCATTCTTTTTAAACATTATATATTTGTCATTTAAAGTTACTTAAATTGGTGCGAAGCATCTGATTATGCTCTTGACATCATTTTATACAGTTAAAATTCCGATATAAGTAATTTAGTGTTTCATTTTCTATTTTACTTTTAATATATTGCGTACTTTCAATTTTATATCCATGCATGGCTGTCTTGAATGGTTTGATTTCCCATTTTTTTTAAACAGTGCATACGAATTTATATATAAGATTTTGTAATTCTACCATTCGTTTATTTTCATCATTTCAATTTATCGCAGTATATGGACAATTAAAGATAACATCTCATTTTCTTTGCTTCCACATGTTATTATTAAATCTATGTTCTCAGCAATATCGCTCAGACTAATCCCTCTGAGGGAAGTCCTAGTTAAAGACATATACAATTAACCAATTGTTTATCACATTTTATAGTATAGAAAATACTTCTGATGATCCCAATTTGCATATTTATGTTTTTATACATAGGATTATTTAAATTTCTTTCATGATCTTAAAATTTCAGACGCTTTCTTTAAGATTAAGATAACATATCGAATCAATTTACTTCCTTTTTATTATATTTTACCATTTCTATTTATTCTGTTTTACATTTATTCTGCTCATGGATATCAATTTAATTTGTGTATTCGTGTCAAAGAATATTGTTTAAAGTGATTATATTAGTAAACATTTTAAGGAAATTCGTTAATGAACAAGTGATTTCAGATATGACTTTGATGTGATTATAATAATCGCAATTTCAACATACAACATTATGCTTCTATTTTAAAATACTTCACGTCTTGAAAAGAAAAGGAAGCTATTTAAAAAAAGAAGTTAAAACGTGGTGAAGCATAAAAGTTCAAAAATAAATAATTAATAAAAAATATCTTTAACTCTGATATATTTATTGCATTTTTATTTCACAGTGACACATTTTTAACAGTTGCAGATCTACAACAATGTCAAAATGTTCATCACACCCCAAAGACTCTCAAAGCCTAAATTATATTGCTTTCAATCTCGAGAAAAATCTTTTATTTCTGAAAACCCACCCCAATTAAGGATAAACATTATCATATCTATTGCTGTGCTGTAATTGCGGATTATGGAAGTTTCGAAAATTGGCTGCAAATCCTCCAATTGGGACAACAAACCTTGCAGGATATGTTCAACAATAGATTAAGTTTTATTAAAATTTAAAGAAATTATATAAGTGTGGCTGCACGCGCAAATGTTTGGCTGCCACATGAATTCTGGCTCCCCTGCAAGCGCCAACGATTTCCTCCTCATGGCAAACCTGCCGCGACCAGATCGAGCGTGTTGGAAGTTGGAAGTGCATTCACTCTTGTACCTGCTTGCATGCTGCTCAGAGCTCGTGCCTTTTGTCACGCGTATAACTTAAACGATTTTTGATTTGTTAATATTTAAATAAATGGTAGTGTTTAACTGATCTAGTATTTCTTATCACTGAATAACACTAGCAACCATAATGGTGACCCGAGAAAGTCATGCAAGATTTCTGATGAGTATTAGATAGTTTCTTCGGCCGGACCACGTGCTACGCCGCAACGGAAAGGAGGTAAGATGCATGTTTCATTTCTCCTCTGGTTTGGTTAGGAGTAATGTTCCCATTGCAAAATTAATGCACTTTATTATTTTTTCTCATTTTGTTTAAGTATTAATTGCTAGTAATTTAATAGAATTTAACCTTTTGGGGGACAATATGCCAGACGACGTAAATAATAATGCTAGTAATGCCAAATTAGGTGTAAAGTTACCGCCGTTGTGGAAAACTAATATTAAACTTTGGTTCGCGCAAGCAGAAAGCAATTTTGAGCTATCGGGTATTACTGTCGATGCCACAAAATACAACAATATTGTTGCAGCGATCGATCCAGAAACATTGTCTGCAGTGTCCGACATTTTATTAAACCCTCCACCAGACGACAAATACAAGACATTAAAAGACAGGTTAATTCAAGAATTTTCCGAATCTGAAAATAAACAGATCCGGAAATTGTTATCGGAATTACAGTTAGGGGACGAAAAACCTTCCCACTTGTTAAGGAAAATGCAGCAGCTAGCCAAAAATTCAATTACTGATGATTTTTTAAAGTCGTTGTGGTTTCAAAGGCTCCCTGCAGATATGCAAAGTATTTTGGCCGTAAGTTCTGAATCCCTTGAAAACTTGGCGAAAATGGCAGACAAAATCGCCGAAGTACGATCGGACTCGGGAAATGTATACGCGATCGGCGAATCATCACACAGTAAATCGGCACTTACTGTCGAGTCTCAACAAAACGAAATACCCGCACTCCGCGCGGAAATTGCTGCGTTATGTCAAAAAGTAGAAAGGTTGTCGCGATCGCGTTCGAGAGACCGATCACGTGGGCGATATTTCAAATCGCCGCATCGGCAATTCGGCTCTGATGAATTTTGTTATTACCATCAAACATACGGAAAAAAAGCGCGTAAATGTAGGGAACCATCTAAATATAAAGAAAATCCGGAAAACTAGAGTCGGCTATCGACATGCAAGTTTCGGCGACCTCAACGCCGGTAGCCCCTAAATCTTGTCGCTTATATGTTTTTGATAAAAGATCGCATTTAAAATTTTTAGTCGATTCCGGATCTGATGTTTCGTGTATTCCACCTCCTAAAAATTCTAAAAAATTGCATCCAGACCCCTTACAATTATTTGCTGCAAATAACACAAAAATTTCTACATGTGGCTCAAAATTAATGAATGTCGACCTCGGTTTAAGGCGTAGTTTTGATTGGAAATTTTTAATAGCTAGTGTAGCTATGCCAATTATTGGAGCTGATTTTCTAGAAAATTTTTGGTCTTCTCATTGACCTTAAACGGCATAGGCTTATTGATAGTATCACAAAACTTTCACAAGTTGGGATATTTGCACATTCGTCCCAGGACAGTTCTATCAAACTCATTTCAGGCAATTCTGATTATCACAAAATTTTATCAGAATATCCCAACCTTACAAAAATTACCTCAAAACATGAACCAGTGCCGCATAACACTGTTCATTATATTGAAACTACTGGCCCGCCGGTTCATAGTAAGCCACGACGATTAAACCCTAAACTTTACGAAGCGGTTAAAAAAGAATTTCAATACATGATTGATCAGGGAATATGTAGACCTTCTAAATCTCCATGGTCTTCGTCAATACACGTGGTTACTAAAAGTGGTGGTAGTATCCGCCCAGTTGGGGATTATAGAAGATTAAATTCATGTACTACACCAGGCAGATATCCTATTCCCCATATTCAGGATTTTTCAAATGCACTTCATGGAAAACGAATATTTTCTAAAATTGATATTGTTAGAGCGTATTTCCATATCCCTGTACATCCTGACCACATACCAAAAACAGCAGTCTGTACACCATTTGACCTTTTTGAGTTCCCTTTTTTAAATTTTGGATTATGTAACGCGGCACAAACGTTCCAAAGATTTATGAATGAGATTCTGGGAGATTTACCTTTTTGTTTTGTCTATTTAGACGACGTACTCATTTTTAGTCAGGATGAAGCTGAACACAAAGTCTATTTACGTATGCTATTCGAAAGATTAGACGCATATGGACTTACAATTAATGCTTCAAAAACCTTATTCGGCGTCCCAGAAATTTCATTTTTAGGCCACCTTGTTTAACAGTGCGGTACAAAACCCCTCCCTGATAAGGTTGCACCCATATTAAATTACCCTCAACCTCAAACTATAAAAGATCTCCAAAGATTTCTTGGATTTTTGAATTTCTTTCGTCGGTTTTTGCCAAACATAGCTAAACATCAAACTGTTCTTAGCAACTATTTAAAAGGCGCCAAGAAAAATGACAAAACAAAAATTGAGTGGTCGGATGAGGCAGAGAGGGAATTTAAAAAATGTAAATAATTACTTGTAAATGCAACCTGTTGGCACACCCGAAACCAGATGCTAATTTAGTTTTGCAAGTAGATGCTTCTGATTTCGGAATCGGGGGAGCCTTGTCACAATTGGTCGACAACGAATTGCAGCCCCTTGAAATTTTTTCTCGCAAACTTACCCAAGCTGAACGTGCTTACAGTGCATACGATAGAGAGCTACTTGCAGCATATGCTGGCATTAAACATTTTCGACACATGCTCGAAGCAAGGTGCTTCACACTCTTTACTGATCACAAACCTTTAACATTTGCTTTCCAGCAACGCACAGATAAACATTCACCAAGGCAGTCTAGACAATTGGATTTTATATCCCAGTTCACAACAGATATCCAACATATAAAAGGATCGGAAAATGTCACTGCAGACACTCTTTCTAGGATTGCTACAATAACCATGCCAAATCCTATTGATTTCGAGGAAATTTCACAATTACATATAGATGACCCCGAATTGCAAGATTTAATAGACAAACCGCAAAGTTTAGAACTTAAGAAAGTTACCTTGCCTGGTCATGTAACCCCAATCTATTGTGATTTTTCTACTGGTATTGCTAGACCGTACATTCCTGGTTCTCTCCGCAAACAAATTTTTTTTCAGTTGCATAATTTGTCTCATCCAGGAATCAGGAGCACAACTAAATTGATAAGATCTAGATTTATTTGGCTATCCGTTAACAAAGATTGTGCAACTTGGGCAAGGCAATGTATCCCTTGCCAGAAAGCTAAAGTAAACAGGCATACTAAAACCCCATTGGGTTCATTCCCTAACCAATCTAAGAGATTTGATCATGTACATCTTGACCTTGTCGGCCCTCTTCCACCTTCCCAAGGCAACTCCTATTGTCTCACAATGATAGACAGATTTACACGATGGCCAGAAGCTGTGGCTATCCCTGATATTAGTGCAGATACTGTGGCCACAGTCCTTTATAATCAATGGATCACGAGGTTCGGTTGCCCTTCCCATATCACAACAGACCAGGGAAGGCAGTTCGAAAGTCTGCTGTTTCAGTCGCTATCCAATTTCCTGGGAATAAAAAGAATTAGATCCTCTCCGTACCACCCCCAAGCGAATGGAATGGTCGAGGAATTCCACCGCCCACTTAAAGCTGCCTTGAAGGCACACAGCACTGAACAGTGGACTGCAGCATTGCCCACCATCCTACTGGGTTTCCGCACAGTGTTTAGAGAAGACATTCAGGCCACAACAGCAGACTTGGTCTATGGAACAAGCCTTCGGCTCCCAGGAGAATTCTTTGTCCCAACTGCAACAGATTCCTCACCTCAACGGTTCGTTGAAGATTTGAAACTGCACTTTAGGGACATTCGTCCCACACCTGCATCTAGGCACGGGGCCAGGCAAATTTTCGTTCATCCCCATCTAAAAGACTGTTCCCATGTGTTTGTTCGGCATGATGGGGTGAAAAAACCACTGCAAAACCCATATGATGGACCTTTCAAAGTTCTGGAAATGAACGAAAAAACTTTTATAATCGACTTCAATGGGCGTAAGTCCACCATCTCAATAGACAGGGTTAAGCCAGCCTTTTAAACATCGGACATTCCTGTTGATAAAGACTGTGTTCTCTCCAAAAACCCTGCAAAACCTGAAATCCGGACGACACAACCCACAGTTACGCGGTCGGGACGGACTGTACGTTTCCCGGCACGTTTAATAGACTGAGAAGGATAACATTGCGGGGGGAGTGTGTGGCTGCACGCGCCAAATGTTTGGATGCCACATGAATTCTGGCTCCCCTGCAAGCGCCAACGATTTACTCCTCATGGCAAACCTGCCGCGACCAGATCGAGCGTGTTGGAAGTTGGAAGCGCATTCACTCTTGTACCTGCTTGCACGCTGCTCTGAGCTCGTGCCTTTTGTCACGCGTATAACTTAAACGATTTTTGATTTGTTAATATTTAAATAAATGGTAGTATTTAACTGATCTAGTATTTTTTATCACTGAATACACTAGCAGCCATATAAGTATCAGAAAAGGATAACTTATTATCGAGATTTTTTCTTAGCTTTTCTCTTGTGCTCTGCCATAACTAAGGGAGGAGAGGGGTAGACGGAACAGCTGCCCTTGGTGCAGGATTTGGTAGAACGCAAAAATGAGGAATAACATAAAGGTTAAAAACAAAAGAAATGAATTTGTACCAATGAAGATTTTAATTTTACTTTGCATAGCTGGAAAATTTTATGTTCATCAAATTAGGCACAGAAATAAAAACAGAAAATGTGCTTAATTGGTCAAGTCAACTATTAACCCTCCCCCCCTCTTCCTCCCCAACACCCCATCTGTTCATCATGCAGACAAGGCATGGCCGACCATCTCCATATTAGGTTTGCCAGATAAGGTTTTTCTATCCAATCGGATTATTTAACTCTCAAAATTCTGGGGGAAATTTTCTATTTGCTGATTCCAGTAATTTTGGATTATTAAGTTTTGCAGGTTATGATTTTGGAGCTTCTTTAGTATTAAATGCAAATTTCCTTAATTTTCCTTTTTTATTTCTTCTTCTGAACGTGTGCTTTATTTCTATGATTAAAACGCAGATTTTGTGTGTGTGTGTGCACACAGATCTTTGAAATTACACTTCAAACAATGTTCAATTAAAATTCCAACAAATGGTAACATGATTATTTTTACAAACCGTAACTTATTCTACAGAACGTCATTTATTTCTCAAGTCATTTAATTCAGAAAGCCGTCACAAAATGTAGGACCACTCTATCGTGGAAAAAGTAGATTCACTTTGAAAACGAGAACTTTTATCGGCATTTAAGCTATGAAGGTGACCTACAGGTCTATCCAATAAGTAATGAGACTGATTTCGTAAGTTCGTTCCTTTGACGATAATTTTACAAACACTTATTATTCTTCAAACTATCTTCCTTCTTCATTAATACACCGTTGTCAATAACTCTGCCACCCATTTATGCCCGCCTGGAAGTCTTCAACTGGAATGCTGTTTAGAACGCGCGTTACGTTTTCGTGCATGTTCTCCAAATTGTCGAAACGATGACCTCTTAAGTTGGATTTTAATCGAAGGAATAGAAAAAAGTCTGGTGATGACCGATTGGAGCTGTACGGTGGTTCTAGCAGCGTTGCGATGCCAGGAACTGGGTCACTTTGAAAGATGTATTGGAACCAGCTTATCACAAATTTTCCACATTTGCTAGTTCTTGCGTGACAATTTGATGCACAGTCGATTTCGTAAATCCCAACGTCTCCGTAATCATTCGGACACTCATCCGACAATCAGAGACCAAAAGCACTTACATTTTAGCCACATTGTCTGAAGTTCGAGAACTTGATGGACGCCCAACGCGTTGTCCGTCATCGATGTCCTCTCTTCCGTCTTTGAAGGCTTTGTGCCACATAACACTTGAGCCTTGAACAAAGAATCCTTCCCGTAGACTTCTTGTAATATGGGAAGCCTCTCAGTAGCCAATTCGTTTAGTTTTACACAAAAATTTATGCCATATCTCTGCTCGACAGTCCACTTCATTCTGAAAACCTAACGCCACTTTCAAACACGTGTCTACTCCATGAGTGAGCAGTGCGCTGCAAAGGCTTCAAGGCCAACTGACTTCTGCTAGAATATGTAACTGACAGCCTCCACCAGTGTCGCTCACAAACTCCGTCCCTTCGGCCTTCTGCTTGGCGCGAAAAATTCAGTTTCATTACTTAATGGGCTGACCATGTATCTGATTTTTTTTATTCTATGCAGCAGGTTATGTCCTTGATCATACAGCTTGTGCCTGCTCTATAATATACAGTGTGTCGACGTATAACCTGACCGACCTTTATTTTCGCAACCGTTGGTCCTAGTTGCATACTTCCACTTACAAAAATGGTCAAAATTAGGTGCAGGTTTAAAATAAAAAAAGTTTGAAGCGAAAAAACAATTTAGTGAAGAATTACGGAATCTAAATTTTTATACGGTCCCCCGGTCCTATAAGTTATATTTAGTAAAATTTCCCTGTTACACTGGCAAGTAAGGCAAAAAAAGTCCGGTTATTCTACGATTAAAATTGACCGAGTAATAGCTGTTTAAAGTTGGAGTATACTTTTTCCTGCATATTAGGTGTCATTCACAAATTTACTAGAAATATAATTTCGTCAGATATATTAAAGAAATGGTTGAGAGTAAAATTAGCATTGCAATATAAATTTGAAATCTTTAATCATTCTGACATATTACTGCAAAATGCACAATTTGTACTGAACATCATAAGAGGATAAAAATAACAGATTTTTTGTTAAATAAAAGGGTGAAAAACAACAGCCTCAATTCTTTACAAAATTATACATATTTTTAAATGCTGTACTGTCTTTCAAATTTTTGGTTGTGGCATGCTTTTTAGCTTTAGAAAATTGATTATTATGTATTTTTTAGCACTGAATCCGAAAATGACCTTCATTTTAAACCATCACGTCAGGAATTTTCTCAAATCGCAAATTTCAAAGTTAAAAAGCTAAAAGTTAAAATTGATCCCCGCTCCCCTCCCAACCTCATCGGACCCCCGAGTTGTTTAGCTGTAAGAAACCCAGTATAAGCCAAAATATCTAATAAATTATTGAATTAAATAAAATTAAACCGAATAAAATGTCTTAAATCTATTTTATAGTACCAGATTTTTCGCTATTTTTTAACCATGAAATTAACGATTTGCGAAAAATCCTGACATGATGGTTGAAAGTGAAGGTAATTTTTTTATTCAGCGTTAAAAAATACATAAAATGTAATTATAAAATTCAAAAAACACAACCATCGCAGGTTTATGTTATCTAATCTAAAACTCTTTCTTAAACTTCTTGACAGTAATCTATCCGAATTTTTTTTTGTGTTATCCTCTAATATAAGTATGTATAAGATGGTAAGAGTCGAAAATCATAATAATATTGCATTGTCGTCGGATTTAAGTCAGTATGTAAAATTTAACTTCGATCGGGCATTTGAAAGAAAGTTAAAGTTCTAGTACACATTTTAAACTGGAAAGACGATCATTGCAAGTTAAATAAAACCTTATGAAAATAACACAATTTTAGTTAAAAGAAATCATAGCCTCAAATCCTTAAAAAATAAAACATATGTTAAAATACAATTATTTTAACTAATCTGAAACTTAACTAATAAAACTTAATCGTAATATTTGTCCGATTTCTTTCAAATCGCAGATACCTTGAAATAAATTTAAGTACTTTATATACGACCTCTGAAAGCATGGTCGAAATCATCTGTTTTGATATGCAAAAAAGTGATATTAGTCATGCATTTCAAAGTTTCATAACTCTGTCAATTTTAATGTTAGATGAATGGGACTTTTTTTGTCTTACTTGTTAGTGTCACAGTAAATTTTTACTAAATATCACTTATAAGACCGGGGGACCATATAAAAATTTAAATTTCGTAAATTTTTAATAAATTTTTTTCTTGACCCAAATCGCTTTAAAAATAATTCTTTACCTTATTTAAACCATTTTTGTAATTGGAAGCATGCATCTAGGACCAACGATTGCGAAAATAAAGGTCGGTCAGGTTATACGTGGACACACTGTATATTGTTGTTCCTTCTGAATCCTTAAGCATCGTTTTTGAAATCTTATAGCCCTGAGCGCTCCGCCACCAATAAACAATTGGTATTTAGAAAACCTTTACATTTATTTAAGGTTTTTTAAAAAACAAGAAAGAAAAATCAAGCGTTAAGCACAGATTATGAAACACTCTCCAATACTTCCTGAATGCTTTAATAAAACTTCGTTATTTAGGGAAATAAGTTAAATAAGATAACTAAGTAAACATTTTAGAAAACGCATAAAACATTTGAAAAACTGGTTTCAGCAGTTACCGTCCATATCCAAATATGTATTCAAATTCTTTTGAACAGATTGATTGGATATTTGATCTTTAAGTGGATATATATATACTATATAATGGGAAAAGTTAGTTTAGCAAGAAAACGCATAACGGGCTGAAATTTCTTCTTCAGCAGTTTATGCTAATAGATGGAAACATGCTTGAATACTTTTGTACAGTCCTGTGATCTACCTAATACTTTTATTACACGCCACTATTTAGCTAAAATTTAATCCAAACTAAAATACTCCTAAAACTACTGAAATCACAATTCTAGAAATTATCATTCATAGACGGCCATGTATCCAGTTCTTTGCGTGGCCCTGTATATCATTTTATCTATATCCTACACACATTTTTTAGTAAACTATATGCAGCTCAGCTTACAAATACATAACTCATTTAAAAGCCACCTTTAAGCAATTTAAACTCATACACTGTAAAAAAAAAAAAAAAAATCCGACCAGTTTTCCTGTAGGAATCGGAAAAATAGTTGCCCTTATCGTACCGGAAAATTTTCAGACCCAGCTCGTATTAAAATCCGTACAAAAAAGGAAATAGTCAATAAAACGGTATTTTACGGATTTTATTCCGAGCTGGGTCGGAAATTTTTCCGGTTCGATAAGGGCAACTATTTTTCCGATTCCTACAGGAAAACGTGTAGTATTTTTTTTTTTTTTTTTACAGTGTACACATTAATCCTTACGAATTCTTTTCTGTAGTCCTATATATGAACTATAGCATTTATACACACTATATAATATACATAAATATAGTCAACCTTAAAAACGCATATCATAATTAAAAATGCATTTCCAGCAATCAATGGTAATTAATGCAATTTTTTAAGTACTTCGGGTACAGTATAGTATCTGAAATCTTTTGTGTGTCCCTGTAAATTCTATTATACATGAAATAACTTATAGTAAACCTCAGAGACGTATATCAATTTCATTATACATGAAATAGTTTAGCATTATTGAAATGAAATACACCGAAAACAATTCCTCGCCCTCTGTACCATTATGTAACGGAACTCTTTTGTGTGGCCCTGTAAATGAATAATAACTATTATTTGCACCGCATATTCTACAGAACGCATATTTTGGTGCACTTCTTACATGCATATCAATTTTATTGTGTTTAAAAAGGTGTAACACCATTAAAAATCATTTGAAACGATTTTCCCATTGTCCGTAATGTAACGGTATACTTTTGACTGTCCCTGTCTGTAAATGAACTAAACATGCTACAAACTTCATTTGAAATAGGGATCGTGCTATGGTAGAGGTCACTAACATCCAAAACTTTCAGAGCAATCGGAGTATATTTACGAGAGTTAGAGCGCGGACACACGGCCAGATAAACCGAAGTTATAAATACTTTTTAACTTTGTTGGAAAGTGTTAAAAAGAGCATTGCCGTGTTTTATATGTTTTGCCTTCTACTTTAATTCCACAAATGGAGATATTTTTAAGAACATAATGGAAGGTCTTCTCTCCCTAATGTATATATATTTTTTATAAAATATTATATTTATATTTGATAGAATCAATGTATAGAAACAAAAAGGAATATTATAAATAAGAATGTATTCATAAAAACACATAAAATTGCTAAACAGTACATACAACAAGATCCTTTATGTGAGCTTGTATAAATAAATATGATGATAAAAACATAATATCTACATTCCGAATTTCTTCTGCAGTTGTCCTCGGGATAAAATATGATGTAGAACATCAAATTTTATCCTGAGGACGACTGCAGAAGCAGTTCGAAACATACATATATATATGTTTTTATCATCATATTTATAAAAAACAAGTTCACATAAAGGTTCTTGTTGTACGTATCATTTAGCAAATTTAAGTGTTTTTATGAATATTTCCTTATTTAAGTATTGGCCGGCAGCGCAATACTTATTTATTCCCAGTGTCAATTCCCAATGTTAATTTAACATAGAAAAGCCTATGGAGCTCATAAATCTTTTGAGTTTTTCTTTCCACCGTTTTGTCCCTGGATACCACATTTTTTTTTCTTTGTTAATTCTGAGATTATTATAAGTTTAAAGAGTGAAAACTTTTGCCTGACTTCAGAATTAAAACGGATGATAAAATGCCTTTGCTATGAGTGGATTATAACCCAGAAAGTAACACAGGCTATGTTTTATTTATATTATACAAATATTTCTCTTAATTTCAAAATTCGCTATTTTCATTGAGAATCAAAGGACATTTTCCTATAAAATTTAACACTATTTCTTATTGTTGCAAAAAATTCAAAAGCCGTGATAAAATTTTGTCTACAGCAATTAATCTTCAGTTGAAAGATTTCCACGTGAAAAACGAAATTGAAATAATTTTTTTTAAGGATTAAAAATAAGATGAATATGGCGTCGTTGTGGAAATAAAAGTGACATTTTCAAACATTTGTTAGTAGTACAAGAAACCTTTATATGAGCAAATACAAAATATATTTTATCAATACTAATTTTTAAGGATTATTATCAGTTATCTACAGATGAGCGCGTAGTTCGATTAAAAAGGTGTTAAATTTGTGATTTATTTATTTTTATTTTATTTATTTATCGATGAAGTTTTAATTTCGTTAAGGGATATTAGCCGGAAAGAAATTCTTAACTCTTTCTATTGCTTTAAGACGGTGTAAAAATTGAAGTTGTCCGACGTTTAGAAGTTAATAAATTTTCAAATAAGTCAAATTTATTTTGCAGGTTACATCGTCAATATGACATTAATGTTACACACGGACTTTTTTTTTTTTTTTTTTTTTTTTTTTTTTTTGCTGTATAATATATGTATTGTTCTAGGCAGTTTCTTTTTGTATCAACAAGAAATAAAAAATAACTATTTGTAAATTTTAAAAAGATAGGAACTTATAACGTTATGTCTATGGCAGTTTTTATCTAATATTTTTCCTCGAGGTCTTTTGTCATTTTTTTTTTTTTTTTCTTTGAGCGGCACAGAAACGACTGGTGTTGCCGCAAAATAAATACCCCAAGTTAAAATTAGATAACAATTTCCTCTTGCGTTTCCATCGTCCCCTGTGAGGAAATAGGGTAATTTTTTTTAAATAAAATTGTCATTTTTTTATGCCTTACTGTATAACAGCTATTCTGTTGTTAAAATTTTAGCAGTAAAGATTTAAAACTATTTTTCCATTCATAGCGTTCCCGAGTGGAAAATGGGGTCACTAAATTTAAGTAAAATATTTGATTTTTTTATGCTCTGATTGGAAGTTTTTGTCCAAACTACGCCAACCTGTATTATAGCTTTTATGAAAGTTCTGGATTTAATCATTGGTAAATTACATCACAAATTGCGATGCGATAATAAAACCCTAATAATGGTACATTCCGTTAATTTTGAAATGGATTCGTCTGAGAGTTCGTCTGAATGCAGCAATTATTAAAAAACTTGACATATTAAACAAAAACATAGTTTGAAAGCAAATTAAAAAAGAAAACAATTTCTTTCTTTCATTGTTCAAACCCGAGAAGGGACAGATATTAAGATATTTCATTCAGTTAGCTTTACGTTTAATGTTAAATATTTGTAACAAATAAGTTAAACCAATTGAACATTAAAAAATAAAATTTAATTTAAAACAATATAATACTTTAAACACCCGCTCAAATGAACTCTAAATAAATCTTAGACTTTAACATTTTTAAGTAGTAAATATTGCAGATTTTGTATTATCTATATTATAACGGACAAACGTATCTGTGCGTAACGCATACGTCATTTTGCGAATGGCAACACTTTGAAATTTGAAATAAAATTTTGGTTTTGCATTTTCTCCACTGCAAATTTTTAAACTTCTATGCATCACACATTTTAACTTTTTACACCGTCGTATAAGGAAAAAAATTCTCTTTTAAATACTATTTGTTTGAAAGCTGTATCTCAATTTGTTTTTGGGATATTAATTTTTTTGTAGTTTTTAATACAAATTTTGTAATTGTGGCAACTGAAGTACTCCATTTATATTGAAAGTAAAGGGAAAATATTCATGGTTTATTATTTTTATTCATTATATCCTTATTGATGCCATTTTCACATTACAAATAAAAGTAACTTTTTTATAATTTTTGAACAGAAAATGATGTCAGACATTAAATAAAACACGCATTCTTCTTCATAAATCAGCTACATTTTAATATTTTTACATTACGCTGATAAATGAGTTTGAGGCGCTCGGCAAAATGATTCATTGAGTAAAAATGATATATTTAAAACGAAACGATCATTTTTTTTTTTTTTTTTTTTTTTTTTTTTGATAAAACTAAATATTTGACCAATACTATAAATGGCGAATACTATGACAACTAAAGTCAAATTTCTGAATTTTTTTTTCGCGGTACTAAGATTAGAACTTAAGGTTTGTGCGAATGTTCACATGAAAAGTTGTATCGGACAAACGTGACTTTCACTTTGGAAATGCATTCATTAATAATATATTCTTTTGCGCGTTAAAATACTTTCAAATTGTGAATTTGAGTGGTGCGTATGTAAATTATGAGAATGTGAAAATAACGTACAGTTTAGATTTTATGGGGAAAAATTTTATGATGTGACAAAGCGAAATCCCGTTTTTTCATCCCGTAAAAACAAACATAAGAGCTCCATCGATAACTTCATTATAATTACTCATCTTGATTACGTAATCTAATACAGTTTAATTTTTCAATAATTTAAGCAGTTGAAGTTTGTAGAAATAATATTTTGGTAATTTTGGGTTTAAAATATTATTTGTTTTAAGAGTTAGACAACCAATGTAAGATGATTTTTTTTGTTGTAATTATTTTTGTAGGTTTATTATAATTTCGATCTGACAGTTTCTTTCAAACATTTTAGTACGTCGAATTTCGACGGGTTGCAACTCGTGTTTATAATGATTGTACATAAAATAAGACACGTGTAAAATACAAACATTTAAAAAAGTCCAAGATTTATTTCGATTTCATTTGACCGGTATCTAAGTTTTTAGGGTGTTTAAAGTATCATACTGTTTGAATTTTATTTTTATTTTTAATGTCCGATTGGTTTAACTTATTTGTTACAAAAATTTAACATTAAACGTAGAGCTAGCTGAAGGAAATATCTTAATATTTGCCCATTCTCGGGCTTGAAAAATGAAATAAATTGTTTTCTTTTTAAATTTGTTCTGCAAATTATGTTTTTGTTTAATTTTTGGCGCTTGTCTGCGTATTTATATTAAATAAATAAGCCCTTTTGAGTCACACCACAACATTTAATAAAACACTCACAAGACGAACAAATAGAACATGAAAAATAATAAATATCAGCATCAGATATCGTTTGTTGCCATGCAACTGGTATAAATTCTCAACTTATAAAAAATATCGTTTGCTTCATCCATGGAGCGATAAGATTGTAAGATGCACGCGCATGAAAATAAATGTATTAGAGAAATTTAATTATTAGAGAAATACTACATGAGTATCCCCCCAGTGACGAAGGAACGATACAACAAAAGAAACAATGTGAAAATACAAGATGCATGTAAATAACACAATACATATATTTATAAAAAAAAAATCAATTGTATGAAGTATAGTTTATTTCAGTTATCAGTCTTTTAGGAAATCTTACTCGTCTACCTGATTTGGTAGTTGGTTCTTCTGATTTTACTGGCTGGCTATCTACTGGAAAACTTTTAGTTTCAGGAATATCTGTATTACTTGGTAAATCACTGAATACAAATGCAGGTTTAACTCTATCAAGTGAAACACAACTTTTCTTTCCATTTAGGATTATGGTTATGTGCTTGTCATTTCTCGATAGAACTTCATGAGGGCCAGAATAAGGTTGAGATAAGGATGGAAGGACTTTATCTAATCGGAGAAACACATGCGTGCAATCCTTCAGTTTAGGGTGAACAAAAATTTTTGAGTGTCCGTGAGCAGATGTATATGAAGGTTTTAAACTATTCATTCTCTCTTTCAATTGTTGGACGAAATTATTGTCGCAAGATACCAAAGATGGGATTTCTGAACACATTTCAGCTGGTAGTGTGAGTGAAATGCCATAAACTAACTCAGCACTTGAAGCTTTTATATCTGGTTTCACAGCAGCTCGTATACCAAGTAGAACTGCAGGTAAACTCTCGGTCCACTTACTATGCTCATGAGCCTTTAATGCGCTCTTTAAGACTCTGTGGAAGCGTTCAACTAAACCATTTGCTTGAGGATGAAATGCTGTTGTTCGTATGCGGTTTGTGCCCAGGAATCTTGTCAGTTCCTTGAACAGATTTGATTCAAATTGCCTACCTTGGTCGGTTGTTATTATGATGGGGCAACCGAATCTAGATATCCATCCGTCAAAAATGGCACGGCAAACTGATTCTGCAGTTATATCTTTTAAAGGTATCACCTCTGGCCATCTTGTAAATCGATCTATTATTGTTAAACAGTATACATTTCCATCTGATGGAGGTAATGGACCTATCAAATCTATGTGAATGTGTGAAAATCTTGCATCGGGTAATGCGAAAGTACCTAGGCTTGTTTTCGTGTGTCTGTGTACTTTAGAACGTTGGCAAGCACTACAACTATTGACCCATTCTTTCACATTTTTCTGCATATTGGGCCATACATATCGTGATGCAATAAGATTTAAGGATGCTGCAACACCAGGATGAGCTAGATTATGGAAATGTTCAAATACCGTTCTACGAAAATTCGCTGGTACGAAAGGTCTCGGAGAACCTGTTGATACATCACAAATCAGTTCTGTGGCAGACATTGGAGATGGCATGCTTTTAAACACAAGAGAAGATTTGTTATCATTTTGCAAATTGCGTAGATCTACATCACCTTCTTGAGCTTTTGCAAACTCCTCAAAGTCTAAAAATGAGCTGGAGATTTGATCTACTTCAATTCGAGATAAAGCATCAGCAACTGTATTGTTGGCGCCGCTTACGTGACGTACATCTGTACTAAACTGAGATATGTAATCTAGATGCCGCCATTGGCGCGGGCTGCATTTGTCTGGATTTTGTTTGAAGGCATATATGAGAGGCTTTTGGTCTGTATATATGATAAAGTTCCTTCCTTCGAGCATGTGTCGAAAACGCTTTACTGATGTATACATTGCCAAGAGTTCTCTGTCGTATGTAGACCATTTCTGCTGACTTTTTGAAAGCTTGATTGATAAAAAAGCAATGGGTTCCCAATACTTTTCATTAAGCTGCATAAGAGAACCGCCAACGGCTTTGTCGCTTGCGTCAATCCAAAGGCTTAACTTTGCGCCGGGAATGGGATGTCGCAGGAGAGTTGCATTGGCTAAAGCTTGCTTGGCGTCATTAAAAGCCTGCTCAGCCTCCACAGTCCATTGAATTGAGTCGTGTGAATTTTTTTCAGAGCGTCTTCTAGACTTTTTTGAATTCTTTATTCCTTCCAAGAATTTATTTAATGGAGCCAATATGTGAGCAGCTTTTGATATACATCGACGGTAATAATTAAATAACCCAAGAAATCGTCTTAACTGTGTAAGAGTAGTAGGTTGAGGGAATTTTAAAATGCAATCAACACGATCTGGTAGGGGCTCAATGCCAAATTCAGATACCTTATAACCTAGAAAATCTATGGATGATACGCCGAAAATGCATTTTGATGGTTTTAAGCTTAATCCGTATTCTTGCAAGCGCTGAAATATGATTTTCAGATGCTCGAGATGTTCTTCTGGTGTGCGAGATGCTACCAGGATGTCATCAATGAAAACATACAAAAATGGAAGATCTCGTGTAATTTGATCCATGAACCGTTGAAATGTAGCAGATGCGTTGCAAAGGCCGAATTGCATTCTTGTACTCTCAAATAAGCCAAACGGTGTAATAATGGCACTTTTATGTACATCATCTGGATGAATTGGTATTTGGTGGTAAGCTTTTATGAGATCAAGGTGGGAGTATATTTTTGTACCATGAAGGTTCGAAGTAAAGTCTAAAATATTTGGAATGCTATAATTATCTTTTACTGTTTGTGCATTAAGTGCTCGGTAATCTCCGACAGGTCTCCAATCTGTAGAATGTTTTTTAGGAACCATATGAAGTGGTGAAGCGTAATTGCTTTTGGATGGCCGAATGTGACCAAGATCAAGCATTTGCTGAAATTCGGCTTTGGCTGTTTTTAATCTGTCTGGAGCTAATCTTCTTGGTTTGGCGTGGACAGGAGATCCGGTAGTTTCTATATGGTGAAATATTGAATGTTTTATTTGTTGATCAGCACGAGGAGGTTTAGTTATATCTGGAAATTTAAGTAGTAATTTATGATAAATACTATTTCCCGAAACAGTTTTGATAGAATGAACAGATGCTGTATGTATATGGCCGGGAGTAGCTAAATTTGTAACATTATCCACTAACTTTTTATTACGAAGATCTGGAATTAGATTAAAATGATATAGGAAATCTGCGCCGATAATTGGAGTGCTTACATCACCTATTAAAAAGGGAAAGCGAAAAGTTTTTCTGAGATTGAAATCAAGTGTCAAAAGCTTTTCTCCATAAACATTGATTCTTGAGGTATTCGCAGCAGTTAGGGTCATAAAAGGGGTGTTTTTCTTGTGGGAAAATGACGCTGGAATAATACTGATGTCGGAGCCTGTGTCGCATAAATAATTTATATTGGTCTTTCGATCCTTTAAAAAGAGGCGACGAGATATTTTATGCAAGGTGGCTGTCGCCGCTACACCTCGCCGTCTGTGTTTTTTGAAAATGAACAAGGTTTGGAGCATTTCTTGGCCTTTTCGCCAAATTTTTCGTGATACCAACATTGCTGTCTGGAATCTTTTGAAATGCTACGATTCCTCCCAAAGGAACGCCGACGAAAAGGGCTTCGTGGCCTACGTAATTCCAGTTGTTTAATTCGATCATTCAGTTTTTTTATTTCACATAAAATTTCTGAATTAGCATTTGATGGTACTGAAACAGCATTTATTGCGGTGGGATTATATTCCATAATTCGGTCAGCAACTTCGGCTGCTTTATCAAGTGACAGCGGTGAGATAGATGCTAAAATGCTCTGTACATATGACGGTAAATGTGAAATAAATAATTCCAACATCAATTCATCGGATACATTGTGGGACTCAGCTCGTCTTTGCATTACTCTTAACAGATCACTGGGTTTACTATCACCGAGCTGTTCACCAGCTAACAATTTCCTTATTTCAGATTTTGACGAGCCGCTTGTCCGTTTTATTAATTCCATTTTTAAATCCTCGTATGGTGTATTATCGGACGGTTTGATAATTAAATCCCGTACAACAGATGCGGCATTTGGAGGTAAGTTAGCCGAAATATAATTAAATTTAGTTCGACTTTCTGTTATGGCCTTTGGATGAGCTAATTCAAATGAATGTTCACACATTGCGAACCAAAGACCGACATCATTAAAGTTATACGGTGGAATACGAACAGCGCTAATTTCTGTCATTTTCCAAAATAAAATGAAATATTACTCACTTATTACAGAGTTCTTTTAACGTGCTCCAGTCAGTACACCAATTTGGCGCTTGTCTGCGTATTTATATTAAATAAATAAGCCCTTTTGAGTCACACCACAACATTTAATAAAACACTCACAAGACGAACAAATAGAACATGAAAAATAATAAATATCAGCATCAGATATCGTTTGTTGCCATGCAACTGGTATAAATTCTCAACTTATAAAAAATATCGTTTGCTTCATCCATGGAGCGATAAGATTGTAAGATGCACGCGCATGAAAATAAATGTATTAGAGAAATTTAATTATTAGAGAAATACTACAAATTTATAATATTTCATGGTGCAATTTTCCAACATCTATATACATAGCTATATATATAAAAGCCGTTCTCTGTGTGTATGTCCCTTATACAAATCTTCAATTTTTGACCGATTTGCACGAAACTTGATGTACATACGTTTTTGAACATAGAATAGGTAGCTGTCAACTTTAAAAACTCATCAGACCACTATTTACCCCTTTTTTCTACCACCTTCCACAATTTAACATTATAGAACATTAATTTAACACTATCTCTTTCTAAATTTTCTAATTTAATCATTTCTGTCATGTTTCCACACCATAACAAATGACACAATAATTAGAAAAAAAAATAACGATAACGCGTGTATTTTGTTTTTATTTTCCAATAAAAATTCAGATGTCTCGCTATATTGTTGCATTTTTTAAATCGACGTCATTCTAAACAGAAAATGAACATTTTTCATATATATAATATGTAAAAACTTTAACAAAACGTGTGTAAAAATGCAGTAGTATCTTCATTTGAATTTTTTGAAGTTAAAAAATCGATTTTAATACAGGCGTTTCAATTTCAAGAAAACAATTTAGGGAAAAGATAATAATAAAAAAATCGTTTGCAAGATATGACGTCAATTTCGTAAATGACAAAATTAATTTTAAAAATCGTTGCTACAATTTATTTCCTTCTTCTTTGTAATTATGTATATATTATTATATCCTTTAGATAAATGTTTTAATACTTTAAATGTATAGTCATAATATTCTACGATTATATAAAATACGATTTTTCTATAATTTATATTAAACAGAAACCGAAACATAGCTATTATTTTTTAAAATAAGCTTTCTTTATTTAAACGTAATTTCATGACAAACATCATGACTGAACGCTTCTGAAAATTGATGTCATTTCCATGTTAAGCGTTGTGGATTTGGAATTTTATGAATGGAAATATGAATTTCCATTTAAAAATTATCGGCAATGAATCTTCGGATACCTGTGTTAAAGATGCCTGATATACTGCCCGTTAACAGTACATAAATAAAAATATTTTTAATTTGAAACACGAATATATTTTTAACCCTTAGTATATTTTTTAGATTTCTCAACAGCTATATTAAAAAGTTTTTTTTGGCATTTTCGTTTTAACGATCAGTTAATCGTAAATATTTTCACTACATTGCACTTATTTACCTGAGTAGCACATTTCGCCCACTACGGTGATCAGTTTCTCCGAACAAATTTTGAATTAAAGGTAATATATCAATGAATTTGATCTTCCATTTTAAAGCACTATGCATCTTTATCTCAAATGTCCTTCCGTATGGCTAAAAACGATACGAATGTCACTGCGCTATTATATTTTCTAATGTTTAAGAAAAAATTTCGGCTGTTAAGGATTAAATTTTTTGTTGATCATTTACAGTAGGATTTGGTTTAAGAATGATAGACCGATATGCAATATACTAAAACTAGCCTTCAAAAATTATCTAACTTTTATAAAAGGCTAATCATTCAGAACTGTTTTCTCCTGATTGTAGAACTTTTCAGCTAATTCTATAGCAATGCATGTAAAACAAAATGTTGTCTATTAAAACCATTCCAGAAAATTAGGTTCAAAATAACAATGCAAATTCCATTAAAATTTGTCCAGTAGAACTTTAAAAAGAAGCTAATCTTTTATAATCGAGTTTATTATTATCTGATTATTGAACTTTCTTCCATAATTTCATAACAAAGCGACATAAGACTATGTGCAATATTCTAAAACCATCCGTGTAAAATTATCTAAAAAGCAATGCAAGATCCAATGAAATCCAATTAGCGGAATTTTAAAAAAGAATAACCTTTCATAATCAGGTTCCCACATGATTATAGAACCTTTCCCTATAATTCTATGATTAATCAGCGTAAAACAATGTTACACACTACAACCTTCCTTCAAAAACTAATAGTGCAACTTGAATTGAAATTCTTTCAGAACCCAAGTTATAAGCAGCCGGAATGAAATTCTCATTTGCGTTTTATATACATAATAGATCATTTTACGTAGTTCGATTTGATATTTGTTAAATTAGTGTTTTGTTTTACTTTATTTTATTTTTGGCGTTTTAATGTCGTTTGACAATTTAGTTATTGAATATTACACGAAAACAAACAAATACTGAAATTTGCCAATTTAGTAATGGAATATTACACGAAAACAAATAAATATGGCCTTTTTTACAATGTTTTTGAGCAATTTAGTTAATCTCTTGTAACCAGGCATATTTAAAAAATCTTAAGCTTGAAAATTATTTTAAAATACATAAAAATCTATAAATTGAAATAAACTTTTCAAACAAATTACCGAAAGTATATTTTGTTTTCTATTATACGTTGAAATAATCGAATGTGCTATGTTCAGAGATCAAACTGCAGTAAAAGCGAAACTTATGGTTTGGTTAGTTTGTTGCCACGAACAATATGAAGCTAGCGTTACTCATTGATATGTCTTTTCTTTATAACATTGCATTAATACAAACGGATATATCTTTCGTAATTGAGTTGCACGTGCATTTAAAAATATCCGTGCCTGATAATTAATTTAAAATGGATTTTTAAAAAAAATCTGTAAATTTGAGATACGCTTTTCAAACAAATGTTACATAAAGAACTTTCTGTCTTCTATTACACACTGAACAATCAAATGTGCAATGTTTAGAGGTTAAATTGAAGTAAAAGCTAAATTTATGGTTAGGTTAGCTTGTTGCCACCAACAATATGATGCTAGAGTTACTCATAAACATGTATTTTCTTTATAATATTGCATAAAGAGCAAACGGTTATATCTTTCGTAATTGGGATGAATTGTACGTTTTAAAATATCTGTGATTGAAAATTACTTTAAAATCCATTAAAATGTGAAATTTTAGATACAATTTTGAAATAAATTTTATTTGAAAGAACTTTATTCTATTCGACAGCGTAAAAACAAAATTGTGTGATGTTATGAAGTTAAGAAAACTTTCCATAAAGGCACAATTTATGGGTTAGGTCATTGCCACCATCAGTATGATGTCACCGTTAGTCTCTGGCAAATGTTTACTTTATAATGTAGATAGATGCCATACAAACCCGAATTTCACCAAATGCTACGCCCTTTGGTGGATTTGTTTTCATATTGTCAAGGAAATCGTATATTTTTTTTTGTTACACACACCAAAGAAAATTCTGATATTAAAGCCCATGGATTTTATTATGGTTGCCAGCCAATAACTTTATGTTTTCTGAATGCCTTTGTAACAATTTGTGTGCACAAATCTCAGTTACTGTGATTGCCGTATTTTCAGTTTACTTTATCCTGGAGCCCCTTGTAATTGACACGGGCGAAGCCGGGTAGTTCTGCCAGTGTATTAATAAAAAGGAATATGTTGCAATAGATTTCAACCAGTTGGGAAAATTCTGAAAAACCATTTAATGAACCAATGAACGAATAAACAATTAAATTTAAAAAATCAAAAAACCCGACTGCGTAAAAAGCGAACTAATTAATTATTTCTCATCAATGTGAAACTATTTTCTTTTTCAATTCCTACTATTAGCTCACACTCTCGCTATATATATCTTGTTCAAATTTTCAATCGTTAATAAAATACTTATTATTCACCCAATCAAGCTCAAATAAATTTTTTTAACTTGTAGTGGATGACACTTGATGTTAATCCAGTTGTTTTCAAATATTATTTCATTAATTAAATTAAATTAATTAATTTTCAATAATCGAGAGAGCCCCCTTCTTGATCAAGATATTTTAAGACCGAGAGAACTCTCTTCTTGATCAAGGCATTTTAAGCGCCACTCATGAGGAAAGAAGAATGGAAGAAAAAAAAATTCTCTTATTGACCTAAGTAGGAATTGACTTAAATATTTTTTTATATTACTTGTTTATATTACTTACCTATTTTTTTAATATACTTGTATTGATGACTTTTAAGTTGTGTTTAATTGTTAGTTCATATCTATAAACACTGTTTTGATGAGGTCTATAGATGTCTATGATGGTTAGAGTAGCAGTAAAGCTAGAGATCCTACATACACAACTTCCAGGTTGTATAATATTTTAACGGAGCTTCTGACTGTAAAACAGTCAATGAAACATCGTCTTCATTTTGAAAGACCTATCCAATGATATGCCACTCAATAGGGTGCGTAATTTTTTTTTTGTCTCTACCGCCATTTTGTATTTCACGGCCGCCATTTTTAATTTATAAAAACAAAATCTAGCCTATAACCATCGGGCCGTTAAGACGAATTGATAGAGACCTCATTCGTTAAAATCCATCCAGCCGTTGGGATGTTTCGAGGGTATAAAGAAATCCACATACACAGATACCACTCGCGGGTCTGAAAAGCGTTCCTTTATCTTTAAAAACCTCAGAAACCAATAAATGAGATATAAAGAAGCATTTATAAAAAACAGATTTTTTTTTTTTTCTCCTCCGCCTTTTTTTATGCCCATAGTTTTCTGAAAAGTTTGCGAGTAGCTTTTACAATGCATTAATCAGTTTCTCAAATCGGAATATAGATGTTTTGGATACTATCAATTCTGAATTAAACCTTTTCAGCTGCATAAATTAATTTATACATGCAAGAGTGATAAAATAATGTTAATTTTACTGTTAATGTTAATGCTGTTAATTTAGCATATACATACAAAATACTAAATTAACAGCATTATCATTAACATTAAATGTAACATTATTTTATTAAGTATTTTATTAAATATACTTGTTGAACATTAATATGTTTACTTAAGATTTCATAGCTTCCGAAGAACTTATATTCTCAGTTGAGAAAACATTAAAATATATTGTAAACGTACTCGGAAACTTTTCTTTAAATCTCAAAAATTTTATGGTTTCTGAGGTTTCTAAAGATAAAGGAACGGCTACTGTTCGAAATCTTGGGTAACACTGAAGAGGTTATATTAAATTTTCGCTTGTGGTATAACATATTTTCGTAGATGAAGAAGCATTAATCTTTTTTTACAGGGCCTTTCCATGAAAAACGGACAAAATTTCCTGCACGTGACACTTACATAAATACCTATATCTATTAACTTATAAGTTGTTAGAATAGAAACTATTCATTAAAAATAACAAAAAAACGTAGATTTTTATCATATTAGCGTAGTTGTTTTAATATGAGGATACAATAGTATCTCTCTATGGGCCATCCACAAATGATGTCACGCTTAGAGGGGGGGGGGAGGGGGTTCATGAAATTGTGACAGTTTGGGACAAGGGGGTGGGAGGGGGTAAAAAGAAGTGTGACATCACACATTTTGGTTAAAATAAAAGCATTAAAAATCAGCAGATTAAATTTTAAAGTTAGTTTGAAATTAAAGTATTTTGTGTTCGTACAGTAAAGATAACATTTCAAGCCAAATATATCAAAATACTACTGTTTTTAATTGTTCTTTCATATTAATATTTTATTACTATTGTATATTAATTATGTTTTTTGTTGCAAATCTTAATCTTATTTCATACAAAATAAGTACACGAATCATTTTTTATATCATGCTCACAAATGTCATTAAAACACATGGTTAAAAGTTTCAAAATAAAATTTGAAATATGGTCTATAACATAGTACTTTGTTTTTTAAATGCAAGTATATGTTTATGTAATATAGCGTGACATGTGACAAGAAGGGGGAGGGGGTAAAAAATATTTTTAAAAAGTGTGACATCATATATGGATGACCCCTATACTAAAAAAAGTAACTAACGCTGTCACCGCCGCCGACGCCGCCGGTTTTGAATTTTTTGTGACCGGAGGTCTTCGTTACTATTAAGAAAAATATTGCGTACAAAAATATGAAAATCGGTGGTACTATAGAGAAATGCTTGATAAACACGCTGATGCAGATAGTTTTTAAATCGAAGAATTATTGTAAGCTATATTCAATGTTAAAGTTGGTCAAAATCGTTCCATTAAAAAAGTTTTATAGGAGCAAAAACTTTAAGACGTAATCATTTAAATCTAATTTGAAATGGGGAGCGGCGGTTCTGTTTATAATAGTCACGTGTAAATAAATTTTTAACTGAAAGGAAATATTATTCTTTACACTGTTTTTACAAGTGGCAACAATTTAACTATAATAACATTTTTTAAAATATTACAAAAAATATCTCTTGAAATGATGAAAACGTCATTAAATAAGAAATTATTCTTTATTTATTTATTATTATTATTTAATGAATTTTTTTTTTCAATTTTCCTTAAAAAAGGATTTAATCACAATATTGTCTTCACTTTCGATTGAAATAAAAGATAATTTTAATTTCAATTTGAAAATGACGAAAAAGAAAAGAAATCTAATAATCCCTATATTTTTTCACTTTCCTCCCTTTTTCCCACAAAAATGAACTAAGTTGCCATCATTACGAAAATATTGTTAAAATTCTGAAAAAAAAAATGATATCTCGAAAACTAATTCAATTTTTTAAATTCTAATAGCCTTTTTGATGTACGCGGATCAATACTGATAATTGGTGCTAATTTCACCGCCAAAAGTTCCATATTTTAGGAGGAATAGCTGTGAAACATAATTAGTCGTTTCATAAAATCGTTTCTTTAGGATTTTATATATAGGGTAGATGTATATATATATATTATAGCGTGCCTTACTATTATTAAATCCTTGGTCAGGCATTGGTTAGGTTGCAAAAAATTCGTACCACGTAGTGAAACATTGCTGCTGGAGGCATCAATATGGTAGAATATTGACAGCTGTGGACAGGCTGAGTACTTTGCTGTTGAACAATTTGATCAACTATATCGATTTGTTTGTAGTAGTGAGATTGGCTAAGTTCAATCGAAACACCAGCGATTCATGAAACAGTCAAATTCTATTTCAATGGTCAGGTTATATGAGTGGTAATCAACAGATTAAGAAATCCGGTAGGTTCCCTATTAAAACAGAGACCAAAATCACTTAAAAATGTTTATTCAAAACCACACATAAAAACTTGAAGAACTCCCATAATACAAGAGTTTTCGTAGAGCCTTCAGGCTAGAACTAGAATTACTATTCCATGCTAAACAGATCTTAATGCACAAATTTAGATGTTCTACTTGGCGATAAGACACCTGGCAACAGAGAGTTTTAAAACAATCGAACAGCACAGAATTCTCCTTCTGAGCTCATGCAAGATGGTTTTGTCAGGCCTCGCGTAGGAATACAGATTGAAATATAAAGTTCATGACGAACCAAACAGATTCAGGAACGAGGCACAAAATGAAATGCGATCGGACACTCAACCAATGGAGAGCGAGAGAGAAGCATAATAGAGAACGAGTTCCTTATCTGCTCACGGTGGGATTTCTATGTAATACGGTCGACGCTAGACAGGTGGGTGAGAAGTTTATTCATGCAATAAAATAAGAAGTAGTAAAATGGCTTTTAAAAACATTCGAAAAATAAAAGTAGCTTCTCTCAGAATATTACAGTTTTGGTAGCTGATAAAAATTAATGAAGGGATTAAAAGTTTAGATTAAGGTTTCGAATAAGATAATTATTAAGATACGCGTTTTAAGTTTATAGGAATTTAACTAGAAATAAAAAAAATAGAGATTATTAAGAAATAGGGAAATAATGACTATGCCGGAAATTTTGAATAATTTAAATGAATATTGCAAAGTAAAATTTTTATATAACACACACATAAACACATACACACACATATATATATGTGTGTTATATAAAAGTTTTACTTGCAGCATTCATTTAAATTATTATAAATTGCCGATGCATTCATTTTTCCCTATTCCTTAATACTCTCTATTATTTATTTCTAGTTAAACTTAAAATGCGTATCTTAATAATTATCTTATTCGAAACCTTAATCTAATCTTTTAACCCTTTCATTAATTTTTATCAGCTACCAAAACTGTAATATTCTGAGCGCAGCTACTTTTATTTTTCGAATGTTTATAAAAGCCCTTTTTACTATTTTTTGTTTATTTCACGAATCAACTTCCCGCCAACCTGTCTAGCGTCAGCCGTATTACATCGAAATTCCTCCGTAAGTCGATCCGGAACTCGTCTTCTGTTACGCCCCGCGCTCGCTCTCCATTTGTTGAGTGACAGATCGCATTTCATTCCGTGTCTAGTTTCTGAATCTGTTTGGTTCGTCTGAAGTTTATATTTCAATCTGTATTTCTACGTGAATTCTAAAAATACCGAGTATGAGGTCAGAGAGAGAGAGATTTTTTGCGCTGTTCGATTGTTTATTTAACCTGTTACCAGCTGTATTATCGTCTCGTAGACTGCTTAAATTGTCATTAACATCTTTTTAGCATGGAATAGTAATTTGTGCTCTAGCCTGAAGGCTCTGATAATTCTTCCAATGTGGGAATTGTTTACGTTTATATGTGTAGTTGAATAAAACATTTTCAAGTGATTTTAGCCTATGTTTTACTGGGAAAACTACCGGATTTCTGAGTCCATTACTTACCAATGCAGCCTGACCTGCATTTGACTGCATCATGAATCGCTGGTGTTTCGATTGAACTTCGATTACTACAAATAAATAGATAGAATTGATTAAATTGGTCAACTAAAAAGTATTCTGCCTGCCCGCAGCTGCTAATATCATATTGATACCTTCAGTCGCAATGTTTTCACTAAGTGGTACGAAATTTATGCAACCTCACCAATGCCTGACTAGGATTTAGTAATAATCCAGCAGGATGTTATATGTATATGTATATATATATATATATATAGTTGGTGCCACGCTTTCATTTCTTTCTTTCTTTTTCGTTTTCGTGTGTGTGTGTGGGGGGGGGGGCGATGAGAAAATAAAATAATTTCTTTTTCTAGCCCAAAAATTTCTTTTTTAATCTTTAGTGCATTTAAAAAATACATTTTTTCTACATTTTTCTGAATTTTAATGAAAACATGTTTAAATTTTTTTACATTTATCTTATTTTAAATTTTTAGGTGTGTTCGTAATTGTATAAATGCGTAGCATCTATAGTTGGCGTCTGTCCGCATATAACAGCGCAATAGCTACCCAACCGAATGGTTTGAAATTTTATATATATAATCGTAGCAGAATTTTGTCAAATCATTTCAAATTTTATGACAATCGGAACAAAACTTAAAAAGATATTAATAAAAGTTTTCTTCATTCTATTAAATCCTATCATACGTAATTAATTTAATGATATCCCATGATAGGCAGTGTTTCTAGCTTGACATGGTGATTACGTCCTATTTAAGATGGAGACCTATTGTTTCCGTATTACTGAATTTAATATATATATATGTGTGTGTAATAGTAATAAATTTTGTATTTATGCATTTTTGCATAAGAGTACAACAGCTATTGCACCAAGATCTGAATATTTATAAAATTAGTTACAGTACGAACGCACCTTATTTGCCACATTTGACGTGTAATTTCCGACTTGTTTAGTCTTATAACTCTTTCTTAGGTCTTATTTTACATTGCTTTATTCTTAATTTTTAGTCTTACAGTGCTTTATAGAAAATTTAGTATTTAAAATTTTCGACCTCACCCCTGCATGTAGTACAAACTATAGTGCAAAATATTAGAAATTTAATTTATGTATCCAGGTCCCGACTTAGGCTATCTAGGGCTCCGGGGAAAGCATCATTCTGGGGGGGGGGGGGGCGCTTCTATTTATCCATGGAAATTGTTCACGAATAATGTTGTAGTGCGGCTAGTATTAAACTTCATGCATATTAGTAGCATGTATAAATTTAGTACCAGGTACTATTAACTTCTATAAGTACTTCAGATGCAGTATAGTATCCGCAATCTTTTGTATATCCCTCTAAATGCTATGCACTTCATATATACAGGAAGAAACTTGTAGTAAACCTCAGCAACGTATATCGATTTCGTTATATATGAAACAGTAGTTTAACATAATCAGAATACGCGGCAAACAATCCCCCCCCCCCCCTCGTCTGTACCATTATGTAACGGAATTATTTTGTGTGGCCCTGTAAATGAATAATAACTATTCTTTGCACTGCATATTCTATAGAATGCATATTTTAGTGCACTTCATAAATACATATCAATTTCATTATGTTCGCAAGGGTATAACATCATTAAAATGCACTTGAAACGATTTGGCATCAAAAACGAAATAACGTCATTTTTCCCATTAGCCGTAATGTAACGGAATACTTTTGATTGTGTCTGAACTATATATGCTGCGCACTTCATTTTCAATAGGGATCGTGGTATAGTAAACATCAATAAGATGCAAAATTTTCTGGGCAGTTCGAATATATTTACCAGAGCTAGAGGTCGGACAGACGCACAGACAAATCAAAGTCACGCTACAAAACAAAAAGCTTTTCAACTATGTTGGAAGTTTAAAAAATATATTCTAGTGATTCTAAAATACCCTGGTGGTAAATAAACAAAATAGCAAGCTTTTCTTGCCTTCTGCATTGAATGTTTTATCTTTAATTCTTGCCGATCATAAAATGAACCTTATTAAAATCTGTTCGGCATTAAACGAAATTTGTCATCAAAAACACTAGATAACATCTCTGAAATATACGTTTCAGCAAAACAAAAATACCTTAATCGGAATTACACGCTATTTTTAGACAGTGGTTCAAAACATCCTTTATCATAGAAATGGAGCTAGCCAACTATAACTTAAGATTTATGTTTGGATTACAACAGGACGACTGATGATCGAATATATCTTCCATTCTCACGTCAGTAATTAGTTTTGCCTTCATAAGAGGTACGTAGCTTTCATATAATTTTGAAATTAGAGTTCAGATTTCAGAAAAAGAAGGTTTAAGTTCATTTAAAAAAAATTTAAATCATAAATATCAATTCTTACTACGCTGTAATAATCCTCCTCAAAAATTTAAAGGGACAACGTCTATGAAGAATTCGAAGTAATAAAGTTTATGTTTCTAAAGATATTTTAAATACTATTGAAAAAATAAAAGGAGCTTTTTTTAAAGAATATATTTGCCAGCTTACTTTTTATTTATTTATTTAGAAAAGATTTTAAACAGATTTAAAAGCATTTTTTTTATTTACGTTTTATTAGATTCGTATGATTTATTAATATATCTTAACAACTTTCTTTAACTATTCATAGAATCTCCTATAATAAATAAATAAAAAATAAGTATACTAATTTATATGTCTAGCTTCGTATGCTGTATGTGGGTTTCGAAATTATTTATTAGTACTGAAAATTTTAATGTTTGCTTCTATTTTAAAATTTTCATGCCCAAACTTATATAATTTATGCAGATTTAAACAAATCGGAAATTGTACGTCAAACATGGCAAACGCAGTGCGTTCGTACTATAACTAGTTTTATAAATATTCAGATCTTAGTGCAATAGTTGTTGCACTCTTATGCAAAAATGCATGAATGCAAAATTTATTGCGATTATATATATATATATTAAATTCAGTAATACGGAAATAATACAGCTCCATCTTAAATAGGATGTAATCACCATGTCAACCTAGAATCATTACCTACCATGGGATATCATTCAATTAATTACGTATGATAGGATTTGATAGAATGAAGAAAACTTGTATTAATATTTTTTTAAGTTTTAATTCGATTTTCATAAAATTTGCAATGATTCGACAAAATTCTACACCAATTATATATACAGTCGGACCTCGTTTTCCCAACACCCGGTTTTCGCGTCACTCCGCTTATCACGTCAGTTTTTCAAAGTCCCGATTTTCTGTATATAATTTTAATGTAAAAAAAACTCCGGATTTTACGTCGGTTATAATTTTCAACTCCGGATATCCCGACGGTTTAGGAAAATTCTCCATTTTTCATAATCCATCTTATAAGCACGGAAATTAAGCAGTAAGAAATGTCTTAGCCAAACTATTCACAAAAGTGTGTAAAATACCCATTGAAATAAATGAGAAATTTTAATTTAATCCTTTATCTGAATAAATAAACCCACAGACACTATAAATGACCCACTTAAGCGCCTGATAGACGTAAGTCTACTCGCGGTCTTTTTGTTCTGGTCAGGCAGGGATTTCTTGTGGTTACACGACGTTTTTCATCCGACTAAAACCGAAGCAAAACATTGCATTGAAACGATCAGAAATTACCTAACATCCATTTCTGAAACAACGAATATTGATTACAATTCATTGTATAATATTGAAAAAAGAACTTTAGGTATAGCACATTTAAGGATAAGCAAACCTTAATCCATCAATATTTAATGTAGCAATAAAAAAACACGTCATCATAAATGTGATTTTTATTCTTTTAATTTTGTTTCGTATTTATTTTGTTTAATAATAATGCTTTATTGCTTAAAACTGCAAAATCAGTTATTAATCTAAAATTGTTCTAAATTAATTAAAAATACAGCTTTTTATTAAAAAAAAATTTCGAACTCCGGTTACCGCGACACTCCGCTTATGACGACACTTTTTCTGAACATTAGAGTGTCGGATAACGAGGTTCGACTGTATTAAATTTCAAATCATTCTGTTGGGTATTTTTTTATCTGTTATATGCGTGCAGACAGACGGACGGACCAGGCGACGACTGTAGGTGCTACGCACTTATATAATTACGAACGCACCTAAACAGATATAATTCGCAATCTTGTCTTGGAACTTTAAATGGTATTTTTCCTTATTGACTGCGACGAAATAGTTATGGAAAAAATCATTGTGGTGAGTGAGTACTTTCAAAACTGTCGTTTTTACTTTCTTCTTCTATCTTTACAAGAAGAAAGTATTGGATTCTAGAAAAAATTCCACTTCCGGTTTCCGGCGGATTTATACATTTTAGAAGGTCCTGAACATGATTTTTTTTACAGTTATTAGAAAATGTCTGTTCGCGAGTCTGTCTGTATGTGACTCAAATTTTGTGGTCGGTCTATTTCAAGAACTAATGCACAAAATTTAACAAAACTTTAGATTCAGTTATACATTAATATAAATTGGTATTGGTTAGTTTTTGGTACAATTCGCCCTACAGGTGGCGCTGCTATGCTGCATTTTTTATGGTTTCCGCAATAGCTCTATCTCAAGAACTAATGCACGTATTTTCATCAGATTCAGATATACCTTGATATGAATTGGTGCTAATTAGCTTTTGGTGCAAATCCCCAACAGGAGGCTCTGCTATATGCTGCATTTTTTACGATTTCCGCAAATGCACTATCTCAAGAATGAATGCACAGATTTTCTTCAAACTTCAGAAGCAATTAGATGTTGACATAAGATGTTTCTTATTAGGATTTGGTGTAAATTGCCCAATAGGTGGCTCTACTATACTGCATTTTTCAGGATTTACACGATTTTAGCTATAGTCCTTTCTCAAGAACTAATGTACGGAATTTCACCAAACTTCATATTCTGTTAGACTTTGACATAAGTTAGTGCTGATTAGGTTTTCGTGTAAATCATGTGACAGGTGGCGCTGCTATGCTGTATTTTTTACGTTTTTCGTGATAGCAATATCGCAAAAACTAATGCACGGAATTTAATCAAACTTCATATTCTGTTACACTTTCACATAAAAAGATCCTTATTATGCTTCGGTGTATACTGTCCAGGACCGTGCGAAAGGGGGGGGGGGGCGAAGGGGGCGGTCGCTCCGTGCACTAAAATTGATCGCGCGCCAAATTTATTCTACCAACCTAGGTTTTCTTTCTCTTTTTTTTTTTTTTTTTTTTTTTTTGTAAAAATAAATTATATATATGCATATTGGAAACGTTTTTCAAAATGAAAGTCCGTACATTTTTCCCTTCAAAGTTAATGCATCGTCCTTTACGCCACACCCAAAAACGATTTTCAGACTAATGACTTCTTCCTTCTTAACACTTTCCAACAAAGTTGAAAAGTGTTTATGATTTCGGTTTGTCTGTCCGTCTGTCCGCGCTCTAACTCTCGTAAATATACTCGGATTGCCCTGAAATTTTTGGATGTTATTAAAGTTCCCCATAGCACGATCCCTATTTTAAATGAAGTTTGTGGCATGTTTAGTTCATTTACAGGGACATTCAACAGTATTCTGTTACATTACGGCTAATGGTAAAAAATCGTTTAAAATTATTTTTGATGACGTTACACGCTTTTAAGCCTAAAATAATTGATATGCATTTATGAAGTGCGCTAAAATAAGCATTCTGAAGAATATGTGGTGCAAAGAATACTTATTATTCATTTACAGGGCCGCACAAAAGAATTCCGTTACATAATGATATGGGGGAGGTTGTTTGCAGCGTATTTTAATTAATGTTAAACTATTTCATATATAATGAAATTGATATACGTCGCTGAGGTTTACTATAAGTTATTTCATGCATAATAAGAAATGTATAGCATTTACAGGGACACACAAAATATTTCAGATACTATATTGTTACTGTACATAAGCGATAATTGTTGGAAATGCATTTTTAATTATGATATGCGCTTTTATGTTTCACTATATTTATCCATACTATACAGTGTGTATAAATGCTATGGTTCATGTACAGGGTTACACAAAAGAATTCGTAAGGGTTACTAACTATGAGCGTAAATTGCTTAAAGGGCTTTTAAAGGAGTTATGCGTTTTTACACTAAATTGCATTTAGTTTACTAAGAAATGTTTGTAGAATATAGATAAAATGATATACAGGGTCACGCAAAGAATTTGATACATAACCGTCTATGGATGATAATATCTGGAAATGTGATTTCAGTAGTTTTAAGAGTGTTTTAGTTTAAATTAAATTTTAGCTAAATAGTGGCGTGAAATAAAGGTACTATTGGCTATGGACAGTAACTGCTGAAATCAATTTTTAAAATGTTTTATGCGTTTTCTAAAATGTTTACTTAGTTAACTTATTTCCCGGAATAACGAAGTTTTGTTAAAGCATTCAGAAAGTGTTGGAAAGTGTTTCATAATACATGCTTAACGCATGATTTTTCTTTCTTGTTTAACCCCTTAGGGACGAGCGACTGGTATTCGTGCCGCATAAGGTGCTCAGAATCGGGAATTATTCTCACCAGTAAAATTTTTATTGTAAATTTTGCCTTCTTTAATCCGAGCATTTTCCCGATTCAATTAGCCTAAAATTTCTGTTTTAAAAAACCGGTGATTAAAGATTAAAAATTCTGTAAAAGACGCTCGTTCCGAAGGGGTTAAAAGTTCAAAATAAAGGCGAAATATGTACAGTGAAACCTCCTTGTGCGACCGCCTCCATTAAGCGACCACCTCCCTGAACGACCATATTTTCATGGAACGAAATTTATTCCCATAGGTTCAATACTAATTTTACCTCCATTCAGAGACCTTCCCACATGAGCTCCCTCCATGAGCGACCAGTTTCTTTGAAGAAAAGGAAACAAATTCCCTTTTTTCCTGGTCGCTTTATTTGAAGAAGGTTTTATTTGAAAAATAATTCCGGAGAGCGCATTATTCATCAAACTTCTAAACTAAGTTTAGATTTTTTTTTATTCCGATAATTTTAAATGTTTAAACCCTTTGTGCCTTTTTAGGCAATAAATTTAACTCTGATGACAAATTAAGAATGACACGTCAATAAACTTTCCTGCTCTATTCTGTCAGAAAACTTTCAAAGAAATAGATAAATTAATGAAATCTCATTATTTTTTCCTATCCAAAAAAAAATTGCATTTATTTACTGAACTTCGAAAGGATATGGAAATAAAAGTTATAAAAGATAAAACCGTAAAATAACTTATGTAATTAACTTTTGTTTTGATACTTAACTTTTCCTATTTTTCCTAATGTGAAAAATAAATTTTAGTAACATTAATTGTTACCTTTTTTCAACAATTAAAATTTAGATTTAAACATGACCTCCATTAAGAGACCACCTCTCGGAGCGACCATTTTTTATTGGAACGGAACGTGGTCGCTTTAGGGAGGTTTTACTGTATTCAATAGAATTTATTTTTGTTTCTGCACTTGCGACACCCGTCACAAAGAGAAGGCGCGGGGGAGGGGGGGGCGGTCAAATTGAAACTTTGACCGATGGGGGAAAGCGAAAAATTGAAATTTTTACCGATGAAGAGGGCGCCAATCATAGACTTGATATAACTCTTGATATATGTTATCTCATCTCGATGGCACCAATTTGAAACTTTGTTCCGGGCGCAGTTTTCTCTTCGCACGCTCCTGATACTGTCCAAAAGTCTCAATTTTATGCTCTTTGGGTTGGGAATTTCGATTGCAGACATCTAAGAGAGTGGGTGCCTAAATTCAATGATTTGTTTGAAAAATGTGCTGCTTTATCTCTTTACCTTTTGAATCCTCGTAATGGGCATAGATTGTCATTTAATTGTGGCACTGCGGTAGTGAATTTTTAAGTATTAACATGTATAAGATAAAAGTAAATTTTGTTATTGGCACTAGTTAGTTCTGCCTCGGTAAGGTAAAACATGTATATTTAAAAAATATATAATAATAATAATTATTATTATTATGTTTATTATTTTGTTAAACTATAACGCTTTATATAATTACCTTTGTTACATCTCTTATGTGGGAAAATCTTGGTATTTTTCGATTAAAGCTGTAAGACCAAATGCTATTGATAGTGAATGCAATAAAAAGTAGGCGTAATAAAGATTGGTTAACGAATTTCAGGTAATAAGCAATCTTTTTACTTTTAACTTTCTAAAAAAAAAAAAAATTGAATTCTACACTTTTTTTTATGTATTCGATATTTTACATTTTTTTTCGATACATTTGATGAGAGAAAAACCTGTTTAACAATATAAATATATTTTCAGCCATCATACTTGACAGGATGTCATCCGATAATACATTTATAAACTTTTCCCCTCTATCCTAATATCGATGCTCTTAATTTTTATCTCTTCAAATATTTGTGATTTAGTATTATACAGACACGAAAACACTGCATAATACAAAATGTGAAGAAAATTTCGAAAAGAGATACTTTTGCGTGCTTTAGCTTATAGGATAAATGTGCCAGTAGTGAACACCCTACAACAGAGTTCTAGGTTTATAAAGAAATAACCAATAAAAACTGAGCTTTTATTATTTTTTCATAACTTTCTATCATGTTTTATTTTATAATCTGATTAATTGTTGACAATCTTAATCAAACCAGCCTGGAAATAGAAAATACTGTTTCGCAGCTCCAGTGTTCCGAAAACTTTACTGAAAAAGCTAAGAGGTGATTTAACTTAATTTATATCTTCTTTATTTTCACGCAAAAACTTATTGTAATAGAAAACTGAATTTTATATACTAAAGACCATTTTCAAACTTTCATTTATTTTCAAGGGTTTAGGACCAGTGTGTCCATTACTGCTTAACCCGTTCGCAGGGGCGGATCCAGAGAATCGTTTTTTTTTTTCTTTTTTTTTGGGGGGGGGGGGGGGGGGCGATACCGAGTGGCATATAATCAACGTAGTTTCATAATTTCTATTGCTCAAATCATTCCTTGCAGTTAATTATTAATTAAATATGAAATAATTAATGCGATTCAAAAATATTTCAGACTCTCGATTATCCGATGTCCGATTAACCGAAACACTCGGTTATCCAACACTCTTGTTATATAATCCCGCCCTCTCCTCAAAATATGGTTTATTGTTACTTATTAGGTCGAAAAATTAAAACGATATAACAAAATGTATTTATTGAATGTCGTATTTTTTTTTCTTTTAACTCTTGTACTGTGGTAATTATTTATCTTATTTTTTGTTCTTTTAGTTATAGAGAAGTTTTAACAACGTTAATAACACAAGCCTGCGATGATTGTGTTTTTTAACTTTTGATAATTTTTTTAAACTTTTGATGTATTTTTTAGCACTGAATCCGAAAATGACCTTCATTTTTATTAACCATCACGTCACGATTTTCGCAAATCGTAAATTTCAAAATTCAGAAGTAAAAAAAAATAGCGAAAATCCCTCAAAGCAATTTGTCAAAGCCTTAACAAAAGAAGGTAAATGTTTTAAATACATCTATCTGCGACAAATTTCCCAGCCTTATCAACCGCCAAAATAAAAGAGAATACCGAGATGAACCCCATAAAGAAGATAGGAAAAGCGCGAAGGAGAGCATGAGCGGTTCAAAGAAACTTCCACGCATGGAATAAAATTATAAGTGTTTTAAATACACAATATTTTACATGTTTAACTGTAAAAATGCATAGTATAAACAAAAAAAAATGAATAAATTATTATAAAAAAAAATGTTACGTCTATTTTATAGTAGCAGATTTTCCCAATAATTCGACATTTTAAAAATTTAAAAATTTGCGATTTGGGAAAAATCCTAACGTGATGCTAGACAAGTGGGTAAGTGTGATTATAGATCACACAAAGGATTTCGTTTAATATTCCTTTCAAAACGCAAACCCTTCCTAACCTATTGTAAAAAGCTGACGCGGCCTGATGTTTAAAATTTTTGTTATGTTTTATAAGCTATATTAAAGTTTCAAACAGATCGTCCAGCTATATTTTTTAATTTTGCTAGCGCCCTCCCTCACCCCACCCCCTCGAAATGCGACACGCCATTCTTCATTTTCATTTGTTATAAAGTATCTTAAAGTTTAAAACAGATCGCATTGTTAGATTTCCTACTTTAAATGAAATTGCGGTCTGTTAGTTCCACATTCCACCACCAGGGAGCGCACTGTATTCTTAATAAAAGCGTATCTGAACGAAACTCCTTTACACAACCTATTAGTAGACATGTTACTCGAGGGGGTTGCGGTCTTCAGCAAGAATTTAAGGTAATTGTTGAAATTACTATTCGGAAATAGTGGTAATTTAACTTTTGACATATTTATATTTAATAAGTAGCATGTATCTGAGGACTTCGTCAAAAAAAAAAAAAAAAAAAAAAACGCACCTGAAACGGTATGAAACAAAAAAGAAATATTTTGCCCCTCCCCCTCTCCCCACCTGCCCAAAATTTCACGCGCCATTTTTTATAACCTTTTCTTATGTGTTATAAACTATGTTAAAGTTTCAAACAGATCGCCTTGTTAGATTTCCTACTTTAAATGAAATCCCGGTCTGTTAGTTCCATATTCCACTACGAAGGAGCCACTCTATTCTTAACAAAACTGTATCTGAACGTAACTCCGTTAAACAACCTATCAGGAGATATGTTAGTCGAGGGGGTGGCGGTCTTAACCAAGAATTTATTATATTTGAGAAATTACTATTCGAAAATAGTGGTATCAATACTTCTGACATTTTTATCTGGCATAAGTAACATTTATGCTGTATTTTTAAAAATCGGACACCGTTCAGAAGTATACTGCAATCAAACATCACGTGGCTGCCTTGTAAAATAAGTATGTAATAGAAATAAATCAATTAGTGAAATTAGCGCTCCCTCCCCTGCCCGAAATTTCACACGCCATTTTTATAAACTTTTTCTTATGTGTTATAAACTATCTTAAAGTTTCAAACAGATCGCCTTGTTATATTTCCTAATTTTAACAAAATCGCGTTATGTTAGTTCCATATTCCACCACCAGGGAGCGCTCTTTATTCTTAACAAAACTGTATCAGAAGAAAACTCCATTAAACAACCTATAAGTAGACATGTTACTCGAGGTGGTGGCGGTCTTAATAAGAAATTAAGATATTTGCTGAAATTACTATTCGGAAATAGTGGTAACTAAACTTTAGACAATTTTATATTAAATAAGTAGCATATATCTCAGGACTCCCTCAAAAAAGGCACCTAAAGCAGTCAGAAACGCTAATTTTTTAAATAGAAATCTAGCGCACCACCCCCTCCCCGGAATTTCACGTGTCATTCTTTTTTACACTTTATCTTATGTGTTATAAAATATCTTAAAGTTTCAAACGGATCGACTTGTTAGATTTCCTAATTTTAACAAAATCGCTTTATGTTAGTTCCACATTCCACCACCAGGGAATGCACTCTATTCTTAACAAAAGCATATCTGAACGAAACTCCTTTACGCAATCTTTCCGTAGATACATGGGTCGGGGGTTCGAACCCAATCGCGCCCGTCGGCCTAACCGTTTCGGAGTTTTCGTGGTTTTCTTCGAAACCGTGGATTCCCATGCGTAAATACGGGTTAGGTTCCCTTAGAAAGACCCCCACGAAGGGCACTCCCCCCCCCCCCCAGGGCCCATATCCCACGTGTTGATAATCGGCCGATACAAACCAAACCAAACAAACCAAACCATGGGTCGGGATGGTGGCGGTCTTAAAAATGAATTTAAAACATTTGCTGCTGTAACAAACGCTAAGATTTTAAAAATAATTGTAGCTCCCTCCCCCCTCCTCGAAATATCACACTCCATTTATTTTACACTTTTTCTTATGTGTTATAAACTATCTTAAAGTTTCAAACAGATCGAGTGGCGGTCTTAACCAATAATTCAACATATTTCCTGAAATTACTATTCGAAAACAGTGGTATGAATACTTGTAAACTTTCTGGTGATGAATGAGTTATACTTATCTCATAGCGCTGTTCAAAAACCCCACGCAAATTATTAGATTTCCTAATTTAAGTTAATTCGTGGTTAAAAAAGCACGTGTCTCCATTTTAATCGACGCATTTGATAGCAATAAACCGATTAATTAAATAATAATTAATATTTCAGCTTGTAATTAAGATAGGACTTCGTCAGATGAACGAAGTCCTAAAAATGAAGGTGGATTTTGGATTCAGCACTAAAAATTACATAAGAACCAATTATCGAAAGCTGAAAAACATAACCATCACATCCACTTTTAGGGTTTCGTTCATCTGACGAAACCCTATTCGTCTCGCTCCTCTGTCTGTCTGTGTGGCCGTCACTGAGCCCGTTCTCAGAAACTATATATATTGGAGACTTGAAATTTTGCATACTTATAGCTGAACACCTCACATCAAACGACAAATCCTAAAGTTTTGAAAAAGTCTTATATTTAACCCTCTGGGCTCCAACTTGTCTATTTTAATCTTTTTGTTCTAACTGAGCCCCTAATTAAGTTGAAGACTTAAAATTTTGCATACTTATAGGTGAACACATCACATCAAACGACAAATCATAAAATTTTGAAAAAGTCTTATATTTAACCCTCCCTCTAGGCTCTAACTTGTGTATTTTAATCTTTTTGTTCTAACTGAGCCCCTAATTAAGTTTAAGACTTGAAATTTTGCATACTTATAGCTGAACACCTCACATCAAACGACAAATCCTAAAATTTTGAAAAAGTCTTATATTTAACACTCTGGGTTCTAACTTGTGTATTTTAAGCTTTTTTTTTTCTAACTGAGCACCTGTTTAAGTTGAAGAATTGAAATTTTGCATACATATAGCGATCACACGAAAAATCATAAAATTTCCAAAAAGTCATATTATTTACCCACCGGGCTCTAACTTGCGTATTTTAAGCAATTTTTCTAACCTCCCCCCATTGCACCCGGTGGATACTTTTCTAACTTTTGCCGACACCGCTTTGACCACTCTTTCATATTATGCACATAGCCTTACATATTTCAGTTCCACTTTTTACTGCTAGGGGGCGCCTATCTATCTCGGGTGCTATAGACCCGATCCCCTCGACTTATATACCTACGGATAGGTTGAATGAAATATAGGGGGTAGGTGAAAAGTGGGTATAGGTGAAAAATAGGTTGAAATGGAGTTTCGTTCGGATAGAGGTTTGTGTAGAATAGAGTGCGCCCCCTGGTTGCGAAATGTGGCACTAACAGATTTCGCAAAAGGATAAAGTGTTTTGAAAGGAATATTAAACGAAACCCTCTGTGCGATCTGTGATCACAATTACCCACTTGTTTAATATCAGATTTCTGAAAGAGAATAATCTCTGAAAAGGGACCCCTTGAAAGTCAGAATGTGTCATCTAAGTGGTGTATCTCTCTTCACAGGCGCGAATCAAAGGAAGGGGGGGAATCGCCCCGATCGCCCCCCTCCCTTGGATCAAAAAATATAAATCCACCGATTATCGCGAATTTGGACAAATGGTCGCCGAAAAAAATTAATTTCGTCAATCGTTCGCAGGATCGCAAAAACGCGAATTTCGTCAAAGGATCGCGCAAAAACACAAATTTCGTCAAAGAAGCGCGGAAAACCGCAAATTTCGTGAAAAGATCGCAGAAAAAACGAAAATTCCGTCAAAGGATCGCAGAAAAAATTGCGAATTTCGCCAAACAATTGCGGAAAAAATGCTAATTTCGTCAAAGAATCGCGAAAAAACTATGAATTTCGTCAACAGATCTTGGAAAAAATGTGAATTTCGTCAAAGAATCGCGAAAAAAATAGACGAATTTCATCAAAGGGCCGCGGAAAAAACTCACAGTTGGCACAAGGAGGAAATTCCCCTAGGCGTGCACCCACGGAGGGGGGATCGATCTGGACGTCTCTCCCCAAGGTATAAATCCAACGCTTTTAACGGCACTTTTCGCGGAACAGACAGACAAGCAAACGAAAACCAAATACTTTTGGGTGTCAATGGTAAAACCTCACTGACGTTTCGGCAATTAGTGAACAAAAAAGGATTATGTTCTGTCAAAAGGCATATGGCGCCATAATTGTTTACACTGTGAGTTGAGGTTGGGGACGATGTCACTTCGTGTACCTTCTGTTGAATTTCTACAACAGAAATTGACAACGTTATACGGATCTTTTTAAAGTGTTGAAACTTTTTCGTACGTTCAAAGAAGCTGCAATTCTAATTTCTGTATAACGATATTTTTGAGGAGTTTATTGTTTGAGAAAAGAATGGGATTCATAGCAATTTCCAAAGAAAGAAAGAAACAAGAAAAAGAAAGGTCCTTTGAAAAATTCAAGCATCTTAATGTTTACTGAAGAAAGCCACTAATGTGTAAAAAATGTACTGTTATTGCCACCCACATTGGTAATCAAAGGGTATTTGATGAATGAACAAAAAAGGATTATGTCCTAATCCTAATCAATTAAAAGCTAAAATGCGTATGGTGTGTTGATTTCTTAAAAACCAACTTGGTAAATTTGTTCTTCTCTTCTTTACCCCGATCAAACCCCCAAACCCCCATGGATGCGCGCCTAGGGGAATCTCCTCCCGGTACTAATTGCACGTTATTTCTGCGGTCCTTTGACGAAATTCGCGTTTTTCCAGTGATTCTTTGGCGAAATTCGTATATTTTTTTCGCGATTCTCTGAAGAAATTCGCATTTTTTCAGAGATCTATTGAGAAAATTAGTGTTTTTTTGCGCGATTCTTTCTCGTAATTTGCGTTTTTTCCGCAATTGTTTGGCGAAATTCCCGTTTTTCCTGCGATCCTTTGACGAAATTCACGTTTTTTTCTGCGATCCTTTGACGAAACTTGTGTTTTTTCGTGGTCCTTTGACGAAATGATGAAATGCTAAAATCATTTGAAACAATCCGACGCGGATTATAGTTAGAAGAAAATACGCATGAAGGGGTTTTTGGTGCATTGCAAAGATGCGAGACGGATTATGGGAGAAAGCACTTTTTAAAAGAAAAAACTCAGACAAAATTAACAGAGCTTTTCAGAACCTAAATTTAAGGACGCATATGTTAATGTATGGTTAAAATTATTTGTTATAATAATAATAAATACGATAAGGTATTAAAATTCGTTAATTTTAAGGTAAAGCTATTTACTTTAAACAGAAAATACAGTGTATTCCCGGACAATGTTTTGTTTTCCTTGCAGATTTCAAAGATTTAAAGACAGAAAAAATGAATTGATGACGGATATTGGTGGTTAAAATAAATAAAACAAATCGATATAATTTATAAAAAACATGTGATTAATTACTTTTAGTAAAAATATTTAATGTTTATGAATTTAAAACCTGTTTTATGTAGTTTAAAGTATTTTAAAAGGTGAATCTCTATTTAACGAATTTTCCATATAACGAACTTTTTTCCGGGATTTAGCGACTTCGTTAAATAGAGGTTCGACTGTACTATCTGTCGTCAGTGTTTTATTATTAGTGTCTGAGAAAACAATTGTATATTGTATATAAAAAATTTACATAAAAAACAATGTACATAAAAAACAATGTACATAAAAAAATACTATAAATATTAATTATATTTATAGTAGTAATGAAACTGGCAAATTTGCAGAGCAAGGACGTAAGTTCTGCAGTTTTATTTTGAAATCATTTTAGTATTTAAATCATCAGCCCGCAGTTTTATTTCTTTCATATTTGCATTATTAATAACTATAAGTAATATAGTTTTAGGAAATGTAGTTCTTAAGAATCGTAACGGGAAATAAAAAAGTACTTTTTTCTGTTTTTTTCTTTTTATCCCCCCATTAATTAACCACCCTAAACCCTCCATTGTCTCAATGAACTGATAACTGCAATTCTCTGAAATTCAGTATCCTAAATCTTCTATAAAAAAAAAAAATTTAAATATTGATTTTGTGATAATAACAATAACTACACTTTGAACAATTCATTATTCTCAGAAATATTTTTAAAATTATTGATATATATTTTATAAATTATTGATATCTTAATTGACATGACCCTCGCTAGGGGGGGGGGGGATTCCAAAAACTTTCCGGAATGTTGTTACACTTGGTAAATTTGTTTAACATTTTAATAAAACTATAATGCACTTTATGTTTCTAATAGCCGTGGCGAAAGTTACAAATCTAATTGGAATATTATTAAACTTTTTACAAATAAGAACTACATTATATTTTCTAATTGTGGTAATGTGACAAAATTATAAAACTAGTTCACTAGTTGGCAAATACTGAAATTTGACTGGGCAATTTAAGGTCCTCTACCCCCCCCCCCCCCCTGAATAAAAAGTCTTACTGAGCCCTGTTAATTGTTACATGCATTTAAAAATATCTACTTTGTTTCATCATGCTTTCATTAAGTTCTAGTTCTAAATACAATCCTAAAACAATTATCGATTACTTTTTGTAGGATGTTCGTTATTGGGATAGTAGGCGTCCATCATGAAGATAGATTTAGATTCTAAATTCTGTCTTCATGGTGTCCATTATTGGAATTTTGGGTGTTTTGATTTATTTCAATACTTCAGTTATTACAATTAAATTTTGATGCAAATAAAAAATGTGACTATGAGATTCGTAAAATATTGTATAATATAAAAAATATTAATATAATATTCAAGAAAACTGGAATACAATAATTATAACTAATAACTAGAAAATATTTTTAAAAGAAATTTCGTAAAAGCGTCCATTACGGGCACGTTTACTCTATAAAATCTATGTTTTCCTTTCCCATACCCATGATAACGCACAAATTTTTTGCGGTTTTACACTATTACGATTTTAGAATAAAAGTTTATATATTTTTTTATCCTCGTTTCTAAACAAAATCAGACTTTGATAAACAAGAAATGTAATAGAATATTTTAAAAGAATACTCTGAACATAATGTTACGTTCTTATTTTACATTTCTTTTCAGCTTACTGAATCCCCAGTGGCGCAATTGGTTAGCGCACGGTACTTATAGACAGTAGTCGTGAGCAATGCCGGGGTTGTGAGTTCGAGCCTCACCTGGGGAAATTCTTTTTAGATTTCGGAAAATTATGCATTACAAAACGGGAAAGTCGAATGACAAAAATGTAAATTTCTTACGGAAGAAGTGTTGATGCTTTATTGAATAATGAAATTCAGTTGTGTTGTGTAATTTGTATCACGTAATGAATATGGTATAATATAATATTTTAAAAACCTGGTAGCGATTCCCCGCGATCGCGAAATCTCACGTTAACCTACTAAGAAACATTACTCATTACCCAATATCGAAATGCAGAAGTGGTGTAATTAATTTCTTACCTTTTAAGTATTTAAGAACCGAAAAAAATAGCCTTTGTGAAAATTTCGAAACTAATTGCATTTTTTAAAATACTTAAAATGAAGGAAAATAATTTTTGAAAACGCACTACGTCAGCATCTGACATCTACTTTCTGATGGTGAAAACCATTTTTCAGTATTTTTGTTAGTTAATGAGTAATCTGCGAATTACATTTTTCCATAGGTTAACATGGGTTTTCGCGATCGGAGAGAGAAAAACCGATATCGCCGATTCATTAAATAATATTGTTAAAAATAAAGTAAACAAAGGATAAAACTGATTTCCATATGTCGAAATCTCGACATACATAATTTGTCTTCGTGAAAATAAAACGATTACAAAAATTTCTGACAAAAATAAAATGTTTCGCTATTTAGAACGTATGAATCATCAGGCAATAAATTTTAAAGCATCAGAAATAGATAAAAGGTTTAAGATGGTTTGATCTCTTATTTGAAATTACCTCTATGATATATTTTTAGGTCTTAAAAACAACCCTTTCTTAAAAAGTGTTAAAGGAAGAGGCTTTAAGAGAGAGGATTTAAATATTATAATAATACAAATCTGTTTTAATATTTTTCTTAGTTATAATATAAATTCCTCATATTGATATAATTTATTATAATATTACAATAAAAATATTAATGATTATATGTAATAACTAAATATCCATAGGAAGATTTATAATTAATAAGCACATTGCCTAGTAATGGAATTAATAATTCCATAAATGGAAACTAGCTGAAAATCACAAACATCTAATTAATAAATGTATCATATTATATAATTCGCAAAAATATAAATAGATATGTAAAAAAATACAGTATGCTCAATTCTTGAATCAGTATATCATTTAAATATTTACTTATTTTTACCTGTTAATTAAAATTTGCTTTTTACTTATTTTGTGTTTATTAATAATAGAAAAATGCAAATTCCCTCCCTCTCCTCAAAGTCTCAAAAACTTCTCCCTGTAAAAAATGTCTGAATTCAACTCAACACTGCTAATAAACTGATCTAAATTTAGCATTCGGATTTTGTTTTGGGCGAATTTATTCTAGTCTTTTCGTTACTAATGACATCTAACGAATTATCGCCCAAACTACACTTATGATGTATTTATCTGACAAAAGATGGCATCATCACACAATCATCAATATTACAACCACAAACCACCAAATGTCTACCGGCGCCATCTCTTGTTATGCCATGACTTTAAAAAAGGAGAAAATACCTTATTTAATACTAAATTTTTGACGCTTAAATAAAGTAAATTTTTCTATTCAGAAATAGACAAAAAAAGTGTAAAAGTAGGCAACTATAGTTTAGCCGCATCGAATTAAGTCCGGCAAGTAAGAGTTGGTTGGGTACAATTCCATGTTAATTCCATTCTACCAATAAGGGTCTAGAATGGTCTTACATTAGTTATAATATAAATTCCTAATATTGATAAAATTTGTTATAATATATTACAATAAAAATTTAAAGATTATATATAATAACTAAATAACAATAGGAAGTACAATAGAACCTTGTAACATGTTAAAATTACATATGAATCAAATTAAAAAATAACTAGAAATAAAATTATGGTTACTTTTTAATCCTTTGAAGGGCGGTGGGATATATTTTAGGAACAGATGTGTTATTATCCCTCCATCCGCCATCTTGGATTTTTTTGGGGGGGCATGAATTAAAAACTGTTTTTATAATTATTATATTCCAGTTTTTTAATATTATATTAATCTATCAACAATATTTAACCATTGGCGACATTTACTACTTGGCTGAAAAGGAGTTTTCACGCAAGAAAAAAATCCAAGATGGCGGATGGGGGGATAATAGCACATCTAAGCCAATTAATAACTTAATTTTAAGATATTTTTTTCGTAACCCGCCACAGGTCGCCAGAAAGACCAACTGGCTGTGAAGCTGCAACAACAAAATATTTTAAACACTTTGTGGCGACACCATCTTGCGCGGTCAGTAAAACGAGTATCTCGCAGGAAGTGATAGAGCTAGCCTTTTGCTCGGCACGTAAGATCTCGCTTTCTGACCGTGGGTTCTCCGGTTCGATCCCTATCGGCGTCCATCTCCTGCATTGGTGACCATCATTTCCTCTCGAGACCAACAGATGGCAGCACTGAAAACACCCCCAGCAGAAAAAAGCCTGTGAAACGCTCACAGCACGTAAAGCCTACCTATGACAACTCTCATAGCACGAAGCCTGTCACGTCGCGCATCTTCGGGGGCACACACTAGAGGTAGAGGTCTGCACGGGCCGAAATTTCCAGGCCCGGGCCCGGCCCGACTCATCGAAATAAAATTTGGCCCGATAAAAAAATTAAAAGTTCGGCCCGTAGAAAAAATAATATTGAGCCGGCCCGGTAAAAAAGTTAAAAGTTCGGGCCCGGCCCGAATGAATTTTTACAAAAAATTGCTTTTTACGTTAATTTGGTTAAAGATTTGTCTCGTACGAGGAAGCTCTGACCAAAAATATTTATCTTAACTCTTTTTTCTCATGTTTATAATCTTCATTTTTATAGAAGTGCCGCAGGCTGCGATATTTATTTTTTTAGCGAATCTCTATTTCTTGTATGTAAATATTTCAGTTATCATTAATATTGTTAATCCATATTCCATGGATTAATCCCATGGGCTATGATGATTCCATGGGCTAAAAATCTGAAAAATGCTTTACAGTAAAATCTTCTAAGACGGAATTGCATAGAAAAGGGGAAAAAATGCGTTATAGAAAAGTTCCCTTCTTAGCAAGTGTAAATGTATCATATATACTTTTCTTACGTATTAGTATTTTAATTTTGCATGGATCAACACGTTGTCAGTTTAAATATGGGGTTCCGTCATAGGCAGGTTCCTTTTCACACGTTTTACTATATTTTAATTTAGCTAAATTTTAATAAGCATAGAAATCTACTATTCTTTAAAAGGAATAAATTTTAATATTTAAGTGTAGAATAATGGCAATTTAAAAATGTATGCATTTTTTGCAAAAATTTTTGGACCAGGCCTAATTTAACTGATCTTTCAATGGATCTGGCCAAGCTGAGACAATGATTTTCATACGGGCTGGGTCAAAACTAGGACTGAAAAGTTTGGGCCGTGAAGACTAGGAATGAAACCCGGCTCTGTACGGGAAAAATAAGTTAGGCCCGTCCCGGCCCGAGCCTTCAGAAAAAAGTATGTCCCGGGCCCGGATCGAGCCTTCAGAAATAAAGTACGGCCCGGCCCGAGTGCCGTGAATGAAAATCGGCCCGAGTCCGGCCCGCCGGCCGGGCTCGGGCTTCGGGCCGGCCCGTGCAGATCTCTAGCACATACATGTGCACGACAGCATCACTCTGGCAACCGCCAGCGCAACATGAGTGCACATCGCTCGTACAACATCAACGAGATGTTGTTCTTACTGGGGGTGAAGTACTGTGGCGACACCATCTTGCGCGGTCAGTAAAACGAGTATCTCGCAGGAAGCGATAGAGCTAGCCTTTTGCCCGGCACGCAAGATCTCGCTTTCTGACCGTGGGTTCTCCGGAAGTTGAAAATATAAAAAAATAAAGAGTGTAATATATTTTTTAAAAATAAGTTTTAATCAGTTAATAATTTCATATTAATCCTCTCGCTGCCGTAATTTTGTTTTATCAAAATAGCTTCAAAAATTGCGTATTTATAGAATTTTTATTCTTTTGTCACTGGTTTTTCAAAACAAAAATCAATTAATAAGGCAAAATTTACAATAAAAAAATAACTTTTGGGAATTCAAAATTAGCAGTCAGATTTTATAGCTATCAGTAAGTTAAATAAAGCCATCTAAATAAGTAAGAACAACAACAAAAAAAAAAGAAATACTATTCTAAATTGTTATTTTCAACATTTTAAATATGTTACTAAATTGAAAAAATTGTGCTACAAAACACGATTTTCCTTTAATAATCAAAGCCTGATACCTGACTTTTCAGGATCCCAAATTTAAAGTGCATTTTAAAAAAAATGTTGAATTTTTTAATCAGTGTTTGATTATATAATGATTATAATCAGTGACTTTGGGCTCTTACAGAAGGATAATGTTAAAAACAAAAAATATATACAGGGTGTCCACTCTCAACGGTGTCCAATGGTTGTTCCTAAACCGTTAGTCATACACGTATAGTTCCAATTACAAAAATGTTTTAAATTAGGTAAAGAAATAAGCGATTTGGGGTCAATAAAAACATTTTTTTTTTTTAAATTACCAAATTTAAATTTTTGTACGATCCCCCGGTCCTATAAGTTATATTTAGTAAAATTTTCCTATTACACTGACAAGTAAGACAAAAAAAAAAGTCCCGTTATTCTATGATTAAAATTGACCGAGTAATAACTGTTTAAAGTTGGAACCTATTTTTGCTGCAAATTAGGGGTCATTTAAAAATTTAGTAGAAATGTAATTTCGTCAGATATATAAAAAAAATGGGTGAGAGTAAAATTAACATTGCAATATAAATTTGAAATCTCTAATCCTTTTGACATATTAATGCAAAATATGCAACTTGTAATAAACATATAATAAAAAAAAAAAAACAGAATTTTTGTTAAATAAAATGATGAAAATTAACAGTTTTAGCTTTTGATAATTGATTCATATGTATTCTGTACCGCTGAATCTGAAATTAATCTTCATTTTTTTACCATCACGTAAAGATTTTTTTGCAATTCCTAAATTTTAAAGTTAAAAAAAGAAAAAAATTGCGAAAATTTGATACTATAAAATAGATGTCATTGTTGTGTTTTTAACTTTTGATAATTGATTTTTATGTATTTTTAACCGCTGAATCAGTAAATGACCTTCAGTTTTAACCATCAAGTCAGGATTTTTCGCAAATTGTAAATTTCACAGTTAAAATATTCAAAGTTAAAATTGAACCTCCTTCCCCACCTCATCGGATCCCTCAGTTGTTTAGCTGTAAGAATCCCAGTAGAAGCCAAAAAATAGAATGAATTATTGAATAAAATAAAATTAAATTAAATTAAATTAAATTAAAAAAGTTTTTCACCTGTTTTATAGTATTTTTTTTAACTTTGATATTTACGATTTGCAAAAAAATATTCTAACATGATGATTAAAAATGAAAGTTATTTTCGGATTCAGCGCTACAAAATACACAAGAATCAATTATCAAAAGCTAAAAATAGCGTAAAAATCAATTATAAAAAGTTAAAAAATACAGTCATCTTCTCTATTTTATAGTATCCGATTTTTGTTGTTTTTTAACTTTGACAATTTATGATTTGCGAAAAATCCTGACATGGTGGTTAAAAATTAAGATAATTTTCGGATTCAGTGCTAAAAAAGTACACAAAAGTTAAAAAACACACCCACCGTAGTCTTGTGTTATCTAATCTAAAATTTGTTCTTAAACTTCTTGGCGGTAATCTATCCGAAATTTTTTGTGTTATCCTGTAAAATAAGTACGTATAAATAGTAACCAGCGAAAATCTTAATATTAGATTGTTATCGGATTAACGTCAGTATGTAAAATTTAATCTCGATCGGATATTTCAAAGTGAGTTAAATTTCGAGTACAAATTTTGAACTGGAAAAACATATATACGATCGTTGAAGTAAAAAAAAAAAAAAAAAAAAACCTTATAAAAATAAGATAATTTTTGCTAAAAGAGATCACGAAAGAAACAGTCTCAAATCCTTACAAAATAAAATATATGTTAAAATACAATGATTTTAGTCAATCTGAAATTTAATAAAAGTTAACTCAATGCTTGTACGATTTTCTTCAAATCGCAGATACACATGAAATAAGTTCTTCAAATACTTTAAGCACTTGATATATGATCCCTCAAAGCATCGCTGAACTCATCAGTGTTCATATGCAGAAAAAAGTGGTATAAATTTAAAGTTTCATAACTCAGTCAATTTCAGTGTTATATGAACGGGACATTTTTTTTTTTTTTGTCTTACTTGTCAGTGTAATAGGAAAAGTTTACTAAATATAACTTACAGGACCGGGGACCGTATAAAAATTTTAATTTCGTAATTTTTTAAGAATTGTTTTTATTGACTCAAATCGCTTTTTAAATATTTCTTTACCTCATTTAAAACAATTTTGTAATTGGAACTATATGCCTATGACTAATGGTTTAGGAATTAGCCATTGGACATCGTTGAGAGTGGACACCCTGTCCTGTATATTAATATAAAACAGTATTTGTAGGTTCCAACATGTAATTTATATAAAGCAGTATTTGCACGTTTCTACATGTATTTTAGACATCAAAAGATATTTAATTTTTTGTGTCTGTAGGAAGAGGGCCCCGAATAAGCACCAGAACCTCAGTTCACACAATGGCTTGACCAGGCCCAGTTAATAATACAATATTTTTAATTTAGCGAAGAAAAAACTACAACGAATTCAAGGAATACAATAATGAATTTTCCACTTTTTTTCACAATGCCATACAAATATATTTCTTTTAAAAAATGAAACATATCGCTATTAAAAACTTATGAAACAAAACTGATTTATTCAAAATATTATTGGTTTTGTTGTAAGGTTTTATTGGTCTTAAGAGTAAACGCAAGTAAATATTATATGAATGCCAATATTTATGTTGTGGCTGGAGACAGGTTGAACACAGCAAATCATATCACTCCAATCAGAGGCGTTTCTTTGGCAAAGGTTAAATACCTTTAAGAACAACAGAAAATTGGGAGAAACAAACTTTAAAAGAGTATGGGTGGGAACAAAGTGGAAAATGGATTAGTTTCTGGCCGAAAGCAGGAGAATTTGTTTCTGTATGCTATATTTAGATTGAAAAGAATAACTTCTTTTTTTCAGATGAAAGTTTTTATAGGTTTTTAAAACTGGATGGAATGTACTGATATGTAAAAAAAAAAAACAGATAACACTAGAGAGTGTGTGTGTGTGGGGGGGGGGGGGGGGGGGGAATTCTGTTTTGTACAAAAATAGTAGCCGGAATTGGAAAAGTAAATTTCTAGTTTATAAATATAGTCATTTTTGGAGAGTTCTAGGCTAAACTAGCGGCCATATTCTCCTGATGTTGAAAACAGACACTTTAAATAACCTTTTAGTAGCAAAGGCAACACTGCAATTTGTTAATTTTTTATGAATGTTTGAAATGTAAACAGACTTATGGAACACCCTGTATATATAAAATAATTCACAGGGATAAAAACTACAAAAATGTCAAGAGAAAAGTGTAGACAAATTAAGCACAACTTAACATTTTCCGAATGTCATTATTTATATAAACTGGGAAGTAAAGTCCATCATAATTTATTAGGGCCTACTGTAAGACACCCCCCCCCCCCCATATTTGCAGAGAATAAAAAGAATAGGTATTTAGTGTGGTATATTTCTCAGATTTTTTGACTAAATGTGTTAACAAATAAAATGTTGTGTGGAAATATCCTCGGAATAACAAAACATCACGAGAAAAGTCAAAAAGTAATATAAGACATTAACTACTTATATAATAAATCAATGTCTTTAACTACATAAGACTATTTTAAAATAGCCTTTCAGAAATGATAATTTCTGTTTAATAACATTAAAATATTCTGATCAAAATCAAATAACCATGATTAAAAATTTTACACTTTTTTAGCTAAATTTTTCTGTTTTTTAAATACTGTATTATCAAAAAAGTTTTTCACATTACTATCCATAATAGAAGAGCCTGAAATTCAAGGCGGGAAAGCAACTTCATGCCTAAAACTTTGAAATTCCACCACATTTTGTTTTAGGTAGCTTTCATTACAAAAAGCTACCTATTGCAGCCGTTCGGAGGAAAGCGATTTCAAAAAATTTTGGTATATTTTCATCGATCATGACCCCCAGACCCCGAAACCACCCTCCGTTCAAAAGTTGATATATATATATATAGATATATATATATATCCGTATATATATATATATATATATATCTGATCTTTGTCACACTGTAACTCTCGTATTTATGAACCGATTTGGATGAAATTCGGTGTGTACATAGTACAAACAAATGTCTCGACCGAGTTCGTTGGCCAGCTTCATCCGCCATCTTGTTTCAAAATGGCGGCCATTTAAATTTTTTTTAAAAATTTGAAATTTGAAATGTGGTACCAAAAAATTGAAAAATATTTTTTTCTTATGTGTTTGACCTTGATACAAAGATTCCGGAGCAGTTTTTGTTTCGCCTATATCTTAAAAAATGGCTGAGTTATAGCACTTTGAATTGCTAGCGGGGCTGACATTTTGAAACGACCTGATTTTTGTCACGCGATAACAGGCGTATTTATGAACCGATTTGGATGTACCTTGGTGTATACATAATACGTACCAATTTCTCGACCGAGTTCGTACGCCAGCTTCATCCGCCATCTTGTTTCAAAATGGCGGTCATTTAAAAAAATTTTAAAAATTTAAAATGAGGAACCAAAAAATTGGAAAATGAAAAAGATTTTTTTGTATGTGTTTGACCTTAATACCAAGATTCCGGAAATTTTTTTTTCTTCTATATCTAAAAAAATCGCTGAGTTATAGTATTTTGAATTTCTATTGTGGCTGACATTTTGAAACAGCCTGATTTTTGTCACGCGATGGATAACAGGCGTATTTATGAACCGATTTGGATGTAACTTGGTGTGTACATAGTACATACCAATGTCTCGACCGAGTTGGTCAGCTTCATTCGCCATCTTGTTTCAAAAGGGCTGCCATTAAAAAAAAAATTAAATTTAAAACGAGTTATCAAAAATTGAAAAAAGAAAAAGATTTTTATGTGTTTGACCTTGATACAAAGATTCCGGAGCAGTTTTTGTTTCGTATATATCATAAAAAATGGTTGAATTATAGCACTTTGAATTTCTAGCATGGCTGAAATTTTGGAACGATCTGATATTTGTCACGTGATAACACGCGTATTTATTAACCTATTTCGATGTAAGAAGGCATGTGGATAGTATATCGTAATGTCTCGACCAAGTTCGCTGGCCAGCTTCATCAGCCATCTTGTTTCAAAATGGAGGCCATTAAATTAAATAAAAAAAATTATATTTAAAGTGAGGTGCAAAAAAATTAGAAATTAGAAAAGGTTTCTTTCTTAAGTATTTGACCATGATATGAGGATTCCGGAGCATTTTTTGTTTTGTCTTTATCTTAGAAAATGGTTCAGATATAGCAGTTTGAATTTCTAATGTGGGTGACATTTTGAAAAATCTGATTTTTTGCCTGCGACAGAACTTGTATATATCAACCGATTCCGATGTGAGTGAGCATGTGCACAGGAATTACTAAGGTCTCGACCAAGTTCACTCGTTAGCCTCATCCACCATATTGTCTTAAAATGGCAGGAACTTCAAGATATCGCCGAATTTGGTAACCAAATATAAGTTACTTTAAATAAAAGCAGCTTTGATAAAACTGATTAATTTCGCGAAATTCTCATTCATAATGATTTAGTATTGATAAAGATTAGGATTGAATCTCCTATAATCGGTTTCCACTAAATTGAGCTTCGTGTGTTTGAATAATATAGGCTTGCTTTTTAAAAATAAGGAATATGAAAGCTACATCTTCCTCTCGGCACTGGCCGGAAGGACTTTTTTTGTAATGATCAAGTGGGAGAAGCAATGCAAAAACCACTATGAAATTAAGACTGTGAAAACTGAAAGAAACCCAATTATTAAAGACATATAACGTTTGGTAAAATTTCCTGAATTGTTAACATAAATTATTTTAATAATACTTTGCACAATGTACTACACTAAGAACTACTATTTATTTAAAGGATCGGGGCCAGGTGTATTCCGATTAACTGAATTTTCTGGATAACTGGTTGGACATTAAAGCAACATCCATTTAATTAGATTTGTAGAATGTATCTGGCAGTGCTATTATTTCTAATTACAAATTATTAAATTACTCACAAGGACGGTCTCCTTATCGGCATACTCGGAATACCTTGAAAAAAAAAAAAAAAAAAAAAAAAAAAACTAATTAAACTACTATGTATGTGATAAAGGATCAGTCAAATGTAGCGGAGGAATTACAATACAAAGTCTGTAAAAAAATAAAATACTTTTGAATATTTGGCATGAAAGGACGAAAACGTCACGCGATTTGGCAAGCAGCTAATTGATTTTTAGAATGCGTGTAAGTAGTATTTAATGAATTTAAATTTACACTATGAGAGAGTTATATATATATATATACTATTATACATATTGTATTACATATGCTGCTTATTGCTGCAGTTATTCAATTTATCACTGTAAAAATATTTTCATATATAAATTTTTTTTTTTCATATTGAGAAAAATATTTTCATACATTTAAGTGTATTTAAAAATAAAAACCAGATGAAGAATATTGCAATTATATATTTCAATATCGAAGAAATCGTTGTTTCCATAGCAACAAAATTGAATCGACAGTGCTCAATTGGACTTCATTTTGAGCTTGAAACAATTTTAATTAATTTAAATTTTGAATATCATTTTAAATCATAATTTTTGATAGTTAAATTTCAATATAAATACATGTAAATATTTATATGACAAAATTATAGTTAAAACAAACTAAAACTGACAAAAGTAAAATTATTTAAATTAAATTTATTTAAACAAGTTCAACATGAAACATTTTTTCCTTAAAGGGTATTTGACATTAAAAAGTATTTTTTTTTTTAAATTGTATTCAATCGCCAACTGGGGAAAGCCCCACCAAGGTTCTGCTCTCGAAGCTGGTAGACGGAAGGTGCTGGGTTCGAACCCAATCGCGCCCGTCGGCCTAATCGTTCGGAGTTTTCGTTGTTTTCTTCGAACCTTGGATTTCCATGTGTAAATACGGATTAGGTTCCCTTAGGTACCCCCCCCCCCCCCCATGGAGGGCGCTGCCCTCTAGGGTCTACTACATCCCTCGAGCAGATAATTGGCAGTCAAAAATCAACCCAACCCAGCCAACCAGGGGAAAATCGGCAAATAAGGAAATTTTCATTATTTTTTTATGGAAGCTCTATCAACGTTCCGCCTAAATCTTTTTTATAAACATACATATCAGCATAAGAAGAACATTCTGAATTTCAGATTTTTCAGAGTATGCCCGTATGAAGACCACCTTTGTCAGATTAAGAATCAGATTCAGTCAAGATCGAAGATTAATTAGAGTTTGAAGGAAGTTAATTTATGGGAATCTATCGTACAACAATTCTGCAAAAAAAAATCAAAATGCCCAATATCTAACTAAATATACTTCCACTTCAAACTCTAAATGTTGGTATCAAGTAATACCATGCATATGGGAATGAAAGAAGCAATGCACATGTCAAACTGAAACTGTATGGCACTTTTTACTGGTAAGTTTCTAAAACTAGTCAATTGGAAATACAGTCAAGGATCTATAATCCGCACACCCATAATCCGCAATTTTCTATAATTCGCATTGCATAATGAATGTAAACAATTAAACAAATTCTTGATCCAAAAATGATTTTTTAAAAGAAATATCTGAAATTTTTAAATATAAAAGTGAATATAATCAATTTTTTTAATACAAGAATTTGAAAAATGCATTTTTTGAGATAGCATATTAAATTAATTATTATATTTCACATTTTTCTTTTCATGTTACACTGAATATGGAATTAAAATAGTGTCCAGAAAAATTAATTATTATATTTCATATTTTTCTTTTCATGTTATACTGAATATGGAATTAAAATAGTGTCCAGAAATAAGAAAATGAGATGTAATCCATAATATTCTATAATCTGCACAACCTTTGGTCCCAACTTGTGCGGATTAAAGAACTTTGCCTGTATCATTCTAGATAACTGGTCTTCTTGTTAACGGGTTTCTAGATAAAAGGTTCTATACTGTAATATGCATGCTTATTGTAAATTTAAATAGCATCTTAAAATAAATTCAGAGTTAAAGATATATTTTTAAAAATAATTGCTCTCAAATAATCCCATCATTCCCCCTTCCCATCATTTACAAATGTTGGTAGTGAGGTTCCCCAACTAGAAATATTTGAATTTCAAGCCCTGAATACGTGTGTTAAATGCCAATACTTTATGTACTTTTATGTAAGCTTTGTGAAAATTAAAATTAAAAAAATAAGTAATGGAAGTATATTTAAAAATCACATAAGCCTTAAATGATGATCTGCACTATGATTTTCATATTATTAGCCAAAAACTTCTGGAAAATCATTAGCCAAAGTTGATAATATAAAGCAACATGTGGGTAAGTGTGATCACAGATCGCACAGAGGTTTCATTTAATATTCCTTTCAAAACATTTTATCCTTTTGATGCAATGATATATCACATAAGAGGCATCAGCAAAAGTTAGAAAAGTGACCCCCCCCCCCCCCGGGTGAAAAGGGGGGGGGAGGTTAAAAAAATCGCTCAAAACATCCAAGTTAGAACCCGGAGGGATAAATCTATATAAATAAAAATGTAAATGTTCGTTTGTTCAAAATCGCTAATCTCCGAAAGTTCTTCACCAATTGCTTTGAAATTTACGGTTGTATCCGAATACGGAAGTGTTGTTATATACTTATCATGAACGTCGCTCCTCCCACCCCCACAGGGAGCGCTTTTTAAATTTTTTCCAAAACCCATCATGCGATATATCATTAGAAAGCCCTTGGACTATTGTTTCATATTATGCACCTCGCATCTCTCTCCCCTCTCTTTCCTCACGTAGAGGCACATTTCTATATAAATAAAAATATAAATGTTCGTTTGTACAAAATTTTAAACCTCCGAACGTTCTTCACCGATTGCGCTGTATTCGTGTTTTTCTATACCTATAACGAATCTCGCTCCTCCCTCCTCCAATTTCCTCACCGCCACCAGGGGATGCTTTTTAAATTTTTTCAGATACACGTCATGTGACATAGCATTAGAAAGGCCTTTTATTACTCTTTCATATTATGCACCTACCATTCTCCTCATCCCACTTTCCCCCCGTGGAGGCACATTTCTATATAAAAAAATGTAAATGTTCGTTTGTACAAAATCTTAAACCTCCGAAAGTTCTTCACCGATTTCTTTGCATTGCATTTCAATGCGCGCATGTTTTTATATTACCTCGCATCCCTCTCCCCCAATTTCATCCCCCGGGGCACTTTTTTTATATTTTTCGACACCCATATGTGGTATATCATTGGAAAGCCCTCTGACCACTCTTTCATATTATGCATCTCCCCTCACTATGCCCTCCGAAGGGACACATTACTGAAATATTTCGTCAGTATTTTGTATATCTGTTTTTTCTTTGTTATTTTTAGTTCGTCTTTTTTTCTTTTTAGCTCACAGGCTATTAAAGCCTTTCCGATTATATTTTATTATTTTATCCGATTTGCTTCAAATTTTGTAAATAGTTTTATTCTGATAAGGTGCTTCCCTGATTAGTTTTGGGAGTTCATTGGTTAAGTATAAAAGCGGGGCTAATCCTCCCTTAATTTAGATAATTGGGTTTTTCAGGCAGAATTTTCCGATTTGCTTCAAATTTTGTAAATACGTTCATTCTGATAAGATGCTTCCCTGATTAGTTTTGGGCGTTCATTGATTAAGCATAAAAGGGGCAATTGGGGGGGGGGGGCTAATCTCCGCTTAATTCAGATAAATGAGTTTTTCATGCAGAATTACCTGATTTGCTTCAAATTTTGTAAATAGGTTCATTCAGGTAAAGTGCTTCCCTGATTAGTTTTAGTGCTTTATTACTTTGTGCAAAGGGGAACGGGAAGCTAATTCCGCCCCTTAATTTAGATAATTTGTAATTAATATAAGACCTTTTGAAATCTTTATGATTTTTTGTGCGATCACAAGCGTTCAGCTATAAGTATGCAAAATTTCAAGTATCCAAACTAATTAGGGGCTGAGTTAGAAAAACTGCTTAAAATACACAAGTTAGAGATCGGAGGGGTAAATATGAGACTTTTTTTTATTTTGTATGATTTGTCGTGTGATCGCAAGTGTTCAGCTATAAGTATGCAAAATTTCATATCTCCAACTTAATTAGGAGCTCAGTTAGAAAAAAATGCTTAAAATACACAAGTTAATAGTCCAGAGGGATAAATATTAGACTTTTTCAAAATTTTATGATTTGTTATTTGATGTGAGGTGTTCAGGTAGAAGTATGCAAAATTTCAAGTCTCCAACATATAGAGTTTCTGAGAACAGGCTCTGTGATGGATGGACAGACAGACAGAAGAGAGAGACAAATAAGGTTTCGTCAGATGAACGAAACCCGAAAAACTATCATTCCTGTATGGGAGAAATTTAACTTTTCCACTAATTTTTGTAAGTGGTGTATGGATTCTTATTTGTCGGCCTTGTGTCAGGGGTGGAAGCCCACATACAGTTATTTCTCAGGAGTAAAGAAGGGAAAACAGGATAGGTCATTGTATCTAAATCTGAGGCATCTGTGTATTGGAGACTTACTCACCAGAGATCTGGTGTTTGTTGTTATAAAGGGCTCTAGATTTCTGTGAATGCGACAACGCGGGTGGTTTTAGCCTCTCGTAAGGAGACTGTATTTCGTAATTGAGAGGGAACTTTGCACCCCTTTTGATAATAACTTCAATTATGTGATGTTGCCTTTAACTTTTGGATGAATAAAACAGAAGATATGGCACTTGTAATCCTTGCAGATATTAATTTCAAATAATAAAGTGACGCTGGGTGGCCAGAGTTCAGCGTGACTTTAACATTAAAATTATGTGTTTGAGTCATAAAGAGGGGAAATATAAAGCCAATAGGACCTGCTTTTTGTTGTGGGTGTGATGTTGGCAGATAGAGCTGGGTAGAGATAGGCTCTTGATTGACTTTTCATTTAGTATTGCCTTCCTTTTTCATGCTTTCAAATTTATGGTTATTTGCTATTATTACTTTAACTTTTAGTGGGAGTCATTATAATAATTGTTTGTTTACTAAGGATAATGTTTAAATTTCAATTTCTAGAGTTCATTTTCCTGCAACATATACAAGTTAATCAGGATGATCAATTAAAGGTAATATATTAATATTTAAATAAAATATAGACCCAACATAAGTCATGTAACACTATAATAAAAATTAGATCAAAATATGTCTTTAAACAAACTTAGAGTATAAATTAAACAAAAGATTGTATGCATAAATTAAAGACTACACATAAATAGTTCCATCAACTACTACTTGCACAAGAACAAGTTAACGAGTTTTATTTATATATTATATATATATATATATATATATAAATAATTAATTCATAATTTTATCTGATATTTGTATTAGAAAAATAAATTTAGTTTTAAATGTTTTTTAGCAGTGCTGCTTTTTTTTTTTTTTTTTTAAATCTAAAACCATTTTTTTTTTTTTTTTTTTTTTGCTTGATTTGTCTCTTTTGTTACTATACCCAGAAACTTATTTTGCCTCCTATATTACCATTAAAAAACAAAATTATTAAATTTATTTAGAAACTGTGCACTGCTACAGCATAGATTAATATTCTAGATTAATTGTCTAGCTATTTTTCAGATAAATATAAACTACAATAGATTTATAACGGGTTTATTAAATTTTTTGATGAGAGATAAGAATAGGTGCAAAAACTAGTTAATTAAACTAAATAAATTTGTATTTATTTATGAAAAAAACCCCTTAATTAACAGAAAGGTACAGGAACACTAAACATGAGTTATGTTTGTTATAACAATCAATAAAAGTTGCACCAAAATTGAAATCTCAGTATGCTTGAGTTTAGATTACAGATAAGAATCAAATTGTTTAAGATTTTTTTATTATCATATTTTTAGGAAGAGCTTTACGTTTCTGCATAAATTATGTCAAGGGCGTAGAAACCGGGGGAGCTGTGGCTCCCCCTGGAATATTTCAGACGGGCTCAGCTCCCCCGGGAGAAATTCTCGCACCACATCTGTTTACGATGCATTGCTGAATTAAAAAATAAAGTATACTTTTTCTAGGAAATTCACACAATAAACAACAAAAATAAGAGAGAGTGGTAAGCACATTTGTTTGTGCCTTCACACTTTTTCTCATTGTTTACAATCCTCCCGATTTCCAGAAAAAAGGGGATCTTATATAGGTCTACTACAAATTACCTGTGCCAATAGTATATATATGCAAAGAGGATGCTTTTAAAATTGGTTTGGAAGAGATTTGTAAAGAATTTGTAAGCAACAGAAAGCACTTTAATTTTTGGTAAATGGAAGTGGGAGAAGCCTTAAATTTTGAATATTGTATTCGGGATCGCACATAAATTAAGTTTCTATGTATCAAGTATATCTATTAAAAATTATTTTAACTGGATTAAAGAGTTGGTGATCTTTTGATATGCTTCTATTTTATACTTCTGTTTGTGAAACGTGCAACACTATGAAAGAACCCTCTAAAATGAACGAAATGATCCGTGCCACTAGCTTTCCGCAATATGCGGAAAGCATATTGCGCTCACAGGCTCCCCCTGTTTGTACAAAGTTCCTACGCCACTGAATTATGTTATAAAGAAATGATTTTTTTCTTTTGAATTTCCAAATGAAAAGACATCATTTATAATAAGTTATTTCAAATTAAAGAGATTTTCATGTTTTTCTTTTTTTTTTGGAGGGAAGTGTGAGGGGGTTTCCTTCCTCACTTTTCTTTTCATATACATTATGGAAAGTTCTAGTAAGCTTGTACTGTGTCAGAATTCAACGTTGGGAGATTATTTTTACCAACTGAAACATTTCCTGTTATTCATTCTTTTATCTATTTAGATTATAAAATTTACAAGTAAAACAATAGCAGAACAATAAAATATGTACTTAAAGTGGCATGCAAGAAATAACAATAACCATCTTTAGCAATAGCTTCTCTTACATACACCATAGCACATTTCAATAATGTTTTAAAACCTGCTTTAGAATATAATTAGGTGGAAAAATTAAACCTCAAATGAGTGTGTGTAAATTTATCAGATATATATATATATATATATTAAAAAAAAAAAAAATAATCAAGATTTTAAAAGTTGATTATTTTCAAGTTGTGGGAGAAAAGTGCCAAATAATTTTTGAAGCATTCAAAAGAATAACAATATTTTTCTGTATTCAGTGATTACAGACTTATATTTTCAAAATTTGGATCTTTCTTCACAAATGTGCCCTCTTTTCAGTACAAAGACAATTTCAGCATATTAACACAAATGACAGACTTTGCAGTGATTTGTTGCCAAAATTTTAATTCCTTACGAAAAGAAATAAAAATTACATTCTAAAGGATCAGTCACAGATTATACATATATATATATACTAGGGGGCTGTGCCCCCTGCAAGCTACGCTCGCCCACCCCCGTTCAGACACTGCAGAATCTAAAAACCTGCTAATCTGATCGGTTTTCAAAAGATTAGAGAAGATTGAATTATAATGAAAAAACCTATAGCGATATCCCTGTTAACAGGTTTTCATTCAATTCCCTTTGATTGCGAAAATTTAAGGTCGAATCAGTTGCTGTTAAGACATCCAATGGTTGTTTTCGTGTTTGATTAAAGAAGATCAGTTAAACATTTGAAAAGAAGCTAAAATAAAATGAATTAAGTAAACAGAGTCTTTGCCTCCCGGTATTTTTTAACAGCATTATAAATGATTGACGTAATATAATTTATTGCTTTAACCCCTTCAAGGGCAGTGGTTCAGTTTTGGATCACTTAATTTTAATTCTGAAATGTCACATTGGCACCAGAATATTGGAATGAAAATTTTCCTTTTATTAAGTAAGTGAACAAAAGCATTTTCATATTTAGAAATTTGTTTGTAAATTCTGGTGCCATTCACCGATTTCAACATTTTACGAATAGAAGTATCTTGCCCCTGAAAGGGTTAAATGCATATTAATGTATTTATTATTTTTAAGTTTCCTTTCTCTTTTAATATTCACGTGTAAATCCAATTTTCAAGGTATAATTTTCAATATTTTCCAGCTTTTAACATGTACTTATTTAATAGTAATTTTAAAGGTTTTTTTCTGGTTTTAATAGTCACGTGTAAATAAATTTTTAATCGTTAGGAAATATGTTTTGCGCTATTTTTAGAATTGAAAACAATCTCTATAATAATAGCTGTCATCATGTGACTATCATCAACAGTTCTGGGTGGATCCCTTCACTTTTTATATTCCAACGGTCATTTTGGTACTTTAATTTTAGCCAGCCACAGGTGATAAGTTACAAAATATTATTCTATCGCCATCATTTCACTTATATTATAATACTCCAAGTCATGTAACTGCCATTCGCTTTTCATAAGAAAGGTTTCCATTGTGATTAAAGAATCCATTAAAACATTGCTTTGAATTTGAAATTAAATGTCATGATTTGCTGCATTATTTAAAATTTGGCATAGATGTCATATATATATATACAAGGTTTGGTGTGATTTTTTTTTTTTTTTTTTACGATAATTTGGCGAAAACCTCTTTTTTGAATATCAGTTACATATGCATTTTTAAATTATTTTCTATTATTTTTAAAATGAAATAACAATAAATAAAAAAAAGTTTAATTAATAACTATAGAACAAAACAATTTATAACTTTTTTTTTTTTTTAATAAAAAGAAAATGAATGTAAATAAACATTTATTAATAAATAAGCAACAATAGCTGGGTTACCATGACAGGAAAAATAATTCCATTTTGGCACCAATTAGGTATCCCGGTGCGCATATGACATCTGTGCCTAATATTTTTCTTTTGGTGTTAATTTCATCACATAATACTCCATATTTTAGGAAAAATCGCCGTGAAACATAATCAGTTGTTTAATCAGTCGTGTCTTAAAATCGTTTCATCTCAGCCGTTTGATAAATTCGTTTCATTAGGATTTTATATACATATAGGGTATATATATATATACATATATAGAACAATTCTCCGATTTTTTGTGTAAATGATGCATGTAGCATTACTATGTATGTAAAAAAAAAAAATTAAGTAATTTTATGTCTTATAGTGCAAGCAAATATAATCAAGTAAATAGTTAAGAAGAAAGAAAGAAAAAAAAAAAACTAAATTTAAGTGAGTTGAATAGCAATTTATTTGCAATATAATTACATATGACTATGTTTTATATAAAGGAAGGATTCAGAAACACTTAGACAAATACAAAATTTTTGAATTGCACATAAGAAATAGTTTAATGAATAGAAAACACAATGACAACTATATACAAACATCACAGTGATCCTAATGTACATGAAAAAATACCAAAACTTCAAGATGATAGGCCATAGTTCTCTCTACATATACACAATCTAGCTAAAATTTAAAATAAATATACAAAATTCTACAGCTAAATAATTTTGGTGAGTAATAAAACACCAAAATCCTATACCAAAGCATATTTAAGGAGAAAGTGCACCACAAGTCTAAATAAAATGAAAATCCTCAGAACTCATTATGCACATCTTAAATCTGATGCACTTCAGATACCTCCACAATGAGATCTTTTCTCTTAAAACGAGATTTAAATAAACTATGGCCTATTGATCCAAAGTCACGGTACAGTTATCTACAACACTTCAAAAGTTCATGGAAAAATTAAACATCCATAGATTTAAAAATTACATTCCAATAAAATGCATAGCCCACAGCAATAAATGTACTCTTATTAGGAAATGTAAGGTCATTGTTGAGGGGACCGTACAATTTTGGCATATGTCATACCTTCTGATGATAACTGAGGATAACGAAGAGAAGAATCATTGTTTGAGTGGAGAGAGAGCTCAAACATGAAAGGAGAATTGGTAGAAATCTCAGATCGCTGAGATTTTTGTTTCGCCTTTGATGGACTACCTTTACTATGTGGTAATAAATGAGATGATAGAATATCAGGTATGTCAGGATAGGACATAGATAATGGGCCTGCTGTCATATGCCCATTGCTTTCTCTGCTTCTAATAGGAGATCTTTCTTCAGATCTTTCAAAATTGAAAGGAAATGCTTGAGAATTTTCACTATTTTCATGTGAATTGCTGATTCCTCTCAAACGACTCAAGTAACTACCCTGAGCACTCCCAGGATCAGTTAGCTGAAATGGGGAACTTGCTTGTTCTTGGAAATTCATTGATGCTTTATATTCACCGGAAGTCATCCATATTCTTTTTAAAGGGTCATTCATTCTATCTATATCAGCATTATGCCTATTAGGAAATGAATCAGGTGGAAAATTAGGAAAAGATTCGGATGAAAATGCATCTTCATGTACATCGCCATTTGGTAGCCGACCTTCATTGTGATTATTGATGGAAAGTCTGGACATAGCCTGTATAGGGAGTTCCTGAATTGGCCTGTTTAACATAATGTTACCATTCATATTTACATTGCTTTCACCCATCCAAGGTGTATGATTAGCCATATGGTTAAGAGATCTGGGTAATTCTTGATTTTGGTCACAGTTGTTAAAATAGTTTACCTCGGGTTTGTTTATGGCAAGCAAATGATTCTGAAGAAAAGGTGAAGCTGGATTTAGAGGAAAACCTTCAGAATTAGACATTATTTCTGGTACATGATTGCTGTTATTCATCACAGGTCTGGGAGAGGCAAAAGGAGATGCAGTAATGTTTCGTTGCAACATAAGAGATGGTTCAGGCATTGAGCGGGGAGCTGAAAATGACTGATTTGAAAAATTTTCAATTGTAATTTTGTCTCTTTTAATAGATTGCAACAATAAAATAAACGTTTTGACAGCTTCTGGGCCTTCAGTTGTAAATAAAAGTTGAATGAAATTTTTTGTTTGCTCATCATTTTCAAGAAATTTCAATTCATTAGCTCCAGGAGGCAAGATTTTTTGCAACAAAATTAATTTTTCATTCAGAACTTTATTAAATACTTGAATATTTGTAGTATCTATACGATTTAAATTCTGTAGAATTTCCTGTACAAATACCCATTTATCTCCAAGAACAGGTGGATTTTGTGCAGGTGGAAGTACAGGATGTACATCTATACCATTAAAAGCAGCAGAATGAATTCTTTCTCTTTCATTTAAAATGCCATTTGCCTCATGAAAAGGTACTCTAACTCCATGATCTTCTGTATGGTTTACAGGAATATTCTGCAGTTCTGATTCAGGATAAGATTTTGGAGAAAAAGGTAACCAGCTATTATTATAAGGTAATTTAACTGTCCGAATTTGAGCATTATCGGGAAATGAATTCATATTATTTACTTCATTATTAACTCCACCATTTTTGAATAGTGGATTAAAAATTTCTTCTGGTTTTATCATATTAAACTGTTTGCTAGGCTTATCTTCCATGTTGTTATATAATAAGTGACCATTTTGAAAAGTATGTTCTTCACTTTGACCATTCATATGTGCAGTATTTTCCATACGGTTGAAAAACTGCCTTTTTGCTTCATCTCTTTCTTCAGCATTTCTAAACATAACATTCATTGGAGGCTGAGGTTCATTCCTTTTTATTTGCCTATTGAATGGCAGCCCATGTTCAAAATCTTTTGAAGGACCATTGTGATCCACCATGACCGTACATCGATTGCTAGTAATTTTACGAGGAAATACATTTGACGGCATGCGAGGCTGAATATTTGCAGGACGTTGGGGGGGAGGAGGAGGAGGTGGTGGAGGAGCTGGTTGTACAGGAGGAGAATTATAAGGATACGTTTGAAATGGAGTGGGCTGTCCAGGAGTAATTATAGAAGGGAAACAACAATTAACAACATTGTATGGATGTGGAGCAGGCAACATGTGAGAAACTGGTACCACTGCAGGCTGAATTATTGGAGGTCCTTGTAGAGGTGTAAAAGGAAAAACAAGCCAGGATGGTGGAGGAGCTGTATTCTCACAAAATGTCTCACTGGTTGAAACTGGAGCAGGTTGTCCATGATACATCCTTCCAGGAACAAACTCAGGAGCCAGAGGATTTAAAATAAAATTCTTTTTCAGCTCCATACTATCAAGCTGAGATCTTAAAGAATCCCATGTAATACCAAAAAGGCTGTTTTCTTTATGACAAGTTAAAATGAATTTTTCCCATAATTTTCTGCAAAAGATACAAATAACATTAATAAATAATAATTAAAAAAACTAAGATGTACGAAAAGAAGAAATATTTTTTTATTAAAAAAAAAGAAAAACAAAAAAAAAAGCTCTCTTAATGAGAAGTAAAATTGAAATTTTCCCATAATTCCTTTTGAGACACAAACTTAAACAAATCTTTAAAATTAAAAAACTAATTTTTAATTATTCCCCCATACTCCTTATTTAACTTTATTTTTTAACTACTTTAAAAACCTTCTTTTCCAAACAAATTGGAAGAAAGGAAATTCAAAATAGTAGAAGTTCAGCGGGACATATCAAACTTCAAAATGGAAATATCAAACTTGCACTAGAAATAGAAAAAGGTACAAAATATTTGGGAGTGGTGGAGAGGAATTATTGTTACCTAGTTTAAAAAATCTATTTTGCAGAAATTGTTGAATATTTATTAATAAAAAAATAGTTATCAATTAAAATTAATTTAATATTATTGAGAAAAAGATATTAAAGTACAGTAAATTCTGTCTAAGGGGCTGTACATACATAATGTTATCACTTCAGGGGGATGGGGCACTTGATATTGTTATTATTTTTTATCCAACCAAAATTTTCTTTTTTTAGTAACTTTTTCTTTAAATAAAAAAAAATCAACTTTTTCTTAGTCTGTTATCTATTGTTATATTGTATCTATTGTACAAAGTTATTATTAAAACCATTAAATAATTATACAATTATTTTATTCAAAATATGGAATATCCCAACATTCAGCATTCCTATTCTCCTGATATATGTGCATATATTGTGTTGTTAGAGAAACCAGGTTCGAAATGATACTTGCTATGTTTACTAGTAAAACAATGGGGAAGAATGCTGGCCACCTGTTTTGTTGATCAGGAGTTCTGCTTACTCCCGTCCCCCCAATCTGTACAGGGGGCAAGTGGAAGAAGAAAATATTACTGTTGAATGCATTATGTAACAAAAAGCTATTATTAAATACTTTTAAATAGTAAGTATTTCCTTAAATTGTTATTTGATACACAGACACTTCTTGTATAGTAGTGATATTTTATTACTTCTCTTTATTTAAATCGGTAAAATATGCGAATAATAAATTTATGTCATAGCAAATGTATAAAAAGATTTTTTAGATACTGATAATATCATTTCATTAAAGAACGGGGATTTGGGGGGGGGGGGGGGGAGCTCCAAAATTGCCAGAAAGTTGATAATGTTATTATATATGTACAGGTGGACTCTGTGAAAGCTAGAAATCTGTCTAATGTAGAAAGATTTTCAAGTCCCGGCAAACCCATGAAATATAACAATTCACGCTGTATAAGCTAGAATATGCCTAATGTGTAAACAGAAGGTTTTTAAGATCCACTAAAACCAAAATTTTGCATAAAGCAGAAAAGGGGATATTTTAAAAATGAAAGGTGTTTGGTTTATGAAATTTTAAAGTTACATATACATCAAAAAACCAATGTTCAAATATTTTAATTAAATTTTATAATAGATTAATAAAGTTAATTCAAAAGAATAAAATTTGTTATGTTATCTTATTCCATCATTTTCCACATAAATTTCCATAAAAAAAAGTCATTATTACATTTATGAAATTATGTGTAGTATTTTCTAAAGTACGTTCTAAGGTTGAACTATATTATGTTCTAAGGTTGTAATTAAATTCAAAGTGACGCCGTTCTGACATATTTCCGAAGAAATTTTTATTCATAAACGTTAAATTTGTAGACTTTTTTATTTAAGAAGTACAAAGAAATTGAAGAGAATTTCCCATTTTTCTATAAAGGATATTTTAGAACTGTAGTTTCCAACCGATTTTCAAGTTAGGGCAATCAAAGAAAGATCGTCATCAGAGTTATTATAACATAGTTCATTATAACTCAAAACCCAATTTATTTATAGGAAAATGAAAAATGCTATTTGATTCTAAATCATTTCAAAAGTCATGACTGCAACTTTTATGCTTTTATGTACAAAAATGATAGTGAGAATGTGTCAGAAAAATTTGCATTATTGAGATATTTATTTTTTCCATTTTCTTTAATATAAAAGTTTTGAACTTTTATTAACTTATTTTTACTTAATTATTAACTCTAATCTTGTAAGTTTTAATAATAAGCAAAGTCTTTTTTCTCTGAAAAAATTTAAAAAGTTCATACAGACTTCATATTTTACATTTCGCAAAATGATTGTTCAAAAAATCCCTCTTCGTTAAGCATTGAATCTTTCACAGTGTACTAAGGAAAGACTCATTTTTTTGCTTACTTCAGATTTTAAATTTTCCAAAAAATTTTTATGCCAATCGGACATTTGGTCGCCTTAATTCTTTGTGAAAATTGAGAGGGAGGTAGGAGGTGGGTTGAAGAGAGAAATCGAAGTGACGTATGCTTCATTTCATGCAGTCAAAAAACTTGATCATTGCATGTCTTATGATATATAACTGCATAGTTGTTAATAGTCTTTTTTTGTTTGTTTGTCCACAGATGTTAATAAGTGCATAGTAGAAAATGGCTTCAAAATCCAAACTCAATATACTGTTGCTGCAGGATAAAATTGAAGTTATTAAATTAAAAGAAAGCAATTATTTTGTAAAGTTCTTTGCATTAAGTTTAATTGTGGTAACACTCAAATTTATGATGCTATTAACACGTTGAGTGCACATCAGTCACCGGTGGCTGACACTGAACTTTCCAAGGCCGTGTCAGTCATCGGTGACTGACACATTGTGTAACGGGAATCTTATTTTGTGGCCCAAACGAAAAGGCAGACAATATAGACTTGGCATTCAATGGGTTAAAAGAAGGGAAAAAAAAAAAGAGTTGAAAAAGGAATTAGAAAACTGATCATCCAACAGAAAGAAGAAAATTGTGGTGAAAAATGAAGACATTAATACATTAACTTTTGAGTGCTAGAGTAAAAATTTATCCATACCTGGAAATCTGTTGCATGAAAAGAAAAAGAGATAGACGAAAAATTAGATAAAATGGATTTCAAGTCTTACAGTGAATGATTAATGAGCTTCTTTGATTGACACAACATTGCCTTGAAGCAAGTTTGCAAAGACTCAAAAGATGTTTCAGAGGACAATGTTCAGGAATGGAAGGATAAATTTCATCTAATGATTGAAGTATATCAAGCAAAGGACATATATAATTGTGATAAGACAGGACTATTTTATCATGCATTGTTATCTAAGTCCATTGCAAAAAGAGGAAGTGAATGCCTCGGAAATAAAAAGTCTAAGGAACATGGCATTGTTTTGCTCTATGCAAATTGGGAGGAAAGTTTAGAAAAGCCATTACTGCTTAAGAAAAAGAAAAAGCCGCTATGATTCAAGAATGTGAACATTGATAAACTGCCTGTGACTAGGAGGTCTCAGAAATAAGGCTAGATGTTGATCAGTTTAATGGAGGTGTGACTGATTGAATTCAATAACTTAATGATTAAAGTAAAAAAAAAAAAAAAAATGTTTCTCAATAATGCACCATGCCATGCCAATGTCAAACGTCGAATATAAAGTTATAATTTCTTCCAATGAACACCACTGAGGTGACAGAACCTACGGACCAAGGAGATATAAAATTTATGAAAACTCACTACAAAAAATACTTTTTGCAGTCTATTATTGCATTTTTAGTTCAGCCATCGAGGTGACAAAAAACATCAGGATTTTAGATGCTGTCAAATGGATTGCCAAATCTTGCTCAGAAATGTCGCCGGAAAAGATTACTCATTTTTTTAGGAAACCCAGAGTTGTAATTCCTTCTGCAGAAAATGACCAAGAATCAGTTCAGCAGGAAAAAAATGAGTTATAAAGTCTAATTAATGACTTAAAGTGTGTCTTTAGCCATGAAAAGATTAATGAAGCAGATTACATATCAGCTGACAATGCAGAGTGCACAGAAAGCTAACATTTCTGTGGACATTTTGACACAGTTACATCATGACGCGTGATAGTGAAAATGATGATGATCACAATTCTGAAAACGGAAAGGACAGCAGTGGAACTGAAATGTATCAAGGTGCTTTGTGAAGCATTAGGTAAAAGAAATGAAGAAATAATACTGATAATAACAGAATTACAATGTACTGCTGAAGAATGCTTGGTAACCCTAAACTACTAAGTGGAATATGAGGTATATGAGGTATGTAATTGTATTTGTCATTTTTTTTTCTTTTAAATTTCCGTATTGAAGCAATTTTGTATTGGTTCTATTTATTTTAGTGTTCAAATAATGTTTTTAAAGATTATTAAAAACAATAAATTTAATGTCTAATTTCATTTTAAACAACTGTACTAAGGGTTACTAATGTAAAAAAAAATTACAAATAACACTTTTCTTTTTGAAGGGGGTGGGGTTGTTTTGCTTAAGGCAGAATATTGACTGTGACAAAGTTTTTTCGGTCCCGATCGATTCAGTCTTGGACAGAATTTACTGTAGTTGAAAATGGGGATCTATCAAACACACACATTAAAAAAAAAGGCAGGAAATCATTGGTATTAATATAATATTTAGTAAAACAAAAATGTCTACAGTACTTCAAAATAATACTTAGTTCTAACATGCACTTTAAACTCAAAGATTAACATAGATTATGAAACAATGAAATTATATATACAATGTAAAAAAATTACCTGCATTTCCCTATTGAACACATAGATACAGGATCACCAACAACAGCTACTAATGATTGGGCTCTGGTTATAGCAGTATTTAAAAGTCTTGCATTGGACAGAAAGCCATGGTCCAAATCAATTTCTGACTTTGACTTAGACTCACAAGTCTGTCTTGTTCTCACGGCACTTAAAAATATCACACGGAATTGTTTTCCTATTCAAAATAAATTAATATCTATAAGAATAACTAAAAAACAGGAATAAAAATAATTATTGCGTAAATGAGAAAACACACAATAAATATTTTATTAAATGATTGTTACATACATTTTATACACATATATTCAGGGAAAGGAAAAATAAATTACCTTGAACATTTAACACTCTTTCTACAGATACACCGTGTAACTTCTTCTTGCGCAGCTCACCTCTTATTCTTACAACCTGAAAAATGAATAGATGATTATTTTTCTATTTTATTTTTTTATCAATGTACAAAATCCATATAAGTAATAAAATTTTTAAAAAGCATATAAAAAAAAATATATATATAGACACATACACACACACACACACATATATATATATATATATATATATATACTAGCAAAAGCCATGCTTTGTTTGGATTTGCGAAGCATTATAAATCCTAATGAAACGAATTTATGAAACGATTTTATGAAGTGAATTTATGAAACAATTTTATGAAATGACTGATTAAACAACTGATTATGTTTTACGGCAATTTCGCCTAAAATATGGAATATTGTGCGATGAAATTAACACTAAAAATCCATATTGATATGCAGATCTCAAAACTGGTATTAGAATTTCAAAATTTGAATTAGTTTGAGATGTTAATTTTTTTGTAATTTTAAACACTTTTCTCTAATGATGGCAACTCAAATTTTAATCATAACAGATATTTTTTTTTCATATTTTAGAAAAGGTTATATTAAACTAATAATTTGGCAATCAGTTTGGCCTCCTTAAATGTATGCTAAGAAAAGTTTCATGTTACTTTTATTCATAATTCAATTTATTTGAACAATCTTTCGCCAAATCGGAAGATTCTGATGGAGAAATCAAGAACTCAGTATTTTCATGTTAGCGTGACGCAGGTGATAAATCGCCAAAAATTTCTCCTGTCGCATTTTATTTTTGTATTTTTTTATCATTTTATTTAAAATACTAAACTTTCATTTAAAACTGAAACATTTAAAAATAATGGCTCTCACTTCTTTCTTTTTTTTTAAACGACACGAAAAGAAAAATATTAGGCACAGATGTCATAAATGCATCGGGGTACTTAATTGGCATGATATCAGGTGATAAATTGCCAAATATTGCCCCATCGCCATCATTTTATCTGTATTATAATAGTCCAAGTCATGTGACTGTTGTAAACAATTACGGGCTGCCCCTTCACTTTTCATATGCAAGGTGGCCATTTTTAATCAAAATTGTTTTTTCGAATAAAACTACATAAAATTTGCTGTGATCGCAAAGAATTCCCGGTACTTTTATGTTAGATGGGAGCAAATTTCGCCAATAGACCCCAGTTAGCTTTTTTTATTTCTCATGTGGTAAATTAAAACAATGCTTTGATGTTGAAATTAAATATCATGGTTTATGGTAAGATATTTCTTTTTCTGTTATTTTTCTCTTTTTTTTTTTTTTTTTTTTTTTTTTTTTAAGAAATAAGGGAAAATCATGAATTTTAAATGTTTCAGTTTAAAAGTTAAGTGTTTCAAATAAAATGAGTAAAAGGTTTATATTTTTAATGAAATACGAAAAAATGAGACGAGAACAATGTTTGGCTATTTATCATCTGCGCTCAACTAACATAAAAATTCAGAGTTCTTGATTTCTTTATCAGAATCACCCGATTTGGTAAAGGATTGAGACAGTAAATTAAAATATGAATAAAAGCAACATGATACAAAGCTTAGCACTTAGCATACATTTAAGGGAGACATTTTACAACGTTTTAATAACATTTAAGGCCAAATTATACAAATTGACATCATTTTTATTTTAAATAACGAAAGAACAAATAAATTAGTATAACACTAATAAAAATACAAATAAAACGTCGAAATAAAAATCCCTTGAGGGCACAAACACGTGTACCTTCCTTAAAATCAAGTAAATGTGACATTTACGATCAACCATTAGTGGCATTTAATCTTACAGTTTGGCGGTAGATTTTTGGTCAATGGGATAACCAAATAGTACCATTTTAATTTATCACTCGAAAAATAAGAAAATGCAAATTGGAGAGTTAAAAAAAAGCTATTGGAAAGATTTGCACCCGGCTAACATAAAAGTACCAAGAATTCTTTGCGATCAAGGCAATTTTATGTAGTTTTCTTCAAAAAAATAATTTTGATTCTTTAATCAAAATGGAAACCTTTCATATGAAAAGCAAAGGCATCAGCCCGTAATTGTTTATAGCAGTTACATGACTTGTACTATTATAAGTAAAATGATGGTGATAGAATAATATTTGGCACCTTATCACCATGGCTGGCTAACATTAAAGTACCAAAATGGCTGCATGGTATATAATAAGCGAAGGAATCAGCCCTTAATTGTTTATGGTAATTACATGACTTGGACTATTACAATATAGGTGAAATGTTGGTGATAGAATAATATTTGGTGACTTATCACCTGTGGCTGGCTAACATTAAAGTACCAAAATGGTCGCCTGATATATAAAAAGCTAAGGGATCTGCCCGGAACTGTTGATGATAGTCACATGACTTAGGCTATTATTATAGAGATTGTTTTCAATTCTAAAAACAGCACAGAGAATAATATTTCCTTATGATTAAAAATTTATTTACATATGACTATTAAAAACAGAAAAAAAAACTTTAAAATTACTATTAAATGAGTATGTGTTAAAAGTAGGAAAATGTTAAAAATTATGTCTTGAAAATTGTATTTACATGTGAATATTAAAAGAGAAAAGAAACTTCAAAATAATAAATACATTAATATGCGTTTAACCCTTTCAGGGGCAAGGTACTTCTATTTGTAAAATGTTGAAATCAGTGAATGTCACCAGACTTTACAAAGAAATTTATTTCGAAATACGAAAATGCTTTTGTTCACTTACTTAATAAAAGAGAAATTTTCATTCCAATATTCTGGTGCCAATGAGGCATTTAAGAATTAAAATTAAGTGATCCAAAAATGAACCACCACCCTTGAAGGAGTTAAAGCAGTAAATCATATTATGTCAATCGTCTTATAACGCTGTTAAAAAATACCGAGAGGTAAAAACTGTTTACTTAATTCATTTCCTTTTAGCCTCTTTTCAAATGTTTAACTGATCTTCATTAATCCCGTTTACAGGGAGATCGCTACAGGTTTTTTCATTATAATTCAATCTTTTTTAATCTTTTAAAACCGATCAGATTAGTGTGCTTTTAGATTCTGCGGTGTCTGAATGGGGGTTGGCGAGTGTAGCTTGCAGGGGGCAGAGCCCCCTAGTAATAAGATCAATATTTGAAAGTAACAATTTTTTTTAATTTTATTTTTGCATCTTTATTAAGCAAAAGTGTTATTTTATGTTTTGGCGCATTTTAATTTTAGAAATGTAAATTCAGCCAAATAACTAAGAATTGTCTCGGAATTTTTTATTTATGATATAACTAATTTAACAATTAATCTTATTTGTTTACAATTTTTTTGTTGCTACTTTACAAAAAAAAAAAAAAAATCATATTATAATTCTTTTAAAACGCAAATATCGTCTGAATAAATTATTTCACATAATAAGAATAAATTGTGCATTTGAATTCTTAATACTTTTATAATTGAATGTAAATAACTGAATTTTCACAAATTTTAATTTATTAAAAATATGCTATAATTTTCATAAAAAAGGTATATTAAAAATTTCATAAAAGAAATTGTGAAACTATTTAATTAATCATGATTCTATCTATACTACTATTACTAACTCCATGATTTATTTTTTCTTCTGAAAATAAATGTGTTATTTTTTTATTTGTAAAAATGCATAACAAATAATGCGTAATGGAAAAACATGTAAAATAAATTAATTAAAATAATAAATTTTTTAAGGTTATTCTTAAAAAAAAAAAAAAAAAAAAAATATTGTGCAAATCTATAGATCATAATTTATTTTTTATTTTTATGTTTAATTTCAAGTAAAAATAGTGAAGTTTTTTTTTTTATATAAAGTGTACGACAAAATGTAATTTGTGTAGCCTAGTAGAGGATTCGCTTTGCTCACCCTAATTAATAAAACTGGTTTGTTTTTCCCTAGAGTAACTTACTACAATAAACTGTCTTTATATATGATACATAAAAAATAAGTCAGGAACAGTTTCTGCAATTGCAAAAGCATGCAAATGGAATACTGTAAAAGCACTTATTTTCGCGAGTTGTAATTTTTGCGAAAATGAAGATATCGGTGATTTCGCGAGCTGAAAATTTCACGAATTTTACATGAACAGAAACGAAAGTTGAAAAATCCCGAAACTACCTAAACAGAACACCTTTTGCATAAGGCATTTTAAGAAACTTCCTTTTGTCCGAAAAGTTCGTTCTATTAAATGTATTATTGTTTTTATTCAAGAAATGTTGTATAGTACTCAAGAAATAGTTGTAAGTATTCAAGAAATTTTTGTACTTATTTCTTATTTAAGTAACTGTAATCATTAAATTTTGGATAAATGAAAAATTTCTGATTTTTTATTATTATTATTATTTGAGGTGGAAAAAAAAAATTTCGCGAGGCTTAAATTTTCATGATTACGGCAGGCTCACAAAAATTGCGAAAATTAAAGCCTCGCGAAAATAAGTGCTTTTACAGTAAGGTGCAAGGTATTCCCATTAGAAGGTATTTATTCAAAAGGTTTCTTTTATCATGCAGCAGGACTGTGGAAATTGAGATGAAAAATACTTTTTTTCCTTGAATTTCTTTATCAATTTTCCTGATTTTCATTATTATTGACATATGAACATAAAATATTGCACTAGTGAGGTATCGGTTAATCGCAAAGTTCAGTAGAATATATTGCCATATAGCAAACCCAAAACAAAATAATAGTTAATAGGTTGTAATTAAAATACAGCAAAACCTGGAAAAGCATAATGTGTATGACAGAATTCTGCTTCAAATGGAAAATTTTTGTGGTTTCAGTGAAAAAAGCACAGTACAATTACAATACAACAGTATGTGTTTGCTAAAGTGAAAACTGACAAAAATGGAATTTTTTTTCTGGTCCCTTTTGATCACAACAGATTTTACTGTACATTCATTGTTGTTAAGTTTCTTTTTAAAGACGTGGCAGCAGGAGAGACTATTTTATTATAAAGTTTGACATTACAAAAGCTCTCACACAATATACAAATAATTTTTTTTTCAAGTAATTTAATTAGCCCCTGTACAGTTTTCTTAAATATATCTGTAAATGGTTAATAATCTATAAATATGTGGGTCAATAGCTTTTATTACTTCAGCCAATTTTTACTTTCCATGTTCCATAGTTTACGAGTAAAATGGCTGTGATAGACGGATAGACAGACACAGGAGTGATCTGTTTTTACTTTTTAAGTACAGAACCCTAAAATTCTGAAATAATTTTCAAAATTATTAAAATTAAAATTAATTTTTCCAGTTCAGAATGGGGAAAGATAAAAGGACCAAATACATTAAATTACTTATTAGCTAACGAGATCTTTCAAGCGGGCAAATGATATAGAAATATCACTTAATATAGCACTGCTTCATTTTTCTCTCATCTCATCCCATTATTGGCTAAGCTATTGCCTGCAGAGCTGCGAACCTTAGCAGCAGAAAACAAGTTGGAAATTGCTCGTCAAACGTGGCAAATGAGGTGCGTTCGTACTATAACTAGTTTTAAAATTATTTTTTGCACCCCATATTGTACTGAATGTATAATTTTTTGCACTTCATAACGTGCATAGTCTGATACATCATTAAAATGCACTTCCAATAATTTTTTCGGAACACTTTTGACTGTCCCTGTAATTAAACTATACATCCGATTTTCCTAAAATTTGAAATAGCTCAACAAAATTTTGCAACAATTATATCTTTAAAATTTCAGACCATTCGGAAGGCTGTAATATCATTAAAATGCACTTGCAATAATTTTTCCCATTGGCCGTAATGTAAAGAAAAACTTTTGGCTGTCCCTGTAATTAAACTATACATCCGATTTTCCTAAAATTTGAAATGGCTCGACAAAATTTTGCAACAATTATATCTTTAAAATTTCCGATCATTCGGAAGGCTCTAATACCATTAAAATACACTTTCAATAATTTTTCCCATTGGCCGTAATGTAAAGAAAAACTTTTGACTGTCCCTGTAATTAAACTATACGTCCGATTTTCCTAAAATTTGAAATGGCTCGACAAAATTTTGCAACAATTATATCTTTAAAATTTCAGATCATTCGGAAGGCTCTAATATCATTAAAATCCACTTGCAATAATTTTTCCCATTGGCCGTAATGTAAAGAAAAACTTTTGACTGTCCCTGTAATTAAACTATACATCCGATTTTCATAAAATTTGAAATGGCTCGACAAAATTTTGCAACAATCACATATTTGAAATTTCAGACTATTCGGTTGGGTAGTTTTTGCTCTGTTACATGCGGACAGACGGACGGACGGACAGACGGGCAGACTGAACGACGACTATAGGTGCTACGTATTTATATAATTACGAACGCACCTAAAAAGGGAGTTTCTTCATAGTTTAAACGAAAAAGGGAGATTTTAAATGTGTTTATGAAGAACAAAAAGTTATTTTATCTTTCATTTAAAAATTTAAAATAGATTAACAATTCATTCAACTTAAATATGATCATTGAAAAATATATTAAAAAATAGATAAAAGTTTGAAAAATAACATCTTCATGTTTTATAAATGAAATACATTACACAAAACCTTAAAATTTCAACAAATATAAAATTACATATAATTTTTTTCATTTTATCTGAGATAAAATGAAAATATTTATTAGAACTTAATTTACAGCATTTAATTTTAGAAGAAGTTGCAGACTTTACTCTCTTTAATAATTGAAGAATGGATGAACGGAATAATTTTTTTTCTTGCTAAACCAAATGTGTACTCACATTCAGTATTGCTGTGAGGAATGAATAAAAGTCTAAGCATTACATCAGATTTTTTTGTTCAATGACTTTCATTTTAATTTTTACTAATGCAATGCCATTGAACATCTGATCTCTCTTCAGCAGCAGTACAAGGAGGAATTTTTGTAACTTGAAGAGCACAGAACTAAGATTGCAACTGATCAATATCATCTGTGTAATTTCCTTTCATGAACACTCAGAACTTAACAAAACAATAACAACAACAACAACAAAAAAAATGCTTGAAAAAGATGCAGTTTCAATCTTCGCTATATTGCAAGCCTTACCACAATGCAATACATTATCTTTAAATGGAAATTTAAAAACCATACAGTCACAACACCTCACAAAATAATTCCATACATTTGAGAAAAATTCATTTCTATCAAATGGTTTTACAATTTGTACAACTTCACAGGTGCTTTCCCCAATGAGCAATTCAGCATCATCTTTCTAATTACTATCAATATAATAATTTAGGGGTACCAAAATCAGGACACACTCTCTTAGAATATTAGTTTTCACAAATGTCATAAAAAAAAAAAAGCTTGAAAAAGATGCAGTTTCAAATTTCTCTATATTGCAGGCCTTATTATGATGTAATACATTACCTTTAAATGGAAATTTTAAAACCATACAGTCACAACACCTCACAAAATATTAGGTTGTAACGAAAGTTTTCCTCCAAAAAAAGTTCTTAATAAAATTTAAAAAAAACAAACATGAAAACAGGCAGGTAGTAATCACCACCCAAATCTATGATTTTCTGCTAACATTTTGGTAGTTTTTCAAAGCCTTCGGCCCAGAAACTTGGAGGCTGCGAGTCCAAAAACAGATCAACCTCAATTCGGGCGTCCTGTGCAGAATTAAAGATAGCACCAGAAAGATGTATCTGCAAGTGTGAAAAAAGGTAGAAGTCCGAAGGAGCAATGTTGTGGCTATATGGTGGGTGTGGCAAGAGATCTAATTTGAGTCCATATAGAGTTCAGCCAGTGAATGCAGACACATGTGGTCTAGCATTATCTTGATGAAACATTACCTTCTTACACCGGAACACATTTTGACATTCTGCCTTGATAGCAGCATCAACACGGGCTAGCATCTCGCTGTACACCTTACTGTCTATGTTTTTACCTTTTTCCAGTTACTCTTTGTGGATAATACCACGGCAATACCACCAGATACAAAGCATTATCTTTTTGTTTGTCGCTTTGTGATGCTGCCGATGGGCTCACCGGGTGCAGACCAACCCCCTTTTCGGCTTGTGTTGTTGAAATAAATCCACTTTTCGTCACAAGTGACGATCCGGTCCAGAATATTGTCCTTGCGTTGATATTTGAGCAGATTAGTGCAGGCCTGAACACGTCTATCCTTATCTGCTTGAGTCAGCTCATGCAGCACCCACCGATTGAACTTGTACGTCAAGTTTATGCGATGCATAGCACAACTAATGGACATGGCACTAACGCCTAACTCCTTAGCTAGCTCTCGAGTGGTTGCATAATGATCTTCTTCCACAAGTTCTTGCAGGCAGGCCTCATCAACATCAGCAGGCCGGCCAAAGCGCTCTGATTCTTGGATGTCATAGTCATTGTTTTTGAACTTTCGGTACCAAACCTTTACAGTGTCATATGATACATCAGTAGTACCTAAAGCTGTACACATGATTCGGTGACATTCTGTAGCTGACTTTTTGCAACAGAACTGGAAGTAAATTATGGTTCTAATCTGCTAGCGTGATAAATCCATTTCAGACACCTTGTCCTTAATGATAACGATATTTTTTTACAAATTTCACACAACAGTGTTATAAAGCAAGCCTCTTTCTTTCAAATGCCAAAAATTGTTTGGCAAAATATGAGCAAACACATCAACGTGAACTGTTTGCACAGACAATATTAGCTGTGGCGGGAAACTTTCGTTACAACCTGATAATTCCATACATTTGAGAAAAATTCACTTCTATCAAATGGTTTTAAATCTTGTACAATTTCACAGGTGCTTTCCCCAATGAGCAATTCAACATCAACTTTCTAATTACTATCAATATAATAATTTAGAGGTACCGAAATCAGGACACACTCTCTTAGAATGTTAGTTTACACAAATGTCATTAGAATTTGTCGTAATAGTTCAAACAATAGAGAGTGCAACTTACAAATCACACTTTCCCTAGAAGAACCAAATTAAAATTAATTCTCAAAGACTGATGAGACACATACTAAAAACAAACTGTTTATACTATAAACTTTATATCTAATGATAATAGATAAAAAAAAAAGTATCTCTTCATGGGACAAAACTGACTGCCTCTCTTCAAAATTTTCAGGCATGAATTTTCTTTCTTTGGTGTTCTTCTGAAGTTGTGCCATCACTCCTGCATTCTGTTTACTTTTGAGGAATTTTTTATTAACAAAATGTTGTATTCTCTTTAACCCTGACCTATACAATTATGCAGGTGACCTTAAAGGAAAAGAAAAACCACTTTTCTCTTTTTGTGTGATTTAAAGTCAAGCCTACACCCACAGAATTGCATGGATCTTCCCTTGGCATAATCTGACATCAGATATTTTTTTAATATATTTTTTTTCAATAAAATATGATACTATTAATTACAGGAAAGCACCAAAACTTTTCACTTCTACCAAAAATCTCCTAATCATGAATATTTGTTAGAAATAGTAAAAAAATCTAAATTTTATATACACTTTTATTTTTGTTGGATTTGATTAGACTTTTATTTAGTTAGATTGACTCCAGAGAACCCGTTTCCACTGCTGTACGGTGCACTGTCGACGTGCATTGCACCACCTTAACCGAGCAGCATGGTTGGACTTAGTGATCAAAGGCTTATGGGCAGCAGCACGACCATGAAGTCCAAGCAGATGAGCAGATTACAGATGTTATTCATCGAAACAAGATACCTGGATGACTGTTGAAACTCTTGCCGTATGTGTGTCATTGGTTGGGTGCAGTTCTTCTGAATGAAATCAGATAACTCTATACTTCATGGCATCCTGTATGACACTGATGCCAATGTTGTTTCCGACAACATATTTAATGGTGGAGAGCATGATGTATATCAGGACTGCAGATATCGGCATTTGTATACGTGTCCAATTACTTTTTGGTAGATAGTGAGATAATGTATACACATAATTCCAAAATTTCATAAAAACCGATAAAATTCCGCATTGTTACTATTGGTTGTAATGCATACAATAATTCTGCTAGTAATTTATTGCTGAAAATTCTTACTCAGATATACAATATAACAATTAAAAATGACAATCAACACTGCTTAAAAAACAGTTTTCAGCTTATTAATAAAATACAAAACTGTACATACATACTGTAAAATGCATAAAAAATTCATATTCTTGATTTTTTTTTTTTTGCATTCCTTTTGTAAATTTTTATTCTGACTAATATTGCTCCTCCAATTTTTGAAACTAAATTTTTCCCTTTTTGTTTTATTCAAATAATTTCTAAGATTTACGATATTATAATATTAAACTATTTAGGTTTTTTAATATTTTGAGTTTTCTCTGTGAGCTCTATATGCCGATTAGCTTAACTATAATATATTTTTTATAATTATTAATGTATTATATTTTTACATGCCATCTTCATTTAGAATTTTGGTTAACATCGTTATATGAACTTGTAAGATAATTTGATTAAAAGGTAATTTTTATATATGTATATGCTATATATATAAAATCCCAATGAAACGATTAATTAAATGAATTATTTTCTTATATTAAATACAGTATTTATAGAACACTGACAGTAATGTAATTTTAGTATGTTGTTACAGTCACTTATAGCATGTTTTATCTTGATGAGAGTGTACATAGCATTTATAGTTATATTACAGGACTGTGCAAAAGAATACTAATATTTGAAATGAATATATGTTAAGTACAAGATTTGTAAAACACTGGCAGTAATGTGATTTTAGTATGTTGTTTCATTCTCCAACAGCATGCTTTTTCTTGAATAGTGTGTATATAGCCAGGGGTCTGTCCAGACTTTTTTCCCCCAGAGTCCTGTTTTTGTAATGGCTTTCTACATTTGTGAAAAGTCTAGACATAATTTTGTGAATTTGAAATGATCGTTATATTCAGATCATTGTTTATACTTATCAAGGGGTTTGAAGGTAATGTTATTTTAGTGTGTTGTGTAATACTGCTGTCCTTTGTAGGTAATGTTGTGCACTATATAATATAGTTTGAAGGCCTATTTACGATGGTTACTATGAATTTAAAATCATTTTATAATGCAAACAAAGTTTTAAATTATGAATATTGAAATTAATAGAAATTAGTTATTTATCACTGATACTAAATTATAAACTAAGTATTTACATAAAACAAAAAACACAAGGTATATGCTATATGCAATTAATCTGTCTGCCAGCTTGTCCATCCATACACAATTTAAATTTCTTAAGATGCTCTTAGCACAAGAAATTTTAATATATATAATCTTACTTGATCATAATATGGAGTGACAACACCTATGCTGTTTTCATCTTGATCACCCCAACAACTGGGCCAGTTCTTTTTCAGTTCAATTACTCTTTCAACAATTTCATAAACCTATTTCAACAGAATTAACTATTATTAATGGATGCAGAAGATTTATAATCTGAAATAATGCTTAAAAATTAAAGAAATATTTTAATATAATTATTTTAATCATGAGTTCTTATATATAAAGTGAAGCACATATTGATTACTTATAAACACACATATAATCAGTTATGAACATGTTACACAGCAACTTTAGTAAACAAAAACATCTTTTTGTATGAATAAAAACTCAGTAGTCTAAAGAATTTAAAATGCAATACAATAATCCTGTAACACTGAGTTTGATCATTTGCAAACATAAAAAGCTAGAAAAAAATATTTTTTAGTGTATGACTTGGTTACTAATAATATATATATATATATTATATATATATACTAGGGGGCTCTGCCCCCTACGAGCTACGCTCGTCAACCTCCGTTCGGACACAGCAGACTAACAGCACGCTAATTTGATCGGCTTTAAAAAGATTTTGGAAGATTGAATTATAATTTGAATCTGACATAATTTTCACCAAACTTTCCTTTCTCTTTTTAATATTCACATAAAAATACTTTTGTTAGAAATGAAATATTATGATCATCTTAAAATATCAAATAAATGTCTCGTGCAATTTTTAAATTTAAACTCTTTTGCAATATTATTTTTTATTCATTTTACGTAATAAGTTTAATGTGACGTAAATTCTCCTATATAAGACTTCCAACGCATGTTAATGAATTTATTATTTTACAATATTCTTTCTCTTTTAAAATTCATGTGTAAATATAGTTTTTATGACATAATTTTCAATGAGTTCCTGCTTTTTATATTTTCTGTTTATAATAGTCACGTGTAAAATAAATTTTTAATTTGAAGCAAACATTGTTTGTGCTGTTTATACAGTTGGCAACAGTTTAAATTAATACAATTTTCTAAAATATGTAAAAAATATCTCTTGCTTGAAATAAGCTTGCTAAATATATCTTGAAATGCTGAAAATTTGAATTTAAAATAGAAATAAAACCTCAAAAAAATGAGTCAAATAAAAAAACTAAATGCAGTCTACACACCGGGAAATTCTGACGCATAAAATGATTAAATTCCTATGTACAGTTTTTGCTCCTATAAAACTTTTTTAATGGAACGATTTTGTCCGACTTTGGCATTAAATATCTCTTAAAATAATTCTTCGATTTGAAAACTGTCTGCATCAGCGTGTTTATCAAACATTTCTCTATAATACTACCGATTTTCATATTTTTGTATGCAACAGTTTTTTTAATATTAACGAAGAAAGGCCATGCTTAAGCATTCAAATTGGATGCCGATCTGCCGGGAATATCTATGCAGATTTTCATTGGTCCATTTCCAAATCCAAACTTTTTTTTACATATAGAAGGATATAATACATACACATTAATTCAAACACTCGCATCTAGATAGGCAAGAAACTACTAAACAATGAACTGTATGGAAATATGTGGGTCATTCTACAAAAAATGCTACCTTTCCAGTACATGGCAGTTAATTTTTGACAGAATGAATATTTTAAAAATGTTTTATATAATAAAGCACATTAAAATATATATATTTGATAATAGAGGATTTCTGAATTTCTGTTTTTTTTTCTTTTTTTTTTTAATAAACAGAGGCACACACTTGTATGAGGCATACTTGTATACTTAAATTTTTCAAAATTTCTTAGGCAATATTTAAGAACTAACTATACCAAAATACACACACACACAATCACATTTGTAACTTAAAAAAATATTTACAGGCAGGAGGCAATCGTTTTTAATTTCAATTGTTAGCCATGAATATGCACATTGTTGTTTATTTTTAATTTCCAAATATCCCCACGAAAATAAGAGATGCCACTCAGAAATTAACAAAAAGAGGAAATTACACATGAAGTACATTTATAACATTTTTCACAACATTTACATATTAATTGTATAAACTGTATTGTATTGAATATGAAATTACATAGCATTTTTTTAATATTAAAATTATAATATTTTCTGCAATAAATATATTGCATTTTCATTCTTTGAGTTTGTTTTTGGCTCCTACATGAGCATGTTTTGTAGGAAATTAGATAATATAAATATTAATCATTTAAATAGTTACAAAAAACCTCATTGTTACTCATACAAAAAATGTAAATAGTATATGTTATTTTTGTAATTTATGTATAGCATACTTTGTATGTTTTGTATACCTAATATTTCAATACATTTTTACCATAATTAAAAACTATGATTTGATTTCAATACATAATAACTATAAAAGCAATTATTATAGTCAGGTATAAATCAAAGATATAAGAGACTAAAAACTAATATCAAAAATCAACTTTCAACTTTTGACTTTGATTTTGTGACAGCCCTGAACACATAATCAAACACTATTATATATTATATTATGTACGTATGTAAAAATATTATTGCATGCCATCTAAATAAGAAATTCGGTCATTTTTGTTATACAAACTTGCAAGATATATATTTTTTAAAAGGTATATTATATATATAGGTCACTTAAATAAGCCCCAATGAATTTGAAAAAGCATAATATCATTAAAATTCAATATTTACAAAAAAGCTCTAGGAAAATGTATTTAAATTTTCAGAGTGATTTTAAAATACATACACTTGTAAGTATACTAATTATTTTTAATAAGAACTCACCTCAGAAACTTTAGAAATTCCTAAAGATTTTTGAAATTTTATAAAAACTGAAGAACAGAGACTGGATATCTAGAGAAATTAAAATCACTACCAATTTTCAACAAACGTAAAAAATGATTTTTTTTTTTTTTTTTTTTTTTTTTTTTTACTATTTGATGGAATTTGCAACTGATTGATGAAATTCACAATTTTTGTTTTAGACCAATTCATGAAATTTGCGGTTTTATTTCACAAGCAACTGCTGAAATTTGAAGATTGTTCTGTGACCATTTCAAGAAATTCTTAATCAATCGACAAAATTAAAGTGTTTTTTTCTCCCCTCACCAAACCAATTAAGAAAATTTACAGGGGGTTTTGTGGTTGATTGACAAATTAATATTGTGGAATTCCGTTAATTCGTGGAAGAATCGCATGCCCATATCTATTATTTGCCTAAAAGAACATATCTGAATATTTCCTGAGCTACAAATTTAAGGAGTGAGACCAAAAATTATTCTCTTCTTGAGACGTATTTCTTTGCTCTGCTGATGTTGACCCCATGTGTGGCTTACATCAACACATTTTTTTTTTTTTAAATACAAATCCATAGAAATTGAAGATTGATTAAAAAAAAAAAGAAAAGCAAGAATGAAAATTGCATCCTTATGAACTTTTTGTTTCCTCCATTCTCGATTTAAAATAATAAGCATCATTTATTTAATAAAAAGAGGTTTTTAATTCCGATATATATGAAACTCTGTTTTTTTAACACTTTCCAACGTAGTTTAAAAGTGTTTATGATTTCAGTTTGTCTGCCGTCTGTACATGCTCAAACTCGTGTAAATATAGTCTGATTGCCATTAAATTCATAGATGTTATTGGGGTTTACCATGGCATTGAAAATTAAGTGTGTAGCATTTATGGTCCATTTACAAGGACACTCAAAACAATTCTGTTACACAGCGGTCTAAGGAGAAAAATCACTTGCAGTGTATTTTAATGCTATTACACTATTTTAAACATATTGAAATTGATCACTGAGGTGTACTACACAGTGCTTACTGTAGAATATGGTGTGCACAGAATTTATCATTCATTTACAGGGACACACAAAAGAATTTAGCTACAGAAGAAATTGAACAATAATTGATCTAACGAAGCCTACGAACAATAACTGCTGGAAGTGTGCTTTCAGTTGTGGTATGCGTTTTATATTTGAACTATTTTTTAATTATTACTTGGTGTGTATAAATTCTATAGATCATATACAGGGCTGCACAACAGTTTTCAAGTATATTTCCATTTATTCATAAAAATTGCTGAATGGAAATTTTCAATTGTGCTATTTGTTTAACTGAAATAACTTTCAGCATATTATGTAGTATACATACAAATTTATAGATCATATACAGGGTTGCACAAAAAAATACAATTATTTTTTCGACTATTGATAGTAATAACAGAAATTGTATTTTCAAATGTGTTATGCATTTTCCAACTTGTTTATTTAGACATCTTATTTCACCTTAAGGGTGATGTTTTGTTATAGTATTCTGAAGATGTTAATAAAAGGTTTCACAATCTATGCTGGATGCATGATGTTTCATACTTGTTTTTTTTTTTTTTTAGATATTTAGTTCAAATTTCATATCTTACCCTAAATAACCATGGCATTGAAAAATAAAGCATTGTGTATTTGTATCTCTGGAGATGTATCTCCTGTTACACTATTATTATGGAAATTAAAGCTTAAATCTTCAGAAAATAAATTAAGCATCAAGTAATGAGAAGGCTTTACAAATCCCTATATAAATCCTAAAAAAGGTAGATGAACTATGAATATTAATATAAAATTCTTTGGTTTAAATTTTTTTTATTGAAAATTCTATGCTCAGAAAACGTTTTTTTTTTTTTTTTTTTTTTTTTTTTTTTTTTTTGTAAAATAACCCATATATATTATATATACGCAGGGACAGCACATGCAGTTTTTTGGAGTGTGTGTATGTAAAGAATTCACATGATGCCTATTGGAGAAAAAAATTCTCCATGTTATGCATGAATTTCAGAATACTTAACAATTTCAATTCCAGATATTGCACTATGCTATTTTTCAGCATATATCCACGATGTATCATGCTCACCTTAGAATAGCAGCAAATTTACATAACTGAATATTTGTATAATTGATAATCCATGTAAGCTCAAGCTACTACAAAGTATGGATATATTTTTTTCTTTGGTAGGAAAATTTAACAAGTTCATTTCATCATTAAACAAAATATAACTTTTAAATCTGAAAAAAATACACATAAGTAAAATAATAGAATTGAATGCAATTAAAATTAAAATTACTTTTCAAAATTTTAAATTTTAGTATACTTTCAAATAACAAGTAATATATAGTTGTTAAAAAATAAATTTTACAGTGGACTTTTTAAAGTAGATCTTAATTATAGTAATTTGCATAATTTTAACTAATAACCCTTTCGGGACTAGTGGTGCATATATGCACCATCAAAAGATGCATGCAGAATTCGTTTTTGCTACCATTAATAAATAAAAAAAGTATTTGTCTTTTCTAATTAGAGCATTTTTAGTATTTTACAACTAAAGGGTAACGGTTTAAAAAATAGTGGTGCCAACCGAATAAAATTGCTGTAAGGAATACCCGTCCTGGAAGGGTTTAAAAAGATATAAACATAAAATGCAAGTTTAAATAATAATTACTGTTAGATTATAAAGTTTTAAAATAAGTTATTTAACTCTATTTCAGAAAATATCTGTAATTATTATGGTAAGAAATTTCAGTTTAAAAAGCTAGGAGATCCAATATGAGCTTCCTGGATTACAGTACATAAATGAAAACCATCCCCCCTCCCCCATAGATTTTTTTAAAATTTGTACCCCAACATCACCAAAATTTCATATGAAAGATATAAAAAATGTATTCCAATAAAGCTTTGAAATTCATTAAAAGTGATACTTTTGTATCAGTCGCATTTCAGAAGTTAACAGCAAAAGAAATCGCAAGAGATCCCTATTTACTTGCCTATTTTTATTATGATAATTTCAGCGGTGTAAGTGCGTAGTTGGATTACATGTCTTAAATTTCTGTTTTATTTATATTATTTTATTGATGAAGTTTTAATTTTGTTATAAATGGAACAAATGCTGAACTATTTATATTGTTTTATGTGCTAATGCATAAATCTATTGTACTAATTTAGCTGCACATGATAGATTAAGGAAAAATTCATGCTTGAAAATTATTTTTAAAAACTTAAGTCTACAAATTGAGATACAGTTTTCAAACAAATTCTGTTTGAAAGAACTTTATTTTTTTTATTTGATGGTGTAAAAATTGAAACTGTGTAAGGTTAAGCAGTTTAAAAAGTTGTAGTAAGGACAAAATTTATTGGTCAGGTGTTGCCATTGTTAATATGATGTCAGCATTACTCACAGATATGTTTTTGCTTTATAATACAAATAATTAAGTCTGTTTCAACAGGATTTTTAAATTACATTGGAGTATAGTACAAAAGTTGTAGCATGGCTGAACAAATAAACAAATGGAAATCATTAATACTTACATAAAAATATACGAGATTTTTCACCACGATTTGGTTAGTTAAATGATATGTGAATAAGAATTCTCTAACTTAATGGATATATACATATATATTTAAATGCAGCTGTCTTTTATAACTGTAATAATGACTTAATTGTATCCTATTCCTATGATGTTTTACATCATCATAGAAATCAATTAATTCTTTAAAGAGATTATTTATTTGAACATAACATAATAAAAAAAACTTCCAAATTCTGCATTACAAGTTTGTCACAATATATATTCCATTTTACAATAATTTACTGTAATAAGCTAACTGTAAAATTTAATTTATATTTCTAGTATGTATAGACATACATACTCAATATGAATTTAAAATTAAATGAACATGAATCTATAAACTTTAACTAGCAGGAAATAAATGACAATTTAAATTTACAAAATTAATATAACAATAATTTTTTGAAACTGAGAGCGACATATTTTCAATTTTAATCATAATTTTTATAAACTTATTTTTCTCTTTGCAAACTTATGTTGTATTATATTTTTATGATATAACAATTACTTTTGGATATTTATATGAAAGTGAAATAATCTAAAACAGAATGCCACTATTTGTCATTTTTATGTTTTACACATGTATGTATATATCTGGAGGAGAGAAGCATAACCTTAAAGATCAAAGGAATAATAGGCAAATAATTGCGTTACATAATATGAAAGACTTCACTAAATTGATGCTGCAGAATATTTACAATAACACTTATTTAAGAAAACAGTAATGACAGTAATTATTTTCTTGAACTGTACAATAAAAAAGCAAGGGTAATTTCATATGAAATAGCAATAATCTGCATACAAACTTAAAAAATTATACAAACCTCAGCATTATTATGAAAGGCAGTGCTATTACAGTCTTGAACATCTTCACCTCTGGCAGTGAAAAAGGTTAGAGGGTAATACTTTTTATGACGTGGCTGCTGACCACTAGCCTTTAAATGATTATCATAGAAAAGCTCAGATGTATACTTAATAATAGCTTCATGGGATCTATAGTTTTCACAAAGTAGTATTTTACAGGGAAAATCTTCAGGGTATAGATCATATAATCTTTCCAACAATGAAGTATGTAGATTTTTTTGTTGTGCAAACTGAGAATAGACTTCTGGACTAAGCTAAAAATAATAATAATAAAAAAAAAATAGTAATACAGTTTTAAAATCTAAAAATGTTTAATGATTGAAAAAAAATGTAAAATTACATAGACTAACTTCAAGAGAGTTTTAATATGCATACCTGCATGTGGTCCCCAGCTAAAACAATACGAGTATTTTCATTTGCTAGCGAAAGAGGCATTACAGCTTCACACTCCATAGCTTGAGCTGCTTCATCAATAAGTATATGTGTAAAGAATCCTAAAAAGATTAGTAGAAAAATCAATCAATTTTTCACCCCATAGATACTTACAGTTGAGACAATTCCATTGGCAAAATGTAAACACATTAAAACATTTGTAATTAATTTTTAACATTTTGAGTTTAATTAAGACTGTTCTTAAAAAGAAACTTTCTGTTTTCTGACATGTTCATGAAATCATTCAAGAACTAGTACGCTGTGGGTATCAGAAAAATTTCTTCTATACCATTCTAACATATTAATTTATAATAGCACCAATGATTATGAATATAAATCATGAATGCATTTCTTTAAATTTTACATTGAGTTACAATGATCAGTGAATGAATCAAACAAAACAACAGCATCCCTGATTAATAAAATTTAAAATTACATCAACAAATGCATTTTTAATTATTAAACTCAAACATAAAAGTTTATGCATTTCTACATGATAGAAAATAAGGTACAGATATAATGTTCATCGAAAAAAGCACTGGGCTAATATTCCACAAACAGGTCCACAGCCAAAGATTGACATTAAAAATGTGTAATTCTGGAAACAATATAATTAAAAGTGTATGAGAGCTACAGGAATGGACTTAATAATACAGAAACCACACTCACTAAACTGTATCAATAGATTGTGGACCTGATTAGGAATCTTTTTCCCAAGCATAGATTAGCAATGTCTCCTGTTAGTCCAGGCAATAGGGGATTTTACCTGGCAAAATTAATGGAAGTTCTGGAAATTGGCTTACTTTATGTTTTTTGGGTCGTTGAATCCAGATTTGTGACTTCCCACCAAAATTTCCCCCGGCACCCCCCCCCCCCCAAATTTTGGTAAAATGCCCCCCAAAAAAGGTTTTTATTAAAAAAATCAATTTTTTTATTATTTTAGGGGAAAGGTATCTAGAAATTCAGAAAGTAGACAAAATTTGCAACAAATTAGATATATGACATTATGACTTAGGATGAAGGGGAAATCTGCCTCAGAACATGCGCTGCGGTGCTGCGTGGACTAAATTGTGCAATTCCACTTAACCACTCACACGTTTACATTCGCCCTACCATTTCCTCTCTGAACTTTCTCTATAAGGTTTACTTTAAGTTTTTTGGGTCGCTGAATCCGAATTTTTAACTTCCTCCCAAAATCCCCCCCCCCCCCTCCCCCCCGAAACAGTTGTTTTTAACTTAAATTTCTTATTGTTTTAGGGGAAAAGCATTACGAAATTCAGAAACTAGACAAAATTTGCAAAAAATAGGATATATGACGTAGGATGAACGGGGAGCGAGGGGGCTGCCTCGGAACATGTACTGTGGCGCTATGCGCTCTAAGGTATGAAGTCCAGGCAATAGGGGATTTTACCTGGCAAAATTAATACTAGTTCTGGATTTCGACTCACTTTATGTTTTTTGAGTCGCTGAATCCGAATTTGAAACTTCCCACCAAAATTTCACCCGGCAACCCCTCAAAAAATTGATTTTTTGAAAAAATTTGGTTTTTGAGAAAAGCGCGCGGGGAATGTTCCAAAGCAGCCTCCCTCTCCCCGTTTATCCTATGTCATAATGTCATGTATCCTATTTGTTGCAAATTTTGTCTAGTTTCTGAATTTCATAATGCTTTTCCCCTAAAACAATAAGAAATTTAAGTTAAAAACAACTATTTTAGGGGGTTTTCAGGGGGATTTTTTTTTTTTGAAGGGGGGGGGGGGTTAAAAATTTGGAAAAACTTAAAGTAAACCTTATAGAGAAAGTTTGGAGGGGAGATGGGAGGGCATATGTAAACGTTTGAGTGGTTAAGTGGAATTGTGCAACTTAGTCTACGCAGCACCACGGCGCATGTTCCGAGGCACATCCCCCCTTCCCCTTCATCCTAAGTCATAATGTCATATATCTTATTTGTTGCAAATTTTGTCTACTTTCTGAATTTCTAGATACTTTTCCCCTAAAACAATAAAAAAATTGATTATTTAAATAAAAACCTTTTTGGGGGGCATTTTAGCAAAATTTGGGGGAGTTGCCGGAGGAAATTTTGGTGGGAAGTTACAAATTCGGATTCAGCGACCCAAAAAAACATAAAGTCAACCAATTTCCAGAACTTCCATTAATTTTGCTAGGTAGAGCCCCTATATGGTCTCTATTGCCTGGACTATGTAGAGTGATCAAACTATAGAGCGGAAAAATTTTGTGTGAACCAAGTACAAGCCTGATACCAAAAGTATACTACAGCAGAAAATTGTTAATAACATTTTTACATTAATGCATGATTAATTTTCTCTTTTAAAAGTCTCTTCTTACACAGAAGTAAGTATTAATCCCAAATATTCAATTTTAGAGAAAAAAAAAAAAAACAATTATTATTCTTTTAAAATATCTTTGTACAGCTATGCCAAAAAGACATTAGTTCTATTTTCCAGTATCCTGAAAAAGGACTTCAAACTGAAAGTGAGGATAGACAAGGGACATCTCACAGCTTCTTTGTTACTAACTCTAATCAAGCAAAGGTTTGAGAATCAGAATAGTTATATTCCATCAATAATAATTCAATTCCTTTACAACATTCCACAGTAGTGCTGGTATTATGTTCCAATAACCTGTTATTTTTGTAACATAACCAATTGAATAGAACCATAGAAATAAGTATTAATCCTAAATATTCCCTCATGGCAATGTTTCATGATTTTCATGTCCCTGAAAATCTATTTAAAAGAGCAAATTTTTTATTTTATTCCCAAGCACCAGCAAAAATCTAAAAAACTAACAATTCTTATTCTTTATTTAAGAATGGATTCTTTTACCATTGCTATCAATGGACATTTTAATTGAAAGGATTTTAACAGAATGTTTGAAACAATTTTGGGAAGTACAGATGATTTGTGTTAAGATGAATCCACACTATTAAAATCTGTTTATACAGTAAAAATTCTATTTTTGCACAACAAAAACTTAGCTAGTAATGATACTTTGAATTTCATTAATTATTAATGTTTCCTGGCACTAAAAGCACATTTTTTCTCGTTTTTAGAAACAGAAAATGTTGAAAATTCATAACTTGGTAAGCTTCGGTTGTAGAAGAAAGGATTTTTACTATTTTTCTTGTTACAACAACGAGAAAGTTTTTCTAAATAAAACTCATAGGACCCGTGAACTATATAAAATATTTTAATTTTGTAAATATTTAAAAAGTAATTAGTTTGACACAAATAAATTTTCTTATAGTCATGAACAGCATTCGAGATATTTTTGCAACTGGCTACTGGTCAACGATAAAGGACACCCTGTATAAAAATGAAACACTTTTTAACATGATTTGTAGAAAAATAGAGTTTAAAATTAATATTTTACTGCAATAAAAATGAAAATAAAATTATCAAATTTTGTTGTTGTTGTTGTTTTCAGATGCGAGTGACACTCAGTAAAGCAATAGATTGTTAGATGGCATTTGTTTATTTAAATCACTTATGGTAATCTGAAAAATTTAAACATTGTGCATAAAAATCCCATCTTTTACTTACCATAAAATATACCTAGAGAATGGTAGTTCTTGCTTTTTTTTTAATATCGACTCATATTAAAAAAAATATAATTATTTGCACAAAAATTAAAATTGCAACTTAATACAAGAGATAAAGCTAACTATAAATACACAAAACACCTTTTATAATCAGCACCCAATCGTTTGACAATATCCGCAACTTACTTTAACCCATCTCCCCATATTTATACACATAATGCACTGCACCCCCATATCAATGCATCATTATCTCCAAAACATAATTCTTTCTTTCATCCATACAAACAAAGTTATTATTTATATACTCTTAATCAAATTTCATATTGATCCAACAGGCATGAAAGTTGAAGCTCATCGTAAAAACGGAACTATATGCATAATACAAAATTATTGCTATATAAATGCACATGAACATGCAGAAATAAATATTATCAACAAAAATTTAAATATATACATATATATATATATCTGCAATTTAATTTTTCCCTGTCCCCGCATTTTTATCAATACAACATTATCTCAAAAACATAATCCTTTCTTTCGTCCATAAGAACATAAAGTGATTATTTATATACTTTTTATCAAGCTTGATCCAGCATGCATGAAAGTTGAAGTTCGTCATAAAAAACTGAATTACATGCATAATACAAAGTTATTGCTATGAACATGAAGAAATAAATATTATCAACAAAAATTGCAAAAAAACTGATTTAGGTACATAACATGTAAAATAAATATGCAACAAAAACTTTCTTTTATTAATATAGATAACAGTTGGCTTGGTCTAACACTGTTGGTATCACAAATAAATTTTGGTTTGCTGCAGACACTGAAAATTCTGCTACTGGAGAGCTATGAATTAACATCACTTATAAAGCAGGGGTGCAGAATATGCCCGATCGGGCGATCTAGGATCGGGGGAAATTTTAACCACCTGGGGAAATTTTGCAGAAACATACAATTGATTTCGATTTTAACAACGAATTCCATAATTCCCTGGGATAGAAAATTTTTTCTACAAATAAAAAGATCCGTATGGCGACCTTCACAAAATCGATCTTCGATTAATATGTACCGTAATATCAGGGTGTGATGTAGTAATCACATTTATTTTTATTTGCATTCGTATCTCGCCATTTTAAATGATTTCATTTCGACTCAACGCATCGTTCAAATCGCTTTTTTCTTCTTTCCTTCTTTTACTGAAAGTAGGTTAGCTTTTCCCCCTTCCTCTGATCTATTTTTAGACACGCGTATTGCAGTGACGTCTGGCTGCGTAATGAAAAGGGTGTGTCTTCGTTCGGCGAATTAGAAAAGTTAGCTCTCTCAGAAAGGTTTTGTTTTCCCTTTTTTTGTTTTGGCTGTTTTCATACGCGCTAATCATAATACCTAAATTTAATTTAATGAATAGATTTAAATCAATTGTGAATGTACTTTTGTAAACCCCATTTTCATAGTATATATGCAAAATGCAGCCAGTTTTTTAACAGATTTACGAAAGTTTTGTTATTGTATTATTTTTGACAATGTGATTGTCTTTTGGATTTCAGGCCATGCGCTCGAATTCAAAGAGCGATTTTAATAAGACTGTACGATGTTCTTCAATAGCTGTTTTTTGATATCTAAAAGTTTATCTTTGATTTCCGGCTTTTTTTAAGTTGTGCATTTTTGATTTGGACAATTTATTATCAAGGCATTCTCTGAAGAATTATCTGAACCAGCATTAATGTTGTCATGGAATTACTTAAGTTTTTAATAATGCTATGTGGAACGTTTTTCTAATATGTACAGTGACCAGATTATATACCTCCTGTTTAGCCTCTCTCCCTTCTCAAGAATAAAGTTGGATTTAATACGAATATGTGTACTCATTAATCAAGTGTCTTGTGTCAACTGTTTGTCATTTAAGTAAGACAATTCTTTTTATTTTTACTGCAATAACATACGATCATCGGCAAAATATTTATTCACAGCACTTAATTAATTCTTTCTCTTTTTATTTACATCACACAGGGGTGATTTCTGTTCTTAATTTTCCGAAAATTAAAAAAAAACCAGTCATCAATCAGAAAATTCAGACATAAATATACCGCGAATGTTGTCCAAGAACTAAGGAAAAAAATGTGAATTTCATCCCAAGATCTCAAAATAACCGCAAATTTTATCAAATGATCATGAAAAAACCCCGCAAATTTCATCAAAAGGTCTCGAAAGAACCACAAATTTTGACAAAAGATAGCGAAACAACCACAAATTTCGTCAAAAGATCACAAAACAACCACAAATTTCGTCAAAAGATCACAAAACAACCTCAAATTTTGACAAAAGATCGCGAAACAACCACAAATTTCATCAAAAGATTGCAAAACAACTGCAAATTTCGTCAAAGAAACGGGGAAAAAAATCACAAATTTCATCAAAAGATCGTGAAATGAACGCAATTTTCGTCAAAAGATAGTGAAACAACCGCGTATTTCGTCAAAAGGAGCGAAATAACCGCAAATTTCGTTAAAAGATCGCAGGAAACTGCAAATTTTGTCAAAAGATCACGAAAGAACTGCAAATTTTGTTAACAATCGCAAAACAACCGCGAGTTTCATCAAAAAATGGAAAAACAACCACGAATTTCGTCAAAAGCGGGGCAAAATAACTGCGAATTTCGTCAAAAGGAAGGCAAAATAACAGCAAAACTCGTCAAAAGATTGCGAAATAACCTCAAGTTTCGTCGAAAGATCGCTAAAAAACGCAAAATTCGTCTAAAGATCGCTAAAAAACGCGAATTTCGTCAAAGGGCCGCGAAAAAAACATAGTTAGTGCTGGGAGTGAATTTCTCCCCCTTCCCCCACTCTGCTGTAACCTTTCAGAAAATTTGCTGTGAATTTCAGAATTTTTTTTTTCACTCAGAATCACCCCTGACATATATACTCGCGCATAAGTTGAGAAATATTGGGGAAAAAAATTCTGTACCTATGGTAATACAGCATTTACCTATAATATACCGTAAAATTTTAAGGAAATTTTCATGTGGATTGGGGGAAATGTTGGGAGTAGAAACATTTTCTGCACCCCTGTTATAAAGTATTACTTTTATATAACACATTTTTTAAAATTAAAAACAACGAAAGATTAACAAAAAAAATGAAAAATAAGAATCTTTAAAATTTACTTAGTATGGTTGGTTATGTAACTTAGTTAGTGGTTACTTAGTATGGTTTTATTTTATTAGTAAAACCAGTTTAAACTTCATAGTTTATATGAAAATTATATTATTTAACTTTCTATTTGCATTTCTGAACAGAATATATACATTGTTTTAACATACATCATAGCATTTTTAAAACATACTGACAATATTAATGTTTTTATGTTGTATACAAATTTATTGCTGATACATCTAGCAAATATAAGTATCAATAATGAATTATAAAATAACATAAACTATCAAATTTCATTTCACAGATTTTTTTGCCAATTTTCTAAATAAATTTATCTAAATCTTGTATTAATAGTGCTTACTAAAAGATAATGCATAATAAGAAAAGATACAAAAGGAATCACAAAAACTGAAATCCATCTAAAATATAGGTGCAAGTTTATTCAATATGTATGCAAATCATTATATTCCAACAACTGTTTAAGTTTTGCACAATAAAATACATAAATATGTAACTGGTTTCCACATTTAAAAAAACTGTACATAAGAATAAGTGCTAAATGTAGGAATACTGCAATATAAGAAGAATTTTTTTTTTATGTGAAAAGAAAAAAAAAAAAAATTTCAATATTATGGTATGCTTAGAATTTACTTGCAGCATTTCAGTACAAATTACCAAAATATATCATTTTTACACAAAGTTTTAAAGCAAAATTATAAAATCTTAATTAACAATTTTTTTTTCTTTCGCCCATGATTTAATGTTCTGCTATTTCTAAAATTCATATATTTCTTTAACACTTCAATATCTTTTCAGAAATTGCATTTGTTATTGCACTTTCATAAATTGCACTGAAAATTTTATTTTTAAGAATAGGGAGTTTCTAAAGACTATCAACAAAATTCAAATCGTATGGAAAACAAGCTTATATTGACATTTTTTCTTGTAAACAACTGAAGTGATTTCTGTAATTTTTTTTTTTTTTTTTTTGTAATTATAATTAACTATATTTTGATTGTTTCTTTTTCTGGAAAAGCAATTCCTTTTCAGAACATTAATTTAGAAAAAAAAAAAAAAAAAAAAAAAAAAAAAAAAAAACTTGTTTGCAAAATCATGTAACTATTGCAGTTTTCGTTTCTTGCTGAAAGATTGGTCAATTTATAGTTTATCTACTGCTAAAACTATGATTTTTTTTTTTTTTTTTTTTTTTGTCATTTCAGTAGTTTCTTTGAAAAAGTTACTCAAATGTCAGTCACATTCCATGGGATTTCACAAGTATTGCTGCTTCTAGTTTTAAGGATCCTTAGTGCAAAATAAAAATAAGTTCTTGAAACTTTTTAGTGACCATAGGAACCCTGTAAATTACAACACAATTTTAAGCAACATTTTCTGTTAATTTTCAATAATGTACTTTAATATTTCGGTGACATATTTTATTGCACATCTTCTACTAACCTACACAATTTAAGGTAACTTTAAATTCTAACATCTGCACTACTCCTTGTAAGACTTCGTTTTGTTTCAACTTTACTGACTTGAACCATATGAAATATAATTAGTCTAATTTAATTTTGAACAATACAGAAAAGAGATTTTTTTTTTTGGTGTGTGTGTGTGTGGGGGGGGGGGGGGGGGGTAATTTGAATCCTAATTTCTATTATTTGCTTTTACTCTTTACTTAATGTTGTGTGTGTGAGGGGGGGGGGTCCTAACTTGAATCCTATTTTCTATCAGTTGCTTTTACTCTTTTCTTAATGTTTAATTTCTTTAATTATTCTATGTGTTCTTACAAGCAGTCTAGTGTGTGTGTGGAAGGGAGAGGGTGTCCACCTCATATAATAAACATTATAGCTTATAAAGTGGCTCACTATTTCCAATTGCCAAATGTAACCAGTCTCCTTGAATTTGGGCCCAATATAAGAAATTCTATTGAAGTGTTTGTTATAAAATAAAATTAGACTACATATATAATTTGTTTATAAGTTAAATTCCGTAAAATATACTGATATAGAATCTAAGAAACATGAAGGAATAATTCATGAGTTCTATTGAGTCAAGGATAATATTCCAATCAGCTTGTAAAATTTCACACGTAACAAAGGAACGTCCCCAACCCACAAATTAAAGAAAATATGAAACTTTGGAAATATGTAGGGCTCATGGAAGTATGTAATATGCAATATTTTTTTGTCCAAATTAATTTTACTCCAAAATATGCTACGACTTCACAATAACTCATTAATAAACAGTGAAAGAGAAAAAAATTTTAATTAAAAATTCTTTCTAATAATTCTGTCAAAAACTAACATGTTACTAACAAATGATGTATAATAGAGCATATATAATAACTTATATTATTTTCTGTGTTTTAAAATTTATTCCTTTTTTTTTTTTTTTTTTTTTTTTTTTTAATGACAGATTATTAGCCTTTAACCCTTTGAGGGGCAAGCAATAATGTCTCTATAATATTGAATTCTCACCGGAATAATAAAAAAATATATATTTTTTTAAATAAGGAAGAGCAATTTTTTAACAATTTTCCCCTAAAGATAAAAATATAAAATTTACTTAAAAGTTTCTGGTGAGAACCTTGTTTAAATTAGGTGGGATATATTTTATCCCACCGCCCCTCAAGGGGTTAAGCCACAAGTTGCTTGTTATATAATTATTGTAATAAAACCAGTGAAAATGGAGCTTGTGTATGGTGAAATCTTGCTGTAAGCTGAAAATTTCCATGCTTAAAGTATACAATATTGTTAAAGAACGATGTATCTGCTAAAGACATAAAATTGCCATAAGCAGAGCTTTCCTCTGGTGCCTTACAGTTCGTTTTAGCAAATTACACTGTATAACATACAGTATATAGTCTATTTTTGTTTAAATAGACAAGAAGTATAACTTAATAATACAAGAAAGATTGTATTTTCATACACAATAAAATAAGAAATGTCAGGTAGTCTACAAAATGCATATTACAGTTTTTAAAATTTTTGTTTTGAAAGTTTGTTTGTTTTCGACAGAACTAATAAAATGAAGCAATTTTTAACATTAAACTGCTTCTTCATTTCTTAACATTGTTGAATAATATAAGGTCAAAAAATATTCAGGATTAAAATTTACCAACAAATTTGTTCAATGAAAAATAATTGTGTACAACAGAATAAAAGTTAGTAAAACTTACAAGGGAATGTTCCCAACCCTCAAATAAAAAAAATTATGAAACTTTAGGGGTATGTATTCCCCCAAAGTTTCATAATTTTTTTTTTTTTTTATTTAGGGTTGGGAATGTTCCTTTTATTCACTTACTTTTATTACTTTTTGCAGCATATACAATTTGAAAAAAATAACATGATTATATAATAAAATTACCCTTTTCTAAGCCGAGTTGTACCAAGTACCTTGATGTGCTAAGGGTAGTTACAATAACTCTATGTTTTTTTACATCTTCAACAGTAGGCATATTAAAATTCCTATCACTGCCAGCAGTGGAAACTAAACAATATTGTTGCACAGTAGGATGAACTGTAGCAACCCAACGATGTCTATAATAAATACGCAAAGGAGTAGCTTCTATTCTTCCATCAGCAACTTCTGGATGCAAGTACTCTCGAATGTAAATATCAGCAGCACTGTAAACAAACATATTGTATTAAATTAATAAAATAACAAATTATACCAGAAGTAGTACAATAAACTTTAGAAATATATGAAGTTTAAAAATACCAACATAATAGACGACACTCAATAACCAATCTCAAAGAAGGCAAAATATTTTATTAGACATAATTAATAAAGTATTACTTAAAACTGTTATGACAACTGAAATTAGCACAGCCTTTAAAAAGTAATTATTTTATTTGAAGGAAGCTTTATTTTTTCTTTTTTTTTTTATGATTGTCATTAAAGTCAATTGTATTGTCAAAAGTCTTTTCTACTCAGTTAATACAAAAGAATATTTTAAAAGGATTAGTAGCGTTAATCTGTTACTTATAGATCAATTTATCTTCACAACATATTAAAAGTGACCTATTTTATTTTATAACCTCTTTATGATTTTATTTTGTCACCAGCAGGGTTGGCATGGTTTAAACCAATTGGTAAACCAACTAGTTTTTTTCTCAAAAAGTTTTTTTTTTTTTTTTTTTTTTTTTTTTTTTAGAACAAATCTAATATATTATTTTCTCATTTTTGTAATTTAAGTGTTTGAAATTATTGGATATAAATAATTTCTACTTTTAATAGCCTAGTGAGTCTAGGTCATGTTTGTATGCATGTAGAACGCAAATTGCATGTGTTGATGAACATATCTGAAGCTCTAAAGAGAAAACTTAAAACATGTGAATTTAGTAAAGATAAAATAGATTAAAAATATTCAATATTTAGAATAAAATATTTTCCTTTGAAGAAAACACAGATTATTTACAATTAATAACATAAAATTACCTTTAAGATTTCAGTCAAACTGTAAAAGAAAATTTTCTTGATTGGGGAGATTATCTTTTAAGAATAACAAAGAAACTTAAAATATTAAGTTGAATAAGAGGACATTGAAAAATTGGGTGCTAGTTTAACTAAAATATGTAATAAGATATATTTAAATCCTTTATTGCATAATTGAACCCACAATTTAGATCTGACATGAAAATGGGCGGAAAAACAAGATAGGTTTACTTGAGACATAATAGAAAAAAGTCTCATAAAAAAAGCCTAAAAAGATATATTATTAATTTTTAAATTAGACCTTTAAAAGTAATACGTATTATAACATAGCTTAGAAAAAAAGCCTGTGTATTAAGTCTGATGGCTGTTAAAATGTTTTAGCGGATGACAACTTTTATAAAACTACTTTCCATCTTAAGATCAATGTTCTTAGCCCAGCAGCAGAATTTTTTTCTGTAGTCTGCAACACAAGTAGAAACTGTAAAAACAGTCTGCAGAACTTAAGGACAAACGCTCTCTTTCCAATCCCTCATGCACTCAAACCCCCCAAGTATTTGCGATTAACATAAAAGGAAAGTACTTTTTAAAGTAATTTACCTTTGCCCTCAAAATTTTTAACACCATTGTCTGAAAAATCTTTCATAAAATTGTCAAAATTTCTGAGAAGTTAGAAAACAAAATAACAGTAACAATAACATATGAACACCAATTCCTAAAATTTTTGAAAAGATTGATGCAATCTGATAATATAAAAAATTATGTATAGATGTGATAATACAGGGATGAAAGTGCACTAAAGCCACTTTGGAACAGCAAAAATCTAATCTTATAGCAATAAAATCAATTTTTGTAGCAACAAATATCTAATTTTTTAGCAACAAAAAATCTAATTTTATAGCAACAAAAAATCTAATTTTGTAGCAATAAAAGCTGTTTTTGGAACAGATTGAAATTCTGAGAGAATCAAATTAGAGTAATTCATGCAAATACTATATGAGTAATTCTAATGCAATGTTTTACCTAGCAATCTTAGCTAGTTGTCCAATTCAAAATTCGACATGCGTTCACTCAAAACATGGCTAACTAATATTTAACTTGCTACTCAGCTATAAAAAAAACTCGTGAAAACATTAATGTTGCAGCAAAATTTTCCGCGATTCTTTGATGGAATTCACCATTTTTTCCTCGATCTTATTTGACGAAATGCCTGTTATTTCGCGATCTTTCAACAATGTGCGCGTTTTTTTCGCGACCTTTCGACGATGTTCGCGTTTTTTCTTCACCTTTGGACGACGTTCGCGTTTTTTTTCGCGATCTTTCGACGATGTCGACGTTTTTTCTGCGATTTTTCGACTATGTTCGCGATCTTTAGACGATTTTCGCATTTTTTTTCGCGATCCTTCGACGATATTCGCGTTTTTTCCGCGATCTTTCGAGGATGTTCGCATTTTTTTCGCGATCTTTCGAAGATGTTCGCGTTTTTTTCGCGATCTTTGGAAGATTTTCGCATTTTTTTCCGCAATCTTTGGACGATTTTCGCACTTTTTCCCGCAATCTTTCAACGATGTTCGCGTTTTTTTTTCGCGATCGTTCGAGGATGTTCGCGATTTTTTAGACCTTTCGACGATGTACGCGATTTTTTAGACCTTTCGACGATGTACGCGATTTTTTGCGACCTTTTGACGATGTGCGCGTTTTTTGCGCGATCTTTCGACGATGTTCGCGGACTTTTGACGAAATTCGCGTGTTTTCCGCAATTCTTTCATGGAATTCACCTTTTGTCCTCAATCCTTTATGCGCGTTTTTTCGCGACCTTTCAACAATGTTCGTATTTTTTCGCGACCTTTCAACGATGTTCGCGTTTTTTTTCGCGACGTTTCAACGATGTTAGTGTTTTTTCGCGATCTTTCGACGGTGTTCGCGTTCTTTTAACGATTTTTCGACGATGGGCGCGTTTTTTCCCGCGATCTTCCGACGATGTCCGCGTTTTTTTCGCGGTCTTTTGACGAAATTCGCATTTTTTCCGCAATCCTTTGACGAAAGTTACTATTTTTCCGTAGCCCTTTGACGAAAATTGCTATTTTTCCGCAGCCTTTTGACCAAATTGACGTTTCTTTCAAGATCTTATGAGAAAATTTCGTTTTTTCCTTCGCAGTCTTTTGACGAAACTCGCGTTTTTTTCGCGATCCTTTGACGAAATTGGCTATTTTAACTGCAAACGATTAGCGAAATTGTTTTTTCGGCGAACATTTGTCGAAATTCGTGATATTTTCATCCGAATTTTCGGATTAAAGACCGATTTTTTTAAATTTCTTAAGAAATCACCCCTATGAGGATTGGCTCGTTTAATAATGGGCGTTTCACGATCGCGTCTCGAGAGTTTTCTCCATGAATTAATTTGTATTTTAAAGGGAATCGAGCTTCATCAATCGCATGTGACGCGGATCGTATTATTAAGGCACATGGCAAATAATTTCTAGAAACTTTTTTTTCTTCTAACAATTGAAAAATACTTTTAACTTTAACAATTGAAAAATAGTCTGCAGACCTTCTCTAGAGTCTGTGACGTACGTCGCAGTGTTGCGCCGATTCTGCACCTGGGGTTCTTAGTAGTCTAAAAAGCTGGTAAATAGATATTTCTGTTTATTTTGCTGTCGCCCTTTTTTTTCCCCCCCAGAAGAGAAGTGTCAAATGACAATACACAATACTTCTTAAAACATGTAAAGACTCTACTGCTAAATTCAAATCATTCCAGGAATTCTTTATAAAAATCTTTATTTTCAATAAAAGATAATTGTTCATGTAGTGTTCTAACAGAAAAATCAGACATCTCGGATAACAAGTATTTCAAAGAAACTAGCCGCCCTTGGTGACGAGTTTGGTCTCCCTTAAAATTTATGTTTGGGAAAGCATGCTAAGCATTGTATCATGTTAATATTATTCATAAGTTAATTTACTTGGATTCCCTTAAATATAATTAATATAATCCCTTAATCTAATACTAGTTTTGGTTGCATTAAAATATCCCAATTTGTTGATTTTCTGTAAGCAAGTAGACCCTATTGGTTTACAATGGAAGTCTATGGGATTTTGCAGAAATATCAGATATCGTCAAGTTGGCGACTAATTTTGGTCACCATATTTGGTGGTATATCGCCAAGTTGGTGACAAATTTTGCATTTGGCGACAGAATAGGGTACCCTCTATGGTAACCACCTTATAGGTATGGAGATGCATTAAATGCTGTTCAATAACCAATGAGATGCGTTTCATTCGTGCATTGCCATTAAACATTTAACAAATAATCGCGATTTCTGTGCCACGTACGATAGCGTAATATATATATAGATTATTTTGAATAGCCATGGGAAAGTATATTATACTTATGAAACTACATCATATATTTATTTATAGTACTTAGTAATCAAAAGATCATACTAATTGAATCATACTAATGTACAATAATGTTTAGTTTTGAAAATATTAAATAAAATACACATTTGGAAAATGATCATGATGATTTAATTCCAGAATGTTATTAACTGAAAAATCTCCTTTGTATTTTTTAACAATTGTACTGCATCATGTGTATCTTCATGGCAATTTTCTAAGTTTATTTATAACTCATTATATGCTTTCTCTTGAAAAAATACATTTAGCTATAAAATAATTGCATGCTGTAAATAAAGAAAAAAAATTGAAGAGAAAATATCAAATAAGGAAAAAAAGTTATAAATTATTTTTGAGAAAAAGTTGCACTATCTTTAATGAAATTTGCATTTACAACTCAACTACTTTAATTAAAAATATTATGTGAAAGGTTAAAAAAACAATGATATAAATAATTATATTAAGCTATAATAACTATCCTTAATAATAAATTATTCAGCTTTCTCTTAATAGCCCATTAACCTCTCACTCTCACCTAATATTTACAATGCCACTCAATGTCAAAGACAAAATAGTATATATATTTTTTTCTTTTCTTTTCTTTTTTAATGAGTGCATACAGTTAATCTAAATCAATTTAAATCAAACTTTAAGTTTGATGATCTAACATTAATAGAAACTGCTTTCAAAGAAACATTAAAGTTTGACATTTTTTCTTTTTTTTTTTTTTTTTAAATAAAAGTATGCTATTTTGGGCAGCATGCAAAAAATAAATATTTTATGAGGACAAAAAAAAATGTGAGATGAAATTACGCTCATTATATTTAGCTTACATTAAATTTATTGCATAAATTTAAAGTAAAGGTATAAAAACTGACTACTTTACTTACCTATTAGAATGAGTGCACACTAGAATCCGAGAGCCAGGTGAATTTAATATCATCTTAACAGCTTGGGCCAGAGTAAATGTCTTCCCAGTACCAAATGGACCAATAATTAAAACTGGAGGTAACTTGTGACACAAAGGTAAAGTAATTGCATATACAGCTTCTTTCTGTCTTGGATTCAGCTTCACATCAAAACCCATATCACTATAAATATTACAAATCAATACAAAGGTAATTATTTTTTTAATTATAAAACTAAATTTTTAAACAAAAAATAATTGGTTTAAACTAATTAAAAATATCATCAAAGCTTTTGCTTGTCCGAACAATTTAAAATTATATATTTTGGAAAATTAATAAATTATAAATAAAAAATACAATACTACGAAAATATTTTATAAAATATGTATATCTGCACTGTACTATTTTAAACGTTTAAATATCCACCCCTTTTTTACCGTATTCCCCCGCATTAGCCGGCATGCCGGAAAAAATCGAGGTTCACCAGCATGCCGAAAAAACTCGTATTTACCGCATGCCGGAAAATATGAGGTTTCGCTACTGGAGGACGGGCGGCTGATTTATTTTGATTTTTCTAACAACATTTTTCATTTTAAGGAAAAAACAACTTTTCTCTCTGTCTCTGCCTATATATATGATGACGACTTTATATATGATATGTGGTTTGATCTGCCGGAGCAGAAAACTTATGACTTTATAAAGGCGTGGAATCCATATTTTACAGAACGACTGGTAAGGAAAACTACGATACACAGTTATATTGAGCGCAATGGCCGATGGAACAAAATTGAAACCAATTTTAATATTTAAAGGTTTAAAAAATCTTCCAAAGGATGTTGTAGTCACTGTGTCCATGAAAGGTTCTTTGTATAGTGACTTGATGAATATATATAAGCAAAAAGTTTGCCTAATTGTTTTTTTAATCGCCCTAATTGTTTTTTAAAACCAAAATCCGTCTAAGTATTGGGCAATGCAAAACCCCACCTAAAAACGACTGTTAGATACACTTTTAAACAACATTATAAAACAGAGCTTATAATTCCTGGAGGTTTGACACCATTGTTACAGCCCACAGATGTGCATGGGAATAAGGCTTTCAAAGCATAAATTAGACGTTTATGGAGTGATTGGCTAAGAAATGGAGAACAGGAATTCACGAAGTCTGGTAAACATCGCATCGATCTGCTTCGTATCTTACTATAGCTCTCTGGGTAAAGACAGTATGGGAAAAAATTTCCGAAGTCTTAATTAAACAGGCGTAGTTAAATTAATGTGGTTTAACTACGAAAAGAAACAGACTTTTTACACAATCGTTTGAAAGAACTTATTCAAAAGGATGCTATTCCTGGTTCTGATGCCAAAGACGAGACTTCTTGTCTAACAGAGGAAGAAAGCAAGTATAGTGATAATGAATGATTAAATATACAGCAAATTTTGTATTTATAATTTAGGACTAAGAATGGAAAATGCTGAAAGTCCAAAAGAGGAAATTTTTCAAGAGTGCAAAAAAAAAAGAAGGCAAAATCACCTCATTTGCCACGTTTGATGAACAATTTTCCGACTTGTTTGAACTATTACTGCTAAGGTTAGCACTTCAAGCGTTTTCATGTTTGTTAAGCTTGACATTTAAGACATTTTTTTTTCATTAAAAAGAAAGATTTTCGATTTCTTGGTACTTTCAGCGTTTTCTATTCTTATTCCGCTGATCTTTCTTATTGAATAAAACCCTGTATTTCAGTTAAATTTAGTTTTTTAAATTATCATATAAAATTATATTTTTGATGTAATGTAAGCACATATTTTTCTCTTTATATATTTTGATATTATATTTTTTTCTTATTTTATATATATTAAGAATATTTCTCTTCATGTAATAATTTATGAGATAATCTATTTCTACATTGTAAATATCGGATGGGTGCTAGGCAGAGAGCTTTATGTGAAATGGTATATGAGACACATGAAATATGTTTTTTTTTATCTTGAACATGTAAAAAAAGTAAACTAAATAATTAGAAAAGTGAGGACAAACTCTATATTGCACCCCTCCTCACCAACACCAATTGCTGCTACTGAATACAGTTAATGAACCTCATTCCTTTCCAATTTCGAAGATCCTCGCTTTTTCCGGCATGCCGGGAAAGACCAGGGACTAATAAAAAAAAATCTGGTCCCCCTCGAATTTTGCAGCATGCCGGCTAATGCGGGGGAATACGGTACATGCTTTCTTTTAACTGACAATTATGTTTGTGTGTGGCAGTCAAATCTTGTTACTCATTTTACCCCCACTTCCTGCTGACATAGAATTTTGGAATTTGAATGTATATGTATTCCTGGGAGCAATACATGAATTGGACATTGATTTTCTTTTTAATTCGATCACAAAGGGGCCCTTGGGGGAGGTGTGGGGGGGGGGGGGAAATTTACTTAATGGTTACATTTGATTTCCAATGGGGGCATCAGCTTCAATAATGAGTATTTATTGAAAAGTACTAAAGACAGGGTTACCACAACAGTACCAAATTTCACCGATGGTGTCGGAATATCGCCAATGTTTGGCTAATTTGGTGAAATATTGCCAAATTTGACAACAAAAATAAGTTGTATGAAGCCAACTTAACGATAGCTGGCTAATTTGGCGAAATTCCTATTTAAATCTATTAATCTTCGATAATCGAGCTCACAGCAATTTAACTTAAACTCTGTGCATTTAAAAAAATTTTTCATGATTTTCCTACTTTTTAGCGCATTTAAAAATATATATTTTTTTTTTCTACATTTTTGTAAATTATTTTTTTAATTTACATTTTTATATCTCATTAAATTATCTATTGTCAATCTTTGTTATTGATAGTTTTTTTTTTTTTTGAGTGGGGAGGATTACTCTAAAAGGAGAGTGGGATGCATATTCTAATACATAAATTAAGTTTCTTGCTTTAAAGCTCCTGTGCATCAATTATGTGTAATGGTTAAACTTAAATTACTAAAATTTAAAAAATGTTTTTCCCCTTCGATTTTTAAATTAAATATATATATATATATTTTCTCTTACGTAGCAGGAAAAAAAGGCTGTATTTGTAGCTTGCTAATTGGCAACAACCACAGCGACAATTCTCAGTGGTTCCTTTAAGGTCACATGACCCAACCTATTCAGAAAATCAACATCTAGTCAGAATCTCTCTTTTAAGAGGCTGCACTAGTCACTCAAAAAGACCCAGATGATAATGTTAATCCTATGGGAAAGTTGTTTTCAAAGATCTTGCTTAAATTTTGAAATTTTCGAATGATTTCTTTTGCTCAGGATAGCTGAGGACGATCTACATACAAGCTAGTTTTTACTTTTTTCATTTTGGTTTCAGATTTAAAAAAAATAAATCTTTTACTTTCGGAACCGGTTTGTACAAAAAAAAAAAAAAAAATCCATTCGAAAATATCAAAATTTAAGCGAAATATTTGAAAATAACTTCCCCATAGGATTATCATTATCATCCGGGTCTTTTTGAGTGGATAGTGTGGCCTCTTAACACAAACTGTTTGAGCGGTGCATGAATAAAAATTGCTACTGGTCCATTTTCTGGTGAACTGTTAAATTCAGCGAATCAGCTTTTTATTCAAGATTGTATTTAGATACTGCCGAAAACGTTTTGTTTACATTTTGTTAGCATGATACGTAGCATCTTTTATAGTGTCTTATTATAATTTTAAATAAATTTAAGCCGTGCTGTTCGATACTATAGGGAAAATGAAAGGAGAAGGACTCCATCTGACACTAACATGCCATTTAAATTTAAACAGCATCAATTTCTAGCCTGCTTAGGATGATGAATGACGATCAACAAGTCACAGTGCCAAACTTTTGATAAAATATGTTTAGTATCACCGCCTAAATGCAATTTTATTTACATTTTCAACAAAGTTTTCCATTATTTTTTTATACATTAAAAATATTTGTGAATTTCATATCTTATAATGTATTACAATAGCACTCATTCTAGAGTTGCTATTGTAATACATTGCTAGAGTTCATGCAAATAGTGGCGAGCAAGCGAAGCGAGATGGGATCGCGTAGCAGTCCCAATGCGATTTGCATAGCAATTCACGGGGGTTGGCGAGCTTTAGCGAGCAGGGGGCTGAACCCCCTAGTATATACAAATTTTTTTAATTGGTAAAACTTTTTTTTTTTAATAACATTAAATATGTGACACAAAATTATATCATATTTTGATTTTTTAAATTTTATTTTTCCCTCATTTCTACAAAATATCTAAATTAACATTAATAAATAATAATAATAAATAAGCTGGTCAATTTATATTAATATTTTATGTTGAATTATTATTTTTTTTTTAAAGGGTAGAGGTCACTAGATAGAATTTATGAATTTAAATAAAAGCTTCTAAATTTTTTACTTCATTTCAAATATACATTTAGTAAATATATTTTGAATAAAACCTTAATACAGTAAAACCAGTTAAAATGCAGGAATATCTGCCAAAACAGACAAATCTCTTGGTCCCGAAGAAAAGTATATTATCTTGTATAGTTAATAATCTGTTTAAGACAAAACTTTATCTGGCCTTCTCTGTCTGTCTTTTGGCGATGGCTAGTAAAATACAGTGAAACCTCCATGTGCGAAGACCTCCCTGAATGACCATTTTTTCATGGAACAAAATTTATTCCTATAGGCTCAGTACTAATTTTACCTCCATTCAGAGACCATCCCAGTTGAACTCCCTCTATGAGCGACCAATTTTTTTTAAGAAAATGAAACAAATTACATTTCTTCCTGGTTGCTTGAAGAAGGTTTTATTAGAAAAATAATTCCAGAGGGCACATTATTCATCAACCTTCTAAACTAAGTTTAGATTTTTTTTTTGTTGTTCTGGTAACTTTTATTCAACCCCTTTGTGGCTTTTTTGCCACGCTATCCAAAATAAAATTTATGTAATTTATGTAAGTGATAAAATTTATGTAAGTGATTTCTTTGTGCCATTGTATCAAAACTAAGCGAAATATATGCAAATGGATATTATGACGCAAAGAAATCACTTACATAAATTTTATTTTTGATTTTGGGTAGCATGGCACAAAAAATAAATCAATTTATTCTTATAAATACATTACAGTGCATTGTATAGGTTCAGTGAAAGTGGTATTTTTAACAGTGTATTGGAAAATTAAAAGTTTTGGTTAGATGTGTAAATATATTTAGTCAAATCAAAAACAATTAAAATTGAATTTTAAAACAAATTGTTTAAGGCTACACCAAGGCATCACTTAAATTTTGATATCATATCTTTTAAAACTCATAGTTTGAATTTATGAAAAATGTGAATGATAACACATTAATGACTAAATTTTTATACATCCTTTTAAATTTAACATAATTCTTACGCATGAAATTATAAATAAAACAAAAATAAAATGATGAAATAAATAATATAGCGTCACTTAAAATTTGATATCATTATTTTTAAGTTCCATATTTAAAATTCTTATAGCAATAAAATAAAGTGCTGTGTCACAAACTTTTAACCCGTTAAGGGGTTTTTAATTGATCTATGTACAATAATATTTCCTCAATGGACACTACCAAAAAGCACACACACGTCTTTTTAGTGAACACTTTTCCAATTCCTAACACTTATATATTCGTACGCTTATACCTTTGAATAGTGCTAACTTCCCAATCTACACACATGTAACATGTGCATGTGTGCATAAACTATCACAAATACGATATATGTATATTTTCTGTTTATTAGAAAAGAAATGTTAGTAACATTTTTCATATTCCGAGGCACGATAAAAATGGTTCGTAAAGCTTAAAGAAGGAATAATTTATTACCACACTTCTTATATGCTAACTTCCCAATCTACACACATGTAACATGTGCATGTGTGCATAAACTATCACAAATACGATATATGTATATTTTCTGTTTATTAGAAAAGAAATGTTAGTAACATTTTTCATATTCCGAGGCACGATAAAAATGGTTCGTAAAGCTTAAAGAAGGAATAATTTATTATCACACTTCTTATATACATTTTATATTTGTAGTAAATTGAATATATATTCTTTCATATTCAAATACGTAATTATTTTCATTTGAAATATAGTTCTGCTCAAACTTGTTTTTGAAAATCCAAACAACCTGACATGTAAAAATCTTAAATATGACCAGCAATAAATATTCTAGGGTGAACCCGACAAGCAGAAAGAAAGTTAAAGTCATCCCAACCAGAAAAAAGAAAATTAAGCACAACCCAACCAGATGTAGGACTCTATTCAACGAGGTGTCTGCTATATTCAGAGATTATTACCATATTCGAATATTAAAGAATACAGATTTGTCCATTTTTCTTTATAAAACATGAAATTTGTATTAGAGATATAATTGTAGATTATTTTTCATAATTGCAGCAAAACCTTATTTACTTTCCTTTCAGGTTCGGGTCGGGTTGTAGGTTAACGTATTTCTAGTTTGGGTCAGATGGTGGGTTAACATATTTCGATTTCAGGTAGGATGTGGATTGAAATATGTCGGGTTCGGGTCAGGTTGCGGGTTGAGGAAATGTTTTTGGCAGTTCGGGTCTGGTAGCGTGTTGACTTCAAATGTAATTTTCAGGTCCCGCGCAAGATTCTAATTCGGCCCTTCCTTTCGGGGATACCATGCTCCCCCATCGGGCAGGTTCTGGCACCACCCTTGTTATTAATTGAAATGCTTTTAAAATATTAAGTGAAATAGCAAAGAGATATGCAAGGAACTGAATCACAACCCACATCTGAAATTATTTTCTGTGATTTCTTCCAGATTTAATAAAAAGTTTTAATGTCCTCGATATTTCTCTGACTTTTAAGTTGAGTTTGGAATTCGCTGGCCTTCTTTGTCTCACAGGAGCCCTATAGATGCATAACACAATATTTTTAAAGTGAAAATAGATATAAATAAAACATATTTTCCCAAAACCCCAGCTATCTGTATTAAAGGAAAAAAAAATCTATCGCACTGCATGTTTGATGGTTCAATTTGCAAGCCTACACATAGCTAGAGTGGGAAAAATGGGATACTTTGTTCTTCCTCTTTCTAATGGGGGCGTTCTATTACAATGTCCAATACATTACTAAAAATTCAAAATATATGCATGAAATAGATATCAATCAACTTGAGTTGCTTTTCCAAATACCAAGCAATAATTTATTATTTAATCATAAACAAAAGTGTTGTAAGTTTCAGTCAAACTTCTAGTATTTCATAAAATAAAATCACGGCAATGCCAGTATTAGAAAAAAAAAAAGCAAGAGTTCTTATAAACATTACTAGTAATTATTTTAATTACAACTTTAAAAAAAAAAAAAAAAAACCTGTTGTAGAATGATAAAATTTATTTATTATTCAATCAAGAACATAGACTATTTTGATCATATCTTAACTGCAACTGAAGAACATGTAATTTACTTCTAACCACATTAAAGATGTCTTTAAAAATATCAAATTTGTTTTTACTAATCCATCTGAAATTGGTTTATTTTTATTTTTTTGTTTTTTTAATCCCATGTGACTTTATCTTTGCGGATTTTACTACATTTAATACACAATATTCAAGAATTTTTTCTCTAACAACTTTTCCCATTAAAAACTTTGCAGAAAGTTTGATTTCTATAAAATTTTACTGAACTACCACTTGTTAAATTTAGCAGCAGTTGGTTAACAGCTTCTTTAATCTAGACGATATATTCTACAAATATTTAAAAAGGAATAAACATTATACTCTTCATGCATAAATGTATCCATACATGTCAATAAAGAAAAGAGTAAGAGCAAATTGAATTTTTTTAGAATACATGTAAAAAACAATTATTGATCATATACATGTAGATAATAACTTGGTTGTTGAGGTCAGAGCAAAAGCCCAGCTATCTACCATTAATGCATATATCAAATATTTACAAATTTAAAAAAAAAGTAATAAATATATAAATCAAAACTTTTTAATGCACTCTCAGATTTAAGGGAGGAAAAAAGATATAAGAAGAGACGATTTTTGAAGAGCAGCAAAGCCACACGAACATCCTAGCCACTATAAACTAAAGACTAAAAAATACACAAAATACTCATTTAATCTTATAAATAAAACTGTAAGGGAAAAAAATAGTTTCTGGCATAGCCAATAGGATAAAGTTGCTGAAATGGTGCAATAGATCTCAAGATCTATTAACTTAAATTTGTCAAAATAACTGAATTGCTTTTAAACTTATCTAGAAATAGATTCCTGATTATGGAGCTAATTGGCATATTTTAGTGAATGGAGTTTATCACAAAATTAAATACAGTTTATAACAAGTTTTTTTCTTGTGGGCAGTAAACAATTAATAGTAACCTAAGTGATTCTTTCCTTACTCATTTTTGGTGCCAACCTTGGCTGTTAACCCAATTACAGAATATTAGAATACAAATTGCATGAAAATTACTGAAGAATATACTTCTGTTGGAATATCAAAAAAGATAAATTATAAGATTTCCTTAAGGCTGTTCTTAAATCCAAAAGGACAACTTTATGATACAAGTTTTAATTCATTTTTGTTCAGAAACGCATGAAATTGGTAGGTGTTGTTATTCAGAAGCTTTGTAATCGATTGACGTTTTCCATTTTTTGGAAAACGTAAAAGATATTTTAAAAAATATTGTTAAAGTTGGCGCTCTGAACCGAATTTCCAGACGAAAGGATATAAACCTGAGAGCACAGAGAGTAGAAAAACCAATTGTTAGTATGTGGCCCAAAACTGCTTTTAACTTGATAAGTTATTTATCAAAAAACGAAAAACTCATTTCAATCCCAAATCGCTTCAATAGTCTGCCCTGCCAATTTTGTGCCTTATGTTTAAAAATTAGTTAGTAAATGGGTCGGAAAGTTTTGCACATGCTGAGCAGTGCATCTGAGATCCGCCTTAAAGAGAAAATGAGTAAAGCTAAAGGAAAACAATGCAATCCACAAGAAAATTAAAAGGGTGAAGCGAACAAGGAAATGAGAACTTAGGATACTAATAAATATTTGCCACTGATTTTGCAAAACAAATCTGGTTAAAGAATGAATTTAATTTTGCACTAAAGCACAATCTCTAAAATATACCAATTTGCCTGATTATGGAAGTTTCCCCAGTTAAAAAACATTTTAAAGAAACATTCAAGTATTCAAAACACCTCCAATTTACAGATCCTCTGGAGTTATACTTATCAGTTTTAAATATTTTTTTTCTTAATTGAAGCATAAAATCATAAGTTTGTTGACTTTATAATGGATATTTTATACTTTGTAGAGCAGTGTCTGAAATTTCTTTAAAATGCAAATTAATCATCTAAGAAGATTTTTTACATAGACCTATGGAAAATTAACATTGAATATCCAAATTCCAATCACAAGCAAGCATTATGTGATTTATATTTCACTGCCATATAATAAAAAACAAAGTATGATCGACATTTCGGCAGGGGCACCATTTCAGAACTTTCTTTTTTTTTAAGGGGGGGGGGGGGGGGGGGGCAACAGATTTTTTGAGGGAAGTTATATACATAAGGGTAGGATCCGGGTGTCTACTACTCCCTGTGATCAAGTTGTACACAGCTGAGAAGCAATTGATAAAAGAAAATGTCTCATGTATTTTTTAAATTAGCCAAAGTACGATATATGTCTCACCTTAAGAAAGTTCGAATAGGAAATGTTTTTTGATAACTATTAATTTCTATGCGTAAAGCATTTATTTAATGCATATGTTTTTATTGCAATCAAATCTGACTAATCATTTTAGTGTTTGAACATTTTTTAAATTTTTGTTTGAGTCTGATAATTGATGCTTTATAAATTTTCTGAAAAATCAAATTCCTTGGGCCCCCCAGCCCCCCTTAAATGGCGCCCCTGGATTTCGGAAGTGACATCTTGATGTTACTCCACAGCTAATATTAAATGTATGTGGGAAAACATGGAAATTAGTGAAATAAATTCCATTGTGATATATACTTAAATATAGTAATACTTAGAGTTTAATTTGTAAAGCACCGTATGCATAACTGTCAGTAGACGGCTAGTAGTTAATAGTTTTGTTATAAACTATCAATCATAAGGATGAAATAAAAAACAAAAACAAACAAATAAATCCTCTCTGTTTTTTTAAAGAATCCATGAAAGAATGAAATACTTATACACAACATACACATAAAGAAGGTTAGATGTAAAATTTAATGTTAGAAGATGTTATACTGAAAGACAGATATAAAAGCCATACTTGCGTAGTGCCTTAAAGAGCTCTGTCTTACCAAGAAATCGTGAAACACACATTGTGCATTTTCTAAATCCAAATAGGTTTCAAGATACTTACGAATAATATATTCTAAAGTACCTATTAGTCTTAGGAAAATCCGGAAGAAGTGTCACATCAGGAAAGACTAATGATGGTGGATATAATCTGTCTACTGCAAAATGCATTTCAGATAAGGGTAATCTATTCAACTGAAACTGAACCTGCAATTTGTAAAATAGATATATTTTTTCTTTAATGTATAAGAAATGAAAATAAAGAAATGGCATAAGAAAACATACAATGATGATACAAAAATTTAAAAAACAATTAACACTGATTAATTCTCAAAGCAACTTAATATAAAAAACCAAAATATTGATAAAAGTATAAATACTCACTTCTGCTGTAAATTCTTTATCAGGTTTTAAATTCAGATCCTCAGTACATCTTCTGGATAATCTAATATATATAAATGTTTTGCCTTTATCTTCTATAATGGCTTCGTAAACCTAGAAAATAAATAAAGTTTGTAACCATAAAGAAATACATTCTAACATTAAAGAAATACAACAGAAAATGTTTAAAAGGGAACTGTTAGATTGAATTTATGATAAAATTACAAAAATAACTGCAACAAAAAATCAATTGTACATTGACCAGAAAATTCTTAAAACAAATATTATTTTTAATCAAAGTTACCAAAATATTAAAAATACTATTTCAATTAACTAATTTCAAATTATCAAAAAATTAAACTTTGTTCAAATAAGTAATCAGTGGTAATTATGATGAAGTTATCAATTGAGTCTCTGATCTTTGGTATTATGAAATGAAACATAAGTAAAAATTACCTCACCTTGACAAAATCATAATTTTTATTTTCCCCAATGAAATTTAAACATAACTTCACTTTATTCATAGTAAAATTTACATGCATACTTTTCCTATTCATATTCACCATTTAAAAAATATTTTAAAGTGCAATAGTTTATTAATAAATATCATGACATAAGTAAACTGTTATAATTCCCATTATTTTTCTTTTCTCCGTAACAATGGATATGTCACCATATTGATGAAATTTCATTACAAACTTCATAAATTAAAAATAAAGTATAAAAATGAAAATATATATTGGGTTGGCAAGAAAGTAATTTCGGTTTTCTCACATTCAGAGATTTATGTAAATTAGTTTGAATGAATTCTGCTAGTAATGTTTTTGGCATTTTGCCATTTGATAGCAGTGACCTTGAGGTTGCTTTTTAAGCCATTGCAGTGTGATTTAGTTTGCAACTATTTGTTGAGGGTCAATTTTAACATGGAGTGCAAAAACGAACATTTTCGGCATATTTTACTTTTTTATTTCCGGAAAGGAAAAAAAGCTGCAGAGGTTCATAAAGAGATATGTGAAGTTTATGGTGTTGATTGCATAACAGAGCGCACATGTCAGAATTGGTTTAAAAAATTTTGTTCTGGCGATTTTTCACTGAAAGATGACCAACGTTCTGGTCGACCGACTAAAGTTTCTGATGACCAAATCAGTGTCGGTATTCAAGAAGATCGTCATGTAACTGTTCGAGAGATTGCAGAGAGGTTAAAAGTATCTCACACAACTATTGAAAATCACTTAAAAGGTCTTGGACTCGTTAAGAAGCTCGATATTTGAGTTCCGCATGAATTGAAAGATATTCACTTAACACAACGAATCAATATTTGTGATATGCATCTTAAACACAATAAAAACGATCCTTTCTTGAAAAGAATCATCACTGGTGATGAAAAATAGGTCACCTACAGTAACAACATTTGAAAAAGATCATGGTCCAAGCATGATGAACCAACACAAACCACATTGAAAGCTGAATTGCATCAAAAAAAGATCATGCTGCCTATTTGGTGGGATTACAAAGGTGCTGTGTATTTTGAGCTTCTCCCAAGAAACCAGACAATTAATTCAGATATTTACTGTCAGCAACTAATAAAACTGGATGAAGCAATCAAAGAAAAGCGGCCGGTATTGGCAAATCGTAAAGGAATAGTCTTCCACCATGATAATGCCCGGCCTCACACATCTTTGGTAACTCGTGGGAAATTATTAGAGCTTGGTTGGAAAGCGATGTCGCATCCCCCCTACAGCCCTGACGTGGTACCATCTGATTACCATTTATTTCGAAATTTGCACAATTCTTTGAATGGTAAAAATTTCACAAATGACGATGACCTAAAACAGTTCTTGGTTCAGTTTTTGTCTGATAAGGACCAGAAGTTCTACGAACGCGGAATCATGCAGCTGGAAGAAAGATGACAGAAGGTCCTTGAACAAAATGGAAAATACATAATTGATTAAAGTTTATTCTTTGTCTTAAAAAAAATGAGTTTTCTTCAATACTACAAAACCGAAATTACTTTCTTGCCAACCCAATATTAAAGGAAAAAAAAAAAAAAAACCAGTGTGGTCTTATTTACAAATGAACAGCTTTCCATTATAAAAATAATTACAGTAGACTCCCTCAAATCAGCATAACTTGGGATCAGAGGTTGTGTGGATTTTAGAATTTTGCAGAGTTCTGGTCATAGTTTTGTTTACATTTTTAAAAGAATAATTTGTACAAAATAATGCATTTAAAATTATAATGAATGCTTACAATAAAGTAAAATAATAAAAATTAACAAAATTTAAAAATGATTAAATTTTTTAAAGTAAAGATCAATTAAATAATTAATAATGTATAACTAATGGCGAGATACATTGTTCTTGAATTATTTGTTGAAACTCACCTCATAAAGGTACACTAATAATTTACATCAAAATTTTAAAATAAAGAAGTTTTGTTTAATGTTTAGCCAGACTTAATAACCAAAAAAGCTTAATTAATAGATAAATGTTTTTGGTAAAAAGATTGCACTGATATCAGTGCTCTCTTGAATTTTTTAAAAAAATAAATCTATACTTTCTTCATGAGAAAGCCTGATTTCAGTCATATTAACCAGAATTACACATTAAAATGTGTATGGAAAATGATATAAAAAATTAACAAAAAACTGGAATTTTTCACCTACATCTTAACTGTAAGTTTCATTGTTTACATCTGCAACGATGTGTAGATTTTAGGGTTGCGGATTTGAGAGAGTCTGCTGTATTAAAATTGATTCAGTAGAATGCCTAACACAGATGATGAAAAAAACCCAACTTGTATTTTAAATATTAGCACTGTAGTAACGACTAAATGAACACCCGTATGTATTTGTTACTTTCAAACACACTACACATTAGAAAATATTCGTTACTCGTTACTCTTTAGAAAACGGATATTAAAAATCATCCTATGTGTATTTTCTAATTTTCTGATTGTTTTTTCAATTATAATTAGTTTTAATTGTACCTTAAAATAAAAGATAAAATCTTTCTGGATGCTTGCACTAATTTAAAATTTCATAAAGTATAAAATTAGGCGTTCAAAATACTACATGTGAAATATATGGTCACAAGACTGCAATAAATAAAATTATATACCGTACGTGAGGTGAGGTCTTTTCAAGAATTCATTACCATTACATAGACCTATAATAAAATTTTGTAAGAAACCTTCCTGTAAGAGAAATCTGTGTAAAAGTGGAAACATTCACAATATAATAATGAATAAATAAATACAATCTGTAAAAGTGGAATTTTATCTTGAATTGAAATATTTCAAGATCAATTCCCATGAAAATAATACAAAGCAATTTCATCTGCTAAGATGAAAAATCTCTCTAAAAACGGAATTTCTTTGTGATTTCTCGCAATTCTGTCTCTGCAAGTATTACTGTATGTATTACAGGAAAAAAAATAGTAATTAAGTATCTTAAGAGGACTTTTCACTGACTTGAAAACACCCTCTCTGTAATGTTAAATATGGGCAGGTTGTTTTTTTCATTTAAATTTGAATATTTTTAAACTTTCACTTGCAGAACCAGTTTGGAAAGTGAAAGTACCTTTATTAAAAAAATCTGCAACCAAAATCAAAAAAGTAAAAAATAGCCATATTAGGGATCGACCTCAGCTATCTTATGCAAAAAAAAAAATAGTTTAAAAATATTCAAATTTAAACAAGAAGTTCGAAAACAACCTGCCCTTAGGTTTAACATTACCGAGCGAGTGTTTTCAAGTGAGTGAAGAGTCTCCTGAATAGAAATGTCCATTGCTTACTGAAACCAGTAAAACATGCGACAATGGAACCTATCTATAACAGAAACTAGCATTAAACGGGTTCTCAAAAACATATTTACCTCCGCTCAACATTGCAAAACTTTGACACATTCACAGACTCAGTCTAATGCATAAAATTGGCAGTCATGGAAATGTTATGGAATCAACTAGCATTTTTCATTTTTCGATAAATTTATCACAGTTCAAGCTATCATCAAATGCTTTTATATGACGACCCTTCAATTACTGTCGTGTCCAGAAATTCGGTTCAAAGCACCCATTTTCACAGTATCGTCAAACAAATCTTTTGAATTTAAAGGAAAAAGAGAGATGCTAATCTATTTCTTAATTTCTGATCAAAAGCGCCAACTGATTTTATGCATGTATGAGTAAAAATCAATGATTCAAAAAGTTATATTTCATAAAAATACTTTAAATACAGCTACAAGAAATATTTTGTTCTATTATAAGCTTCAGTTCTTTTTACAGTAAAATTAGGAGCAATCTTAATAGATTAAATGCATAATTTATACAAAATTAATCTAATTAAAATATTAAATGATAAACACACCCTGTCTCTCTTTATTTCTTGGATCAATGCTTCCTTTTTTAAAATACATTCATAGAAATGTTATTAATTATGTGGTCAAAAATTAAAAAAAAATCAATTATTCTCTCTATGTTTGAAAAAAGCATATAACACTTCATACCTGAGAAATAAAAAGTACAATCCCCGAAAGAATAAACTATCTCATAGTAATCGTTCTTTTAAAAGCAGTTTGTCCTTCTATTGACCACGTGACTTCAAAAATTTCCTTCCAAAATTATTCCCACGGACATTTTTGGAAAATGAATGAGTGCTGAAGTAACAAAACGACTAAATGAATATCTGTATGTGATACTAATATGGGAACAACTGATTTTGGGGTAAAAAGACCGAACACAAATTCATATCTTTCCACATCAGACAATTAGGCTCCCTTCATGAATCACAAAATGAAGGCAGCATTTGAAGTTTGTTTCTTAGTTCTGCAGTAACAAGTAACAACTCATATTCTGAACTAACAATTCAGCACTTTGTATTAGAGAGAATACCTGTTACTCAGTAACGAATGCATGTGGTTTGCAACAGCTCTAATAAATATATAGATTATGTGGAGATGCAATGTAGATAAATGCAGATAGAGTATTAAAAAAAGAAAGAACAATTCGTATGAAGGAAGTAGAATCTCTTTCACAGACGTATTACAATTTATATTTATATATTTCTGGAGCAAAAAACTGACTGTCAATAAATTTTGATTTTCACAGTGGTAAGTCCAAGATAGTGGCTGTGGCAAGTCTAAATTTTGTGTCACAGATCTTAGCTAACTTATTAAACTAATATTTAAAAAAGAGATGTTTATATTTTAGTTGTTCAGATGCATATTTCTTTTATTTAAGAATTCTTGTTTAAATTTTAATTAATAAAGAAGCTGCAGACATCAATTTAAATATTTACTAATATTTAACCTAAGGAAACACTATATTCAACGATGTTTGTCAAAATTTATATGATGCAAAGGTCTTTCATATAAACTTGCTCTGTAGTTACAGCACTCTTCCATAGTCACAGGCCTAACTGCATTACAAACAGGCCATTTCATGACATTTTTTTTAGCTGTGATTAACATTGTTGAGGTGGATTAAAAAGAAAAAATCATGTTTGAAAATCACCTAGCATATCATAAAAAAAAACAGTAAATTGAGTTACAATTTTCTAACAAATTGCATTTAAAAATACAACTTTTTCTATTCAATTATATACAGATGTGTATAGAAATTATTTTATTTCATTACTTATTTATTGATGAAGTTTTAATTTCATAATGGAACATTAGACGAAAGCAAATACTGAATTACTTATATTGTTTGAAGTGCAAATGGGTTAATCTGCCATAACCGAACTACACCGATAGAGAGAGAGAAAAAAAAATTCATGTTTGAAAATAATTTTAAAATCCATAAAATATTAGTAAACTGAGATACAGTTTTCAAACAAATTGCACTTGAAAGTACATTTTTTTCCTATTTCACAGTGTAAAAATTAAAATTGTGTGATGTTTAAAAGTTAATAAATTTCCGTTAAACTGCAGTAAAAAATACATTTTTTGGTCCATTTATTGCCACTCTCAAAATCACGTCAGCATTACTCAAGGATTTGACAGGATTCAAAGACTCATTTTGCTTTACGATAGATGTGCAAATTTATTATCATATTGAAAAAAAAAATATATGAATGATATTTTTTAATTAACACATACTGGACAATTGCACCATAAAATATAATAAATAGAGACACAATCTTGCTTAATGGTACATAAAACTCCGAGCTGTTTCTACAGCCGTCTTCAGGAAAATATGATGGTAAAAAGGCTCAAAATTCAGATGAAAGCTTCCTGTGCAAGAGATAATTATCGAAACTTGACCAATGATTTGAATACAAAAATGTAGTGTTGCCAACTAGTGAAAATAAATAATTATTAATGAACTGAGAGCAAATGAATCAAAAAGGTGGATTTAAGAAACCACGAGTGCCGCCATCTACACATGAGGGACAAAACCACGTTCAACTGAGTTTTCCTTCAAGTTTTGTCCCTCATGTGTAGATGGTGGCACTCGTGGTTTCTTAAATCGACCTTTTTGATTCATTTGATCTCAGTTCATTAATAATTATTTATTTTCACTAGATAGCAACACTACACTTTTGTATTCAAACCATTGGTCAAGTTTCGACTAATTATCTCTTGCACAGGAAGTTTTCGTCTCTGAACTTTGAGCTTTTTTACCATCATATTTTCCTGAAGATGGCTGTAGAAACAGCTTGAAACGTAGAAGTTAACTTTTAGCTTATTAAAGTTCATGTTTTGTGTACCATTAAGCAAGATTGTGTCTTTATTTATTTTTTAATTAGTTTATAGATTCAGATCTCAAGCTACATTTTGATACCGTTTTATAATATAAGATTTAACAACATTTTTAACAGTTGACTAAAAAACTTATACATTAAATTAGCAAACTATTTAACTATGCATAATAATTGTATGTATAATATTTTTTCCTATTCATATAAATATCATCAAAGACTTCCAACAGATAATCTGTAATTATTTCTATTATTTATTACATTAATAAACTAGAACAAATGCAAATTTCCAAATCTTTTACATACATATACCTTTTTGGGAGACTATTCTCTAATTATTTAAAAATTCTACAATAAATTTTATGTGCATTAGCATTACCTGATTTATATACAATTTATACTTCAAGCATGATAGTCATAGTAAAACTAAAAGATAAGTAGAAAGTCAACGCTAATTGAAGTTTTAAATCTAAATCAGTTAATCTATAGTTAAAATATCAAACTAAAAACACAGAAAAAAGGTATCTGCAACTAAAATTGCATTTGAACATAAAATAAAACTAGTTGGATGTGGCAATCCCAAAACATTCTTCTATCTCATACATATTAATACTGCAAAATTCACTATCACAGTGCCAAAATTAAATGCCAATCTATACTCATCATGAGGAATCTAAAGATATAAAATTACATGCATTAGTTTTTGAGATATGCCTATCGCTAAAATCGTGTAAATCCTGAAAAATGCAGCATAGCAGCGTTACCTGTTAGGGGATTTACACCAAAACATAATCAGCAACAACTTATGTCAATGTCTAACTGAATCTGAAGTTTAATGAAAATACATGCAGTAGTTTTTTAGATTGCAAAATCAAAAATGATGCAAATATTGCAAAAATCAAGAAAAAATGCAGCATCCGCCTGTTAAGCGATTTACACTAATAAGTAATCAGTACCAATTTATATCAGAGACTAACTTGAGTCTAAAGTTTTATTAAATTCCATTCAATAGTTCTTGAGAATTTTTAATAAAAGCTAAACAAATTTAACTTTTTTTAAATCTTCAAATTAGTAAAATTAGATAAACACAATGCAAAAAATTAATCATTAGTCTACTCTTTTGCAAATGATACATAAAAACATACAGCTTTTTTGTTCAAGAAACATGGGGAAAAAATCTAAATAAACTAGTGCATCACTACTTTTTGGGAATTTGTTAAAAAGACTTTTAATCATATTTAGGAGACAAACCTTTCTTTTTTCTTCGCCTTTTGTCTTCTCTGGAGCTACTAAAACTGTATTACAATTTGTGAGTATTAGTCTTCCTTCAGCTGAGTCTTCTGACAACACAGAAGAAAGTTGCATGTTAGCAAACAGTTCACCATTATGAGCATATTTAGCTGTACTTGCAGAGTTTGGTGTAAGTAGATAACAACTATTTAAGCTGAGTTGAGCTTTCACATTAAATCTATTAAGAAGAAAATACATAAATATTAAAAATATCAAACAAAATTTGTGAATAATTAAAGTGGATATCAACAGAAACAATAATTACAGTAGCACATGAAGGCATTATAAGCATGCACATGAATAAAAGAAAATTGCTAAAAATATTTTGTTTAAATAATACATAATATTTTTAATTAGAATAAGAAAAGAAATAGTTTCATTGAAACAAATTTAAAACATTCAGCAGGTGAATTAAAATTTAACTATGGATTATAATTTGAAAATATTCTTATATCTGCAAACTATTCTTTGACATTTATTAATTTTTAATAAATTAAAAAAAAATTGATTTAAGTTAATTTCTACATTGTAATTTCTTTAAAATTGTTTACATAACATAAACAAGAAAAGAAATTTTGTGTGAGCACCTCCCCCCCCCCCCCCCCCCAAAAAAAAAAAAAAATAAATTAAGGACTTACAAATTGAATAAACCAATGAAATAATATGCATTTTTTTAATAAAGGGTTCCATTTTTGTAAATGAGAAGTTTTAAACATTCAAATGGACAGCGGGTTGGGATTTCAGCATGTGGCAGTAGAAATTTAGAAAACTATGACTTATAGTTATTTCAAAATAAGAAGTACAGAAAACAAAGGAAATTTAAAGATTGTAAACTTTGTGTACAGGAGGAAAAGGAAAGGAAGTGTGTGTGTGGAAATTCAAAATTTTGGGAGGAATAAAAATGATTATTTAACTATTATACAAAGAGTACTAGGAAAGTTTTGCAATATGATGAAACAAAAAGTCGCAGGTGGCTGCTTGCGGCTGCGTATTGACATAGGTTCATACTTATATATCTGCACATAACCACAAATCTGTAGACTGAGTTATTCATTAGCTGTGATCGTGTGAAGTTCTTCCAGTGGTGTCCTGGTCACGAAGTGAGATAAGGGCAGTTTTGCGGTGTAAATTCGCACGTGGTTTAAACATAAACCAATGCTTTGAAGAAATGAATCTTGCACTTGGTGATGATTGCTCACATCGTATGACTATACTCAGATGATACAGAGAACTCCAAAGTGGAAATTTCTCCCTGGAGGACGCTGAAAGAGGGGGAAGGCCCCGAACGTCTATTACGAAGAAAAACATTACTGCTGTGAGGAAAATGCTTGACGAAGACAGACGAATAACTTACAAGCATATAGAGGATACCTTGGGCCTAAATGCACTTGCAATTCATTCAATTCTGCATGATCATTTGCACATCAAGAAACTGTGTTGTCTCTGGGTGCTACATAGACAGACTGAGGAAGAGATGACACGAAATGTGACTTGGTGCTGGGAGATGCTAAAAATGTTTGGTAAAGGATAATCTTGGTATGTGAACAGCATCGTGACAGGTGACAAAACTGGGCTATACTATTAAAATGGGCCGACTAAGTCTCAAAACAAAATTTGGGTCTTTGATGATGAGGACACACCAGTAACTGTCAGAAAAGCTCAATCTGTCAAAAAGGAAATGATAGCTGTATTTTTCAAATCAAGTGGAATTGTTGAGTGTATCGTTTTGGACGCACAGAAGATAGTTACTGCTAAGTGGTATAATGAACAGTGCCTACCTAAAGTCATAGAATCGAAGAAAAACCTGTGACCAAAGTCAAGAATGAACAAATGGTTCCTCCATCATAACAAAACTCCAGCTCACCGGACCAAAGCCTGCACTGAATATTTGGCCACTACAGGACTGAAACTTCTTGAACACCCTCCTTAAAGTCCAGATCTTGCCCCCTGTGACTTCGTACTGTCCCCGTATGTGAAACTGAAGAAGAAAGGGATTCGGTTTTCCAGTGATGAGGCACTTCTGAGGGCTTGGGACAATGAATGTTCTTTACTCCCAAGTGAAACTTGGCAGAGCTGGTTTAAGGACTGCTTTCGGTGTTTGGAGAACTGTGTTGCTTGTAACGGAAATTTCTTTGAAAAAGTTTGATAAATAAATCCATATTGCAAAACTTTCCTAGTACCCTTTGTATTTAACTGCACACACACTAGATATATATATATTTTTTTTTTTTCTCGATTAAATGATTATTTTTATTATTATAGAGTACAAAAATAGGGTAAAAAAATAAATATTAAAAAGCAATTATAATTGGGATAGAAAAAAAAATGAGTTTTAAAGGCTAAATTTTGTATGGTAGGAAAGAGGATGAGGTGAGAGGCAATTTCAAGTGTGGGGAAGTTGTTAAATGATTATTTATCATCACTGTTACAAGTAGTCACAAGTAGAGCAAAGAAAGTTTTAAAAAATTTAGAGGTAGTTTCAAGATTTTTAACTTAGTGAGATGAGAAGGGGCAAATGGGAGAAGCTGAAATTTTATGGGGGTACGGGTACGAAATTTGTTAGATAATTAATTACTTAATGTTACTAAAGATTTATAATTAGAAATGAGAAAAAATTAAACAGTTTTAAAGAATTTAAATTTTGTGTGCAAGAAAAAAAGGTGGCAAAAAAGATATGACTATCGCTGAAATCGTGCAAATCCAGCAAACTGCAGCCTAGCAGCACCACCTATTTGGTGCTTTACACCAAAACCTATGATGCATCAAAACCACCAAACAACAACATATATCAACGTTAAACTGAATCTGAAGTTTGGGGAGAATCCGTGCATTAGTTTTTGAGATAGAGCTATTGCGAAAATCATGAAAATTCTAGCGTAGCAGCGCCACCTAATGGGCGATTAACACCAAAATCTATCAGCAACAACTTGTGTTAACATCTAACTCTGAAGTTAGATGAAAATTCGTGCATTAGTTCTTGATAGAACTATTGCAGAAATCACGAAAAATGCAGTACAGCAACACCACCTGATGGGCGATTTACACCAACACGCAATCAGCACCAAGTCACATCAAGGACTAACTGAATCTGAAGTTTGATGAAAATCAGTGCATCAGTTCTTGAAATAGAGCTATGCGGAAATCGTGTAAAAGCTACAAAATGCAGCATGGCAGCGCCACCTGTTGGGCGATTTACACCAAAACATAATAAGCACCAACTCATATAAACCAACTGAACCTGAAGTTTGATGAAAATCCGTGCATTAGTTCTTGAGATACAGTTATTGCTGAAATCGCGAAAAATGCAGCATAGCAGCGCCGCCTGTTGGGCGATTTACACCAAAAACTAATCAGCACAAATTTATATTAGGGACTACATGAATATAAATTTGTATTAAATTCCGTGCATTAGTTCTTGTGATAGAGCGCCCACAAAATTTGTGTCACAGACTGACAAATACTTTAGATACAGTACTGTATCCGAATCTTTTGTGTGTCCTTGTAAATGAACGATAAATGCTATGCACATCATATTTCACAGCAAGTACATTGTAGTAAATCTGAGTAATTTATGTCTATTCCATTATATTCAGTAACATAATATCGCTGTAAACAGCCCCCCCCCCCCCCCCTATATCATTATGTAACAGAATTCTTTTGTGTGGCCCTGTAAATGAATAATAAATGCTTTGCAAACCCCATATTCTACAAAATGCATGTTTTACTGCACTTTATAAATGAATATCAATTTCTTTATGTTTGTCTAGCATCATTAAAATGCACTTTTTCCCATTGACCGTAATGTAACAGAATACTTTTTACCACCCATGCAAATAAACTATAAGTGCCACACATTTTTTTTTTTTTTTCCAATAGCGATCACGCTATAGTAAACGTCAATAACATATAAAAAATGCAGGGTGATCCCAGTATATTTACAAGAGTTAGAGCTCGTCCAGAAGGCCATACAAACCGAAGACAAACATTTTTCATCTATGCTGGAAAGGGTTAAAGAAAGAAAATTTTCAATAATACAATTTTTGTTCTTATCAAATGTTTTCAATATTTTATTTAATCTTATTTTGACATTTTATTATTGTTAATTTTCCAATTCCAATTATTTTAAAAGCAAGCATTTATTTTAATAAATAACAACACAACAAAGACCCTTTAAAAAATGTACCATTTTTTCCTAAAATATACTTCAGCTGTAATTCACCTCTTTGAATTCGTCTTATTAATACAAAATCCCTCCCACGTGCTTGTGTTGTTTGGTCTTTCTTGGACGTTTAAATTTAAGCGATAAATGGTTTCATATTGCAAACCTTTTTAACGGCATACTGCAACTCCATCTATCTCTTTCCTCCATGGGAGGTACTCAAACTGAAAAACATGTATTTTACACAGATCCAGAGATGACATTTGTTACAGACCCTGAACAACTGCCTGGTTTTTAATCAAAAATGCCAACTTCTGGAAATCAGTAATAAGACCTGAATTTTCAATAATAATTTCCTGAAACGCCAAAATCAGACCTGCCAACCTTTGACAATGAGAAATCGTAGCACTCAAAATTCAAATTAATCTTGAGGTTGGTTGGTTGGTTGGTGTTATTTACACTTCAAATTGGGATAACTCTGATTCCTTTCAGTTTGGACTGAATTTAGATTCATACAGGTTGGGTTAACCCTATTTTTCAAAAGTTATTTCTTTTTATTCTTTCAGATTAAATACTACTTGTATCATAACAATAAACATAAAAGAATAAAGATTTTTGGTCTGTGTATGATGTTTCCTGAAGAGGGCACAGAGCGGTGATGCTGAGTAGGAAAAAAAATTCAGAAATTGACAGAAAATTTCTGAAAGGTTACAGCACTGTGTCAGTGGGGGAGAAGAGTATTACGGACTAATTATACATTATTTCCGTGGTCCTTTCACGATTTTTCTACAATGCCTTGTCAAAATTCATTTTTTTCCTGCGATCCATTGACCAAATTCGCTTTTTTTTCCACGATTCTTTGACGAAATTCACTCGTCGTTTAGCGATTCTTTGATGAGATTCGCGTGTTTTTTAGCAATTCTTTGATGAGATTCGCACGTTTTTTAGCGATTCTTTGATGAGATCTCATATTTTTCTGCGATCCTTTGACGAAATTTGAGTTTTTTTTCTCAATTCTTTAACGAAATTTGAATTTCTACGATCCTTTGACGAAATTCGCGTTTTTTCCACAATCCTTTGACAAAATTAGCATTTTTTTCATGATCCTTTGACGAAATTCGAATTCCTTCTGCGACCCTTTGACGAAATTTGGATTTTTATCCGCAAGCCTTTGGCTAAAGTTATGTTTTCCCTGCAATTCTTTAACGAAATTTGCGTTTTGTTCGCGATCAATTGACGAAATTTGCAATTTTTTTTTGCTATCTTTTGGAACAATGTGGTTTATTTCGCCATCCTTTGACGAAGTTCGCTTTTTTAACGATTCTTTGACGAGATTCGTGTATTTTTCTGCGATCCTTTGACAAAATTTGTGGTTTTTTCACAATTCTGTGAAGAAATGTGCGTTTTTTTGCAATCCTTTGAAGAAGTTTGCTTTTTTTTTCGCGATTCCTCATGAAATTTTCACTTTTTTGCGAACCTCTGACAAAATTTGCGTTTTTCTGCGATCCTTTGACGAAATCCTTTGATCCTTTGGCATTTTTTTTCTGCGAGCGATTAACGAAAGTGGTTTTTTTTGGCGTGTGTGTTTTTTGAAGAAAATCGTAGTTTTAGACCGATTTTCGTAGCATCGTAGTTTTTAGCTTCAAATCGTAGAAACTACGAATTTTTCGTAGCAGTTGGCAGGCCTGCAAAATTCATTGCTACAAATTTTAATTATTACAGGAAAACCATTACTCGACACAAAATAAAAACAATAATTCTTTCACATTCAAATGCATGAAAAATATTTCAAATTAAAAAAATGTTTTGAGCCATTTTTTTTTTTAAATTGTCACCTTAGACATATGTTTTTAAGGTACACTATTCAACTATTTTTAAATAAATTATCTCACAGTCCAACTCTTCTCTTAATAATATATTTCTTTTAATAATGAAAAATAATTTAATTTGTTACTGATAAAATTAAAAAAGATTAAAAAAATTAAATATTATATACTGAAAATGCATTAATTGTCGAGGGTGAAAAAGTTTATGAGGGTGAATGTTGCTTCATTTCTTGGACTTGGTATTTTTATTATGAATGCTAAAAATTTTCTTTTAATGGAATTTTTGTTGTGTTTGCTATTGCAATAATGGGAATTTAATTGCATATATATATATAAGGGAAAAATATATGTAAAGCCTATGAAAAAAAAACTAATATAAAGGACAATGAAAAACAAGGGAATGAATATATCCAATAAAGAATAAAATTCAAAAAACCAGAAACAAATTTATATAAAATACTAATCTTACCTAGATAATAATTCATACTGTGCTAACTCTTCAATGCAAAGCAATTCATGCTGCCTGGAGGAATAATTTGTTTTGGTTAGCATAGGCTCCATTACAGACTGTGTGAAAGTAAATTTGCTAGCATTTGGTGGGGGATAACACTTCAGTAAACATTCTTCTTGTTCGCCTAGTGCGTATGGCCTATTTTCAAAGGGAATTACAGTGACATCATGACTACTCCAACGATCAGTAAAAGATACAGCTGTATCTCTTGCTTGTTGAAGCTTTTCCATGTCGGTAACAGACACAACATCAACACATAGTTTTCTAATTACAACAGGTTCAAAACCAAAATCAAACACTATAGCTTGTCTGAAAGTACCATAAATAGCTGTAATAAAACGGACCTGTAAAAAAATAAGTAGTCAATATGGTAAAAATTATGAAATTAATATATTTCCATATTACCAATTTATCGAAAAAAAAAGTGTTAATACAGTGAAACAATTATCAATATTCTAATTCAATGGCTCATATAGCATGAGACAAATAATTTCATTTTATGGTAATAGTCCATTTATACTTTTCAGATTATTTGCAAACTACATTTGTTAATTTCAATTTAGTACCATGGTGCAATTTCTTTTATTAAACAATTATTACTGCAGTTACATAATAGCTTTAAAGTCAATTCTAAAACATTTGGAAAATACAGGAATATATGGCAATATGCGAGCTAAAATATAATAACATATTTTCAAATTAAGATTTATTATAAACAAAAGTATGTGTGAACATATATGTGCATACATATAAAAGATTAATCTAATTAGCATACAGTAAGTATATCAATACAACACAGAACTGTAATCTCAGTTTCAAAATTTTGCCTATTTAGAGGCTGTACATACAAAATGTTATCAACTTTTGAGCAATTTTGGAGCCCTTCCTCCCCTCACAATAATATCATATGTTATCATTCTTCAGAGGCCAGAGAAAAGTCTCAAACAGTACTGATTAGTCTGGTATTTGAATATTAGCATTCGCTAATGCATCTTATGAAAACATACAAAACTCTAGCTATATACAAGAAATGAAAACAGTCGAAAACTGCTGTTTTCGTCAGGTGATATCAAATATATTTAATCAAAACAAAATTTTCCTAACAAAAATTCGTATATTTTTAGAGTAATTGAGCAATTGAAAGTAAAAAATATGACATTTAAGTGTGTATTTTTAGTTTTTCCATATTTTGAGTGGTTTGACCGATGGGAGGTTAGAAAGAAACTAAAAAAAGAGAGCACTTCCGACATTTGGTTCTTCTCTGTGAGACATTTCAAGAGAAAGAATATCTTTTTGATGGGTGTTTGTTGTGGTTTTTAATTAAGATGTCGGCTAATTATCAAAAAAGGAAAAACCTAAGCCTCAGGTGCATTACGATCTGCCTTGGACCATCCAAATCTACAAACCTCTACATATGGCAGATTTTCTTAGCCATCGCCAACAGACACACACACAGATAAACTCTCTTCTTTTATTAGCATAGACAGATTTCCTTCTATTTGAATGCAAATTAAGTACTAATTTTGAAAATTCTAATGAAATATCTCTCCTAGAATTCAAATGAAACAGTTTGAAAATTAAGATCAAATAGAATTCTTGATTCCTTACTTTTCATGATCAAGTTTTATAAAAGTGAAAACAAGAGAAATGGTTAAATCATTACAGAAAACTTGGAATGAAGATTGGAAATTTTTTTATTTCCACAGTTGGAACGAACAGTATCTCACGGAGAAATCAAATCTAGGACTTCTGGCTTAATGTGTCAACTTTCTATCAACTGAGATATTCTGCATAACTCTGACAGGCACAATTTGCTGGCATGATCCTCTGTTCTGCAATCTACAGCCTTACAGATGAAATTTTATACCATGCATCTTTAGTATCCATAAAAACACAATATATAATCAAAATTATTTTTATTTCAACCATATTGATATTGAATACAGAAATTTTGGAGTGGAGGCCAAAAGAAGTTTTATTTCCAACTGAGCAAAAAGTGTTTAAGTACTATCAACTTTCCAGCAGGACTTTTGTGTCAAGTAGGCCTAAACATGTTTTTTTTTTGTTGTTGTTAAATCATATGTTGTAATAATTTTATTTTTGTATCATTATCTGTTACTTTTGAATAATGTAATCTCAAATTAAATATAAAAAAGTTCATAAAAGTATTTTAATTATGTGTGTCCTTTATAACACCACACAGTCTCCCTTTCATCCCCTTGTTCATATATTTGTGATTTCATCTTTATTATATATATATATATATATATACAGTACAGAACCATTTATCCAGAATGCTTGGGGTCAGACGTATTCCAGATAACTGGTTTTTGCGGTTAACTGGTTGTGCATTAAAGCAACATCCATTTGATAAGTTTTGTGGAATATGTGTGGTTGTGGCATTATTTCTTATTTTAAATTATTAGATTACTTGAATTAAAAATCAATGCAAGAAAGATCAAAAGTTAGCTAGAGTTTAAAAGAAGGTAATTTATGGGAATCACTTATGAACAAAAATTCTATAGTTTCCTCAGCATAAAAATTAAAACATCTAAAATACAACTAATATATATATAACCATTAAATAAACATTACCAACCATATATATATATATATATATAGAATAAAGATGAAATCATATGAGGACATCAGAAGCCAAGGGGTACAAGTGACAAAATTTAGATTTAGAGTAAATTGAGTTCAAAGATAATTGACGTTAAAGTTAAACATCAATAATAATTGACTGAATTAAAATAGGAAACTGCTGCTTGTTTCACATTTGCCTTTGAACTGTTATTTCAATAAATGTGAAAAAATAGAGTGCAATTTTCTTTAAATTTATAATTAATCAATATTGATCATTATTCGGCAAAAGTGGTTGATATCTAGAACACAACACATAATTAGAAAATCACTTATATTTCTTTACCTGAAAAAAAAAAGCATATTGCAAGGTTGTCTGTGTACTTTGTTCAATTTTTTCAATTTTGTCACTTATACCCCTTGGCTTTTGGGGTCCTCATATATATATATATATATATATATATATATATATATATAAACCAATATAGAATATTACAAATCATCATCATTTTTAAATAAAAATTATGAAATGAGTATCAAGACATGATACAGACATTATATATATTAAATTTATATCAACAATTATTAAATTAACTAATCACTAATGAATTTTTTTAAAAACTACATCCAATCACTTATAAATGCATTATTAAAAAATCATATACATATATATATATATATTTTTTTATTCAAAGAGCATTAGGAAAAATAGAGCAATTGGCAGCTATGTTGATGAAAGAAACTGAAATACGATAAATGCTTCATTTTAAACACATACCTTACAAGTGTAACTATCTTCATTAAAATCAATATTTTCAGAATTGCTCCATTCTTGGCAGTGTGGACCTAAATTGAATTCTTTCATGTCAGAAGATCTTCCAGATCGCAACTGGGATATTCTGAAGTGGGTTCTATGGGTCTCATATAATAAAGCTATGTGTCTTAGAGTAGCCTTTAAAGAAAAATGATGAATAATCACAAAAAAAAGGTTTAAAATGTAAAACACTTAAATGCTATAAAAAATAACCTTGCATATAAAATAAATTTCTCAATTAAAATAAATTTCTTAAAAAATTATATAATTTAAAAAAAATCTTGTGATATGCAAATGATTTCTCAACATAAGATACCACTATGCCATGAACATTTGTAGTAGTACAATAAAGCATCTTGTTTTACATTGCTGAAGAAATAAATCGAAAAAAAATATACAAAGGAAATAAAATAAATGTAAAATGAGGTGGTGGTGCCCATCAAAATTCACTGAAAGAAAACATTTAACAAGTAAATTTTCAATTTAAAAAATCAACAAAAACAGACTGCGTAAAAAGCGAACTAATTAATTATTTCTCATCAATGTGAAACTATTTTTTATATGACTTATCTATTTTTTTTTTATTATTTAGTTGAATTGATGACTTTTAAGTTGTGTTTAATTGTTAGTTCCTATCTATAAACACTGTTTTGATGAGGCCTCTATGAAAGTTTAGAGTTGTAGTAAAGCTAGAGATCCTACCTACACAACTTCCAGGTTGTGTAGTATTTAAACTGAGCTTCTGACTGTAAATTAGTCAATGAAACATCGTCTTCATTTTGAAAGACCTATCCAATGATATGTCACTCAATATGGTGCGTAAAAAAATTTTTTCGTCTCTACCGCCATTTTGTATTTTACAGCCACGATTTTGAATTTATAAAAACAAAACCTAGCCTATAACCATTGGACGGTTAAGGCGAATTGATAGAGACCTCATTCATTAAAATCAGTCCAGTCGTTGGGATGTTTTGAGGGTATAAAGAAATCCACATACCCAGTTACACTTGGAACACATAACTTTTCTTGGTAAAAAGAAACTGTTAGATGAAATTTAAAATACATTTACAAAAATAATTAGGCTAAGAAAAAAACAATCTTACATTGGCTGATCTAATTTTTAAGATAAAGTATTATTTTTAATTAATATTACCAAAATACTATTTCCATTAACTTGAACTTTTTAAATTACTGAAAAATAAAACTTTGTGCATATATTTTCTATGGATCCACACATTTCTGACGTACCAGTTCCACCATTCTGCAATGTCTGAAGAATAAGGAAAACACATTGTTATGTGCCACAAATGAACTCAGCAACAGCAGCATATGGTATTTAGCCCACAATACGAAAAAATTTGTGCCAAGAAGCAGACTTGTATAAAACCACAAACTTTCTGCGCACTTAAATATTGGGTCAAAAACTTTCTGCAAATTAATGTAATGTTTAATAAAATAACGTGTTATATTATTTTGACGATATGAATTAAAAACAGTAGTTTTAAAATAATTACCATTTAAATTAAAAATTAATATTAATTACAGAATAATTATGTTAGTTAAAAAAATAATAAAGCTAAAAATCCATGATAAGAAGGCGATCTTATCAATTATTTTGTCAATAAATTTAGAAACAGCCCAATCCTTTATATTGTGAGCTCTTTGCACAAAATGCCAGTCTTAATATTCACAGAAATAATGTGACATTGCTTCTAAAACAACTGAATCATATTTTGTAAGGAGAGGTCCATTCATAGGTATCATTAAAGAGACCGGTGAGTTTTTATTGCGGCCGACGAAATTCCTATTTTTTCCTCGATCCTTTGACGAAATTCACGCTTTTTCCGTGGCGGTTTGACGAAATTCGCGTTTTATTTCGCGATCCTTTGATGAAATTTGCGTTTTTTTCGCAACCGTTTGCCGAAATTTGCGTTTTTTTTTTTTTCGCGATCGTTTGACGAAATTCGTGTTTTTTCCGCGATCATTTGAAGAAATTTGCGTGTTTTTCGCGATCCTTTGACGAAATTTGTCTTTTTGCACGATATTTTGACGAAATTCACACTTTTTCCGTTACGCTTTGACGAGATTCGTGTTTTATTTCGCACCCCTTTGACGAAATTTGCGTTTTTTTGCGATCGTTTACCGAAATTAGCATTTTTTACGCGATCCTTTGACGAAATTTGCATTTTTTCGCGATATTTTGACGAAATTTGCATTTTTTCGCCATCTTTTGACGAAATTAGTTTTTTCCGCGGTTCTTTGACGAAATCTGCATTTTTTTCGTGATCTTTTGACAAAATTCGCGCATCTTACACTATGCCTTTACGAAATTTGTTTTTTCCTGCGCTCCTTGGACTAAATTTGCTTTTTTTCTGCGATTTTTTGACGAAATTCTCTTTTTTTCTGTGATCTTTTGACGAAATGTGTTTTTTTCACGATCTTTTGACGAAATTTGCACTTTTTCCGCAGCCCTTTGACAAAATTTGATTTTTTCTGCGATTCTTTTACGAAATTTCCGTGTTTTTCGCAATCCTTTGACAAAGTTTGCGTTTTTCCCGCTATGCTTTTACGAAATTTTGTTTTTTACCTGCACTCCTTTGACGAAATTATCTTTTTTTTCACGATTCTTTGAAGAAATTTGCGTTTTTTCCACGTTCCTCTTAGAAAAAAATTTGGTTTTTTCCGCGATGTTTTGACAAATTTGGTGACTTTTTTCTGCAAACGATTGACAAAATTAGCTTATTTTCGGCGACCATGTGTTGAAATCCTCAATATATTTCAGTCATACTTTTTTATGTCTGAATTTTCGGACTGATGGCTGATTTTTTTTTTTTCGGAACTGAATGCCTTAAATTTTCGGAAAATTCAGAAGAGAATCCCCCCTGGCAAACAATAAATAAATCGTACATAAAATTGGGGAATATTTTTAATTTTTCGGTATTTTTTAAAAAAAATTACAAGAACAAAAATTACGTTTTTTCCCTAAAAATTTTCTGCAAAGTTCCGAATTTTGTGGAAAATTTTCTGCGCACGGCGTGCGCATCTATATTATACAGCTCTGCCAAGAAGAGAATAATTTTGGATTCCACTCATTAAATTTGTAGCTCTGGGATTATTCAGATATGTTCTTACAGGTAGGCACTAGTATCGGCATAAGATTCTTCCATGAATCAGTGAAATTCCCCGATTTTTTTTTTTTTTTTTTTTTTTAAAGCAGATTTTCACAAAATCGATTCATCAATCGGTCGCGAACCTCATGAAAATGGTCATGGAAAAATCCTGCAAATTTATTCGATCACTTGTCAAATAAAACCCCGAATTTCATTAATTGCTCACAAAATAAAATAGCAAATTTTGTCAACCGGTTGTGAAATAAAACTGAATTTCTTCAATCGGTCTTGAATAAAAAAAATGCAAATTTCATCAAACTGCCGAGAAAAAAAGAACTCTGCAAATTTCATTCGTCAGTCATGAAAAAATGCGAATCTTTCTCATCAATTGATTGTAGAAAAAATTGTCCATTTTGTCAATTGGCTGTAAGGGGAAAACGGGGGGGGGGGGGGGGGGGGGAAATTTGCCATTTGGTTGCAAAAAAAAAAACTGCGAGTTTTGTCAAACGGTCACAAAATTAATTTGTCAATTGCTCACGAACCTTGTGAAAATAGTAATGGAAAAATCCTTAAAATTTCATCGATCATTTGCCAAATAAAACCATGAATTTCATTAATTGTTCACGAAATAAAACAGCAAATTTTGTCAATCGGTTGTGAAATAAAACTGAGTTTCTTCAATCGGTCATGGAGAAAAAAAATGCAAATTTCGTCAAACAGCCGGGAAAAAAAAAACTCTGCAAATTTCACTCATCGGTCATGAAAAAATGTGAATCTCATCAATCAATTGCAGAAAAAATTGTCAATTTTGTCAATTGGTTGTGGGAGGGGGAAGGGGAGGGGGGTGTTGCCATTTGGTTGCAGAAAAAAAATTGCGAGTTTTGTCAAACGATCACAAAATTAATTTGTCAATTGCTCGCGAACCTTGTGAAGATAGTAATGGAAAAATCCTTCAAATTTTGTCGATCATTTGCCAAATAAAAACCACGAATTTCATTAATTGTTCACAAAATAAAACTGCAAATTTTGGAATCTCACCAATTAGTAGGTGAATTTCATTGCATTATCATGAATTTTGTCAAGCAGTCATGATAACAAAATGGGAAAATCAGTGATCTGTCATGAAAATTACTACTTTTTGTCTCCATAGGGATTTTAAAAAATCTCCATGCCAACAAAAGTTGCAACAAGGCTTATAGTATTCAATCTTCCTCCATCATCCCACACACAAAAGCATCCCTGAATGTTAGAAATTGTTAAATTTATTTTATTAAAATCTAAAAACTAAAAGAAAATAAACCTTCTCCATATTTTTTTTTTTTTTTTTTACATTTTTTGATGCAAATGTACAGGCTGAACATTTATTTTCAGCTATGAAAAACACTTTCTTTTTTTTTTTTTTGGGGGGGGGGGGGAATTTATCTGTAGAACAAAAAATGTCCAGACCTTATATTACAAACATTTGTTCCTACAAACTGTATACAATTATTGTAGGAAGATTCTATAAAATGCCATTGCCTAAATTTAATGGAGAAAAAATAAGTTAATTTAAGTTAAAAATTGCGTAAATTTTAATTTAAAATTTGCTGTTTGTTACTTTTAAGCTTTAATAGCAGATACTGATAAATGATAACAATTTAAGAGATTAAATTTTTAATTCATGGTAATTTTGCATAAAGTTATTTTTCTGAAAAAAATTGTTATAGTTTGTGCATGTACAGTTAAAAATTGTTTCAAACAAATGTTCATATTTCAAATAGTTAATATATTTATATTTTAACTGCAGTATATTGCTTCTACTGCACTTTGTCAAGTTTCTTGAAAATGGTGTTAAATTTGCTTGGCCCTGCATGCCATACACAAACTAGTCGGATGTACCAATCCCAAAACTTTCTTCTATCTCATACATGTTAATACTTCAAAATCCACTATCACACTGCCAAAATTAAATGGCAATCTATGCACCTCATGAGGATTCTAACGATATGAAATTCCGTGCGTTAGTTCTTGAGATATGACTACTGCTGAAATTGTCTAAATTCAGAAAAATGCTGCCTAGCAGTGCCACCTATTGGGTGATTTATACCAAATCCTAATCAGCAACAATTTATGTCAACGTCTGACTGAATCTGAAGTTTGGAGAAAATCCGTACATTAGTTTTTGAGATAGAGCAATAACGAAAATCGTGAAAATTCCTGCATAGCAGCGCCACCTATTGAGTGATTAACACCAAAACCTAATTAACAACAACTTGTGTCAACATACAACTAAATCTGAAGTTAGATGAAAATTCGTCCATTAGTTCTATTGATAGAGCTATTGAGGCAGTCGTGAAAAAGGCAGCAGAGAAGCGCCACCTGTTGGGCAATTTACACCAACACATAATCAGTAGCAAGTCATATCAAGGACTAACTGAATCTGAAGTTTGATGAAAATCCGTGCGTTAGTTCTTAAGATAGAGCTATTGGGGAAATCGTGTAAATCCTGCAAAATTCATCATAACAGCGCCACCTGTTGGGCGATTTACACCAAAACGTAATCATCATCAATTTATATCAAGGACTAACTAAATCTGAAGTTTGATCGAAATCCGTGCATTAGTTCTTGAGATAGAGCTATTGCGAAAATCGTGAAAAATGCAGCATAGCAGCGCCACCTGTTGAGCGATTTACACCAAAAACTAATCAGCATCAATTTGTATTAGGGACTAACTGAATATCAATTCGTATTAAATTCCGTGCATTAGTTCTTGAGATAGAGTGCCCACAAAATTTGTGTCACATACACACAGACAGACAGACAGACATTTTGTAAAAACATGTTTTTTGGAATCCCTGACCCCTAAAACGTGTAAATCCGTCAAAAACCGGAATTCGAAAATTTTCATGAATCCAATACTTTCTTCTTGTAAAGATAGAAGAAAGTAAAAACATGCAGAAATTTTTTGAAGGATTTTTCTTAATTTCCTCTCATGCTATTTCAGGGGTGATTGTGACTCAGAGTGAAAAACCCTGAAAATTAACTGATACAAAGTGAAAAACCCTGAAAATTATCAATGCAAAATATACCAATATTAATTTACATAGCAACAGCATGACAATCAAATGACATGTTTCTGCTATTGTTTTTTGAAATATACATTTGCAGAAAAACAATTTGGTAAACTTAGATTAATTTCACTGAAAGCTAAATGTAGGGGTGATTCTGTGCAAAAAAGAAAAAATCTGAAATCCACAGCAAACTTTCTGAAAGGTCACAACAGAGGGGGAGAGGGAAGGGAATCCACTACGGCACTAACTACGTGTTTTTTCGTGCTCCTTTGGCGAAATTTGCCGTTTTTTAGCGATCTTTTGACGAAATTTGCCGTTTTTTCGCGATCTTTTGACGAAATTTGCCGTTTTTTCGCGATCTTCTGACGAAATTTGCCGTTTTTTCGCGATCTTCTGACGAAATTTGCCGTTTTTTTGCGATCTTCTGACGAAATTTGTCGTTTTTTGCGATCTTCTGACGAAATTTGTCGTTTTGCGATCTTCTAACGAAATTTGTCGTTTTTTCGCGATCTTTTGACAAAATTAGGTTGCTTCTTTTCGTGATCCCTGGACGAAATTCGCGATCCTTTAACGAAATTTGCGTTATTTTCGCGATCCTCTGACGAAATTCGCGTTTTCCCGCAATCCTTTGACGAAATTGCCGATTTTTCTTCGCACGATTGACGAAATTGATCTTTTTCAGCGATCATTTATCAAAATTCGCGATATATTTTCTGTCCAAATTTTTGGATTTACCACCGATTTTATTTTTTTAATTTTCGGAAATGACTGCCTTAATTTTTCAGAACAGAATCATTCCTGGATAAATGACTTCATTAAATGGAAAGTGCAATTTTGCTAAATATGCAACGTTCCAATTCTATAATCAGTAAATAAATTTATTCCAAGTACTCATGAAACAAGCACAAATTAACTGTTAAGAGTAGTATATCTTATTAGTAGCTTTAATGCAAGTCATATATATGACACCTAGATATTTGAAAGCAGTGAAAAAATGTCAACACCAATCCAATTTTACTTCAAAGTGGCTAAGTAAAAGAAAAGAAAGAAAAAAAAGATTTTTTTTTTTTTTTTTTTGCTTTGCTTTTACACAAGGTAAATTTCTTTTTCCTGCTTTCTTCCTGGGTATTACACATTACTCATATAAAATTTTTGTACTGAGATTGAGATGGATGACAATACCAGGAAGAGGTGATTGTGAGTAAAAAAAAAAAAGGGTATCTGAAATTCACAGCAACTTGTGTGAAAAGGTTACAGCAGAAGGGGGGGGGGGGGGGGGGGATCACTCCTGGTTTTAATTATGTGTTGTTTTTTTTTTTTTGCGATCCTTTCACGAAATTTGCGTTCTTTAAATAAATTCATGTTTTTTTCCCGTGATCCATGGCGATACCTCCCTTTTTCCATCGTTCCTTTGACGAAAATCGCGTTTTTCCTGCGATCATTTGACGATATTTCCGTTTTTCCACCAATCCTTTGACGAAAAGCGCTTTCCCACTAAACATATCGATCTCATAAACCCGGAAGGATCGATCGAAAAACCCGGAAATCCGGGGTACACCCGGAACACAATCACCCCTGCTATTTGTAAACAAATGAATACAAATGTTATATATGATCCCAGACCTGTCAACTTTTGAAAATGAGAAAATTTAAAATTTAAATTTCAAAATTTAAATTAATCTGGAGGTTGGTTGGTTGGTTTTTTGTGTTTTGCAGCCCTTTTTGGATGTTCGTAAAAGGAATAAGGTTTCAGTGTTTCAACTCAATATAGTAAATTTTTTTCTCTGAAAATTTTTATACGATTTTTTGAGCTTCTCATTTCGCAGCTTTTTTTTTTTTCAACTGGTAAAAGGAGCCCAGTTCCAAATTTTTAGCTCAGTCCAGTAAATTTTGAGGAAATTCGCGGGTTTTTTTTCCCTTGATTATTTCACGATATTCACAATTCTTTTCCCCACAATCGTAATTCAAGTTTTTCGATCACGATTCTTTGTTGAAATCTGCACTTTTTGCCCCGAACTTTTGACGAAATTCGCATTCTTTACCTTAATCCATTGATGAATTTTGCGTTTTTTTGCACTATCCTTTGTTGCAATTCGTGTTTTCTTTCCGCGATCTTTCGATAAAATTTGTGTTTTCTTACTGACCTATCAAATCGATGAAATCTGCGTTTTCTTACTGATCTTTCGATGAAATTTGCGCTTTATTTCCATGATCTTTTGACGAAATTCACGTTTTCTTTCTGCGATATTTTGGCTAAATTCACATTCTTACCGCGATCCTTTGACGAAATTGATTTTTTAAGCAGTCACTTGTCGAAATTCGCGATAGTTTATCGCATCAGATCGGCAAATTTCGCAAGTTTTTCGCGACCAATTGGTAAAATTTTCGATATGTTTTCGCGACCAATTAACAAAATTCATTACTTGTTTCCGTGATTTTTTGAAGAAATTTGTAATATTTTCCCTCAAATATCCCTATAATATTTCCCTATTGAAATTCGCAATTTTTTGATGAAATTTTCAATTTCTTTCTGAACTCTTAACAAAATTAGATTTTATTCAGCGAACAATTGAAGATAATCACTATTTGTTTCTGAGATCTTTGATGAAATATCAGATATTTTCCCATGATCGTTTGAAGAAATTCTCAATTTTTTTTACGACTGATTCACGAATTGATTTAGGAAAATTCCATAAAAGAAAAAAATTTGCAAACTTCCAAGAAATTTTAAAATATACTCGCAGAAGAATCATAGGTCTGTGGAAGAATTTTCAGGGGGAAATACTGCACAGCAGTTTCCATTATGCAGTATTTTCCTTTTCTTTGTGCAAATTGCTCGATTCCGCACAATATTTCAAACCCTGTCCCTCAAGAAACTCTTAAAATGGCACCCCTGTTTATAAGGAAGGGAATTCCTGTATAATAAATATTTACAGATGCAGGATTCACTCATGGTTAATATCCATTTAGGGGGTTTTATATTAAGAAGTTTGTTTTGCAGCCCAATTTTTTTTTTCCACTTGAGGATTTTTTAATGTATGGAATTTCGGACTAATGATCAATTTTATAAAACTTTCGGTACTGGATGCTTTAAAATTTAGGAAATTTCAGAGCAGAATCACTCCTGAAAAATGTGCTGCGTAGACTAAAAATCTCAACTGGAAAAAAAAATGCGTTTGTGTTTTTTTTTTTTTTTAAATCGTAGTTTGAGACCGAATTTCGTAGCGTCGTAGTTTAAAGGTCCAAATCGTAGCAACTACGATTTTTTCATAGCAGTTGGCAGGTCTGGGATCCACATAGTCATCTGATACAGTTGCAAATCATTTCTAGCTTTTTCTGACAGAGGGTGATCACAAACTTTCTTTTTTTTATTAATTTTGTTGTGATCTCATAATTAACCATGTGACTAAATCTTCATAGAAAAATATTTGATCAAACATACTCTTTACATCCCTGAAGTTCAATAACAATTCGTCAAGTATTTCTCTAGATATTCGACATAATCATAGATGCCAACATTGTAAAGACTGTATCAGGAGTAAACCATTTAAATTTCAGGAGTTTTGGACGCTCTTCAGGAGTAACATGTTCACATTTCAGGAGTCATTTCAGGAGTTGTACATGGATTTTTACGAGCTATATTTTTTACAAATAATTTCAGTCATCTTGCAGCTTTTGCATTTATCAACACAACATAATTTAAATAAAGGTTACTAAATTTACTTTTACTTTTAATGTGTTAATAATTTTTTATGATAAATTTATAAAAATGGAATATTTTTTTTTGTCCCTACAGAGCAAAAAATCCGCGATTGATATAACTGTGTGAAATTACATGACTATTTTTCCCCTCTAAAAAGATAAAGTGACTTTTTTCTGCGACCAATTAACAAAATTCGCGATTTTTCGCCGAGATCGACTGACGAAAATCGCGATGTTTTGCCGCGACTGACGGATGAAAATCGCGGTGTTCTGCCGCGACTGATGGACGAAAATCGCGATGTTCTGCCGCGACTGAAAGACGAAAATCGCGATGTTTCGCCGCGACTGACAGATGAAAATCGCGAATTTTTGCCGTGACTGACGGACGAAAATCGCGATTTTTTTTACCACGACTCACTGACGAAAATCGCTATTTTTTGCCGCGACTCACTGACGAAAATCGCGATTTTTTTGCCGCGACTCACCGACGGAAATCGCGATTTTTTGCCGCAACTCACTGACGAAAAATTCGATTTTTTGCCGCGACTCACAGACCAGGGGTGATTCTGAGAAAAAGAAAAATCTGAAATTCACAGCAAATTTTCTGAAAGATTACAGCAGACGTGTGTGTGTGTGGGGGGGGGGAATCCACTCCCAAAACTAACTATATGATGTTTTTTTTCTGCGGACCTTCGACAAAATTAGTGTTCTTTCGCGATCCTTTGATAAAATTTGTTGTTTTTTGCAATCTTTTTGACGAAATTTGCGGAGTTTTTTGCGATCGTTTGACGAAATTTGCGTTTTCCCCCGCAATCATTCGGCGAAACTGGCGATTTTTTTTACGAACAATTGAGGAAATTGATTATTTTGACGGAATTGATTATTGTTGAAATTCGCGCTATTTTTTATGTCCGAATTTTCGGATTGATGACCGAATTTTTCAACTTTCAGAACCGAAAGCCTTATATTTTCGAAACAGCGATTTTTTGCCGCAACTGACTGACGAAAAGCGCGATTTTTTGCCGCGACTGACTGGCGAAAACAGTGATTTTTTGCCGTGACTGATTAACCAAAACAGCAATTTTTTGACGCGAATGACTAACGGAATTCGTGATTTTTTTGCAGCGCAGAAGTGATTGAAAAAATTCGCGATTTTTATCATTGGCCGATTATCGGATTTCAGGATATTTTTTCCTCAATTGATTAACGCAATTTTGCCGCGGCTGACAGCCGAAATTAGAGTTTTTTTTGGAGAGTAAAAAAAATTGCGATTTTTATCAACGATCTATTGATGAATTTCACGATTATTTGCAGCGAATGATTGACAAAAGGTGCAACTTTTTTCAACGACCGGTTGGCGAAATTTGCGATTTTCTGCCGCGAGCGATTGTAGAAATTCGCGGTTTTATCGACTAATAGACAATTTTCGCGATATACGAGTACTTCAACGACCGATTGACGAAATTCGTGATTTTTTGCCGTGATCGATCGAAGAAATTCGCGATTTTTTTTTCCCTCAAATTTCCGTATTTTCTACCTTATTACCGTACTTCCGTATTTTATCTTACACTTCCGGAGACATTGGCATCTATGCATAATGTCTAAAATCAAAAGTGTCTGGACACTTTCAACTAGATAATGAATAAACAGGTAATTCCTGAATCTTGTTTCACCTCAAATAACTTATAAACTGAGCTAGCTACATTTGATCAGATAGTGTACTTTCACAAATATTTTGAAGAAAATTATTAATAGCCCCTCCCTTATAAGAAAAGATTAATCATTAAAAAAGGATGAAGAATCTTCCCAAGGAATGTTTTTTCCTCCCTCTCTGCTCTAGGAATATATATATTATATATATAAACACCAAAGAAAAAATTCATAATCATAAATTTACCTTAGCAGATATGTGAAAAGTCCATTCTCTGCAACAGTTCTTCTCAGAAACCATCAGATTAACTTCAGGCTCTACAGTAATGTCTACTGTATCTATGTTTTCGGTCATAATTAAATTTGGATTTGAAGAAGTATGCCATTTTTCTAATAGCTGTTCAGTATAATTTCGCCCTTGAAGACTACACTCTTTAGCTCGTTGTAATTTGGTTTGACGGTAATCAAATCTCTCTTTCCATTCATGTAATTCTTCTTCACCATGAGCATCACAACACTGTTGTCCTAATCTACATCTTCCAGTAGCTGCATAACTGTAAATAAAGAAATAAATTCATAAATATATAAACTCAGGCAACTCTTTGATTCATCAATGATTATAATTTGTACAATTAACAAACATGCTTGTAAGTGCAGGTTTACAAAATTGGCTTTTATAAAATCAACACATCACAAGATTTTTTTTTTTCTTTCTTTAGAAATCAGTATATTAAAGAATTGAAATTGAAAATGCATACACATATACAGTCGAACCCTGATTTAAAGAATCGTTCAGGACTAACAACTTTGTTCGTTGAATCGAGATTATTCGTTAAATTGCGATAATGAAAGGAATTCTTGTTATACAACAGAGCACATTAAAAAATGGCAAATTATTATAAATAAAAAAGCAACGCTCACTTGCCTTAATGATGATTTTAAACATTTGTTACTTTAAGAAATTACCCTATAAAAATAGATTTTTTTTATATTACTATAAATCACAATCATCATAATTAAGAAAAAAAATTCATTTATTCAAATATTATAGCTAAATTATAAGATATATTTTGTAGATGTATGTTTGCTTTCTTTTGATTTTGTATTCCAAACTTCTTTGTCAATTTTTTCCTGATGCTGTGAAAACAGTGTCCTCAACATCATGAGCCATCAAATACCGTTTCAAAGTATCCAAACTGCTGACAGCTTCTTTGAATGTTGTATGCTTCATCTCTGTTTCATCGTCTTCAGCCGATCCACTAGTACTGCTATTAATAACCTCGCTGTAATGTATATTTTCGCATGTAAATATTTCTGAATCCCAAGATACAGATTCATAAAAAAATACAATCAGGGATATTGAAAATATTTTATAAATATTAGAATTTTTTTTTTTTTTTTTAAACATAGAAAATTATTTGTTAAATCACGATTATAAATTCGTTAAATCGAAGTATTTCTGTTCCATTTTCGTCGGGACCATAAAAAAATTCGCTAAATCGAGAAATTCGTTAAAATCGCAATTCGTTAAATTGGGGGCTCAACTGTATATAGATATTTATTCATTCATAATCATTTAGAATGTCATTAATTTAAAAGATTATACATCACAAAATAAATAAAGGATTTCTTTTATTATTAGTGGCATAAGTATTGAGCTTTATTTAAACTTAAATAAGAAGATGCATTGCCCATTTCAAGTGTACAAGTTCTGCAAGCAGCAGAATTTGTACTTAAGTCAACTTTGGTGAGAATTGAAAAGAATTGAAATTATTTGCATATCCAGTATGTCTTTTGTAGATAACAAAAAGACTGAAGACTGTAAGGATGGGGAATCTAAATTTTATTTCTTCTATAGCCTGCTTTACATTTGGAACCCATTCAACCCCCAACCTCAATATTTTTATAAATACAAATCTTAAATTCATTTATTATTTTTTAGATTGAATTCTCTTTTCTTTTTCCTTGGTTTCTTTTACATCCTTTCTTATTGTGCAATTTTAAAGTATTTTACATAAAAATATATTATTTGTAGTGAACATGAAGGGGGCTATGCATATATAACGTTATCCACATTTCGTTAATTTTGTATCCCCCCCCCCCCCCTTACGATATCATATGTTATCATTTATTGAACCCCCAACCTGATGATATCATTATCAATGTCTAAAAATTCTTTTTACATCTCTCTCAAATCCTATCCTACTATAGTATGATCTTCCCTCTCTCCTCCCATCCTCAATCCTCCACCATGTTTAGATTTTTTTCTTTTTTATATATATGCTTACAGTAATATACATATATGACTACTAGCAGACATGACCGAGCTAAGCTCGGTCAAAATTAGCCTTGTGTTCAATTCGATATTTCATTCTCACTGTATAATTCTTGTTGTTTAGATAAAATTGGTATGATCCTTGATCCTAAGCCATAGGGACCCACTAACCGAAATTTTTCAAACATACGACTTAACCAATGCTCTTCTGGAACCTGAAAATGATAGAATACAAAATTTAGTCAAAATCGCTAAAATCATTTTATAGATAAAATTAGCTTGACCCACGATAACCCAAAAAGGACCTACTAATCTCAATTTATCGAACATCTCACCTATCCCAATGGTTTTCTCGTTCTAGGAAACAGTGTAATAAGAAATTTTGCCAAAATCGTTTCAGCCATTTTTTAGATAAAATTAGCTAAACATTGATCCATATTGACCCAAAATGACTGGTTAATCGAATTTTCTTGAGTATGCGACCTAGACCAATGGTCTTCTCAAACCCGAAAATGATAGAAAACAAAATTTAATCAAAATCATTAAAGCTGTTTTCTAGATAAAATTAACTTGACCCAGAGTGACCCAAAAATGATCCATTAATCGAACTTTCTCGAACATGTGACCTAACCCAATGATCTTCTCTTGCCTGGAAACAGTATAATACAAACTTTTGTCCAAATCGTTTGAGCCTTTGACCCACAGTAACCCACTAATCGATTTTTCCCGAACATGTGACTTAGCTCAATGGTATTCTCATGCAGAAACGACATAATACAAAATTTTGCCATAATGTTTTGAGCCATTATTTTAGATACACTTAGCTTGACCCACAGTGACCCACTAATTGAATTTTCTCAAATGTGTGACTTAGCCCAGTGGTCTTCTCATGCCCAGATACTGTATAATACAAAATTTTGACAAAATCGTTTGACTTGTTTTTTAGATACAAATAGCTTGTCCAACAGTGACCCAAAAATGACCCACTAATAAATATTTCTCGAACTTGTGACTTAGCCCAATGGTCATTTCATGCCCGAAAAGGTACATTACAGAATTTTGTCAAAAGGTTTTGGGCGTTTTTTTAGATTCAATTAGCTTAACCCTGGCCCATTGTGACCCAAAATGACCCACTAATCAAATTTTCATGAACATGCGACCAAACCCAATTGTATTCTCGCGCCTGAAAACGATAAATACAAAATTTCGTCAAAATAGTTAAAGCCGTTTTCTCGTTAAAATTTGCTTGACCCACTAATTGAATTTTCTCTAATATGTGACTTAGCCCAATGGTCTTATCGAAATCCAAAACGACAGAATACAAAATTTAGTCAAAACTGTTAGAGCCGTTTTTTTAAATAAAATTGGCTTGACCCAAAGGGACCCAAAAATGACCCAGTAATCAAAATTTCTCGAACATGTGACCTAGCCCAATAGTTTTCTCGTGCCTAAAAACAGTTGGATATAAAATTTAGTCAAAATCGATTGAGCTGTTTTTTAGATATAATTAGCTTTACCTTGACCCATTTTACCCAAAATGACCCACTAATCGATTTTTCTCGTATACATGTGACTTAGTCCAATGGTCATATGATGCCCGGAAACGGTATATTACAAAATTTTGTCGAAATGTTTTAGGCCTTTTTTGGATTCAATTAGCTAGACCCTGACCCATTGTGACCCAAAATGACACACTAATCGAATTTTCTTGATCATGCGATCAAGCCAATGGTATTCTCAAGCATTGAAAACGATAGAATAGAAGATTTCGTCAAAATCGTTAAAGCCATTTTCTAGATAAACTTTGCTTGACCCACAGTGACCCACTAATCGAATTTTCTCTAATATGTGACTTATCCCATTGGTCGTCTCGTAATCGAAAACGACAAAATACAAAATTTAGTCAAAATCGTTAGCCGTTTTTTAGATAAAATTGGCTTGACCCATTGTGACCCAAAAATGACCCGCTAATCGAAATTTCTCGACTATGTGACCTAGCTCAATAGTTTTCTCATGCCGAAAAACGGTTGTATGTAGAATTTAGTCGAAATCGATTGAGCCGTTTTTTAGATATAATTAGCTTGACCTTGATCCATTATGGCCCAAAGGGACCCACTAATCGAATTTTCTCGAACACGTGACCTAGCCTAATGGTGTTCTCGTGCCTGAAAATGGTAAAATACAAAATTTTGTCAAAATCGTTAGAGCCATTTACTAGATAAACTTTGCTTGACCCACAGTGATCCAAACATGACCCACTAATTGAATTTTCTCTAATATGTGACTTAGCCCATTTGTCTTCTCGTAATCCAAAACGACAAAATACAAAATTTAATCAAAATCGTTAGAGCCATTTTTTAGATAAAACTGGCTTGACCCATAGTGACCCACTAATCGAAATTTCTCGACTATGTGACCTAGCTCAATAGTTTTCTCGTGCTGAAAAACGATTGGATGTAGAATTTAGTCGAAATCGATTGAGCCATTTTTTTAGATATAATTAGCTTGACCTTGACCCATTATGACCCACTAATCGAATTTTCTTGAATATGTGACCTAGCCTAATGGTGTTCTTGTGCCCGAAAATGGTAAAATACAAAATTTTGTCAAAACCGTTAGAGCCATTTTATAGATAAACTTTGCCTGACCCACAGTGACCCAAAAATGACCCACTAATCGAATTTTCTCTAATATGTGACTTAGTCCATTGGTCTTCTCGTAATCCAAAACAACAGAATACAAAATTTAGTCAAAATCGTTAGAGCCGTTTTTTAGATAAAATTGGCTTGACCCAAAGGGACCCCAAAATGACCCACTAATCGAAGTTTCTCGAACATTTGATCTAGCCCAATAGTTTTCTCGTGCCGAAAAATGGTTGGATATAAAATTTGGTCAAAATCGATTGAGCCGTTTTTTAGATATAATTAGCTTGACCTTGACCCATTATGACCCACTAATCGAATTTTCTCGAACACGTGACCTAGCCCAATGGTCTTATGCTCGAAAATGGTAAAATACAAAATTTCGTCAAAATCGTCAGAGCCGTTTTTAAGATAAAATTTACATACACACACACACATACATACACACACAATTTTTACTCGCATTATAAGATATAAATTTAGATCAAATAACATCTAAAAGAGTTAGTTACTATTTAAAAGTATTTAATAATAGCTTATTGCTGAATAACGGATTCAAAAGTTCTTGCACTTGCTCCCTGCCCGGTATAGGTGAAAACTGGGAAATTGAGTTAGTAGCCAGTGGCCGGTAGACTCAGTTTCATTAGTGGCCACTTTTTAAAGTTAGTGGCCACTATAATATTTCAAACTTTGACATCTAGATAAACTATAATCGTTGTATATATACATATTTTTCTATAAATCAGAGTTTTATACCAGTCAACTATTCACAATAAGAATAGGGAAGCAGTCGAAATTCAAGAAAATTACTTTAAAACCACAAAATCTGTTATCATATTAATTTTTTTAGAATTTATTTTTGGATAATTTGTATATGTTCATAAACACCATTATCAATCAAATTCATTTTACTTTATATAAAAAATAACTAATTCCAACAGCTAGGTGTATTCAATTAAAAAAAGAAAATCAAATAAAACATTATTTTGATTTTATTTAATAAATGTGTTATTAACATGCTACACACATTACATACAGTTGAAGTCTAAGCTGGTGACTGTATTTCGCAGGATTAAACAATATCTCTTGAAGAAAAATAATCTAACTGATCTAACATATTGAAGATATTGCAATGTCCTTAACCCTTTCGTGTCGGATTTTTTTTTTCTTCAGTTTTGAGAATAAAATTACTTTTATTTTAATAATGCTAATCGTAGTTATCCGAATAGATTTACTGAAGTTTAAAGATTATCTCATTGTCTGAATTCTAACGAATGTACTTATTTTGTGTACTATTCAATTCATATTTATATGATAATAGAAAGGAAGAGTTTTTGAAGATGTTTGGAAAATATCATTACAACAGAGTTTAACAGATATTACAACTTTCTAATTTTTTTTGTGTTTTATCACACATGATTTGTTCAGAAAAGTAACCTATACTATTTTAAATTTAACCCCTTTGCGACGGGAGCCTTTTACGAAATGTTTATTACTTTGCTACCGGTCTTAAAAAACAGAAGTTTGTGCCTATTCAAATCGAGAAAATGCTCGGATTAAATAAGGCAAATTTTACATTAAAATTTTACTGGTGTGAATAAACGAGGATCCTTAGGCCTATTTCTGGCACATATACGTGTCACTCGTCCCCAAGGGGTTAAAGAGTGATATATATTTATAAAATAAAGGAATCGCCAACGGTGCAAAGGGAATTAAACAAACTTTTATTGTTATTACTAAATGTCCAAACATAAATGAAATCATAATAAGAAAGGCATAGCCATATACTATCATTACTATATGTAGATAGTAGCAAAAGTAATTGTTAAGACAAAACAATACTCGATGGAAAGATATGTACTAATAATAGTACTCCAAACCCGAAAGGGTTAAAATGCACTTGCATTTTAAAAGTGAAAGAAACGGAAAAGGCGGTGAAAGAAAGGGAATAAATTATTTGAAACGCATGTGGAATCAAAGCTGATGAATAAAACTGTAGCAGAAATAATATAGACTTTTGCAGAATAAAACTGTAAAAAAAATAATCCAACTGAAGAGCGAGCACTTGGCGAAAAAATGAAATATTGAAAATAGAGCTAAATTATTGAAATCTGCTTGCATCCGGTAGGAAAAAAAAATTAACCAGTTTGCTAATTAGATGTAATCAAAGTAGAGATGCATATTTTCATGAAAAAAGTTGTATTTCAGTTGGCGATCGATAACAGATTTTTTAATCGCCACTTGGCGAGTGGCGACTATAGTGGCGATCGATGGCCGATTTTTAATCGCCACATTTACAACTTTAATCGCCACGTGGCGAGTGGCGACCGCTAATTTACACCTATACTGCCCGCGTATAATAAAAGCAGAACTTAACAAAACAGTGGACAGCACTATTTACTGGTGAACGCAAGTATCATTTCCTACATATTATGCTCTTGATTTCACTAACAGCGAATTATATGTGCATATGGCAGAAGAAAAGGATTGCCAAACATTAGAGTATTCCACATTTTGGAATGAAATGATTTTATAAACATTTAATGGCTTTAATAATAGTTTGTATTTTCATAAAAACATATAAAAAAAATAATAAAAAAACAGGTAACAGAATATTTGGATGTAAAGAAAAGTTATTGAAAAAAAAAAAGCTTGGTTAGATCAAAAATAGAGTGTAAAAAAAAAAAAAAAAAAAAAAAAAAAAAAAAGGATTTTTTTTTAATTTAAATCAGATTTTTATGATTTTTTTCCCCAGCATTCAAATACAGAATAGCTACCAAGAGTTTTAGGTTTCCAAAATAATTAAACCACTAATTGCTAACATAATCTATGTTTTTACACTTTAATAAAATTATAATTATTAGTTAGTAATCACAGAAATTATAAAAACTGCAAATTAGTAGTTTCATTATGTAGTATCATACAATAATGTTATATACATTAATCAGGGATATGTTTAGGAAAATTTTAGGTCCTTTAAAGGACCCTTCACAAAATAATTTATCTTAAAACAGGACCCTTCACAAAAAATTTTATCCCCAAACAGGACCCTTCACAAAACATTTTATCCCAAAACAGGACCCTTCACAAAACATTTTATCCCAAAACAGGACCCTTCACAAAATTATTTGTCTCTTAATTAGAGCTTTCACAGAATTTTTTCACCTTCAAATTAAATTTTTCACAAATTTAGTCATTTAAAAATAAAATCTGGTGTGTAAGTAAGCAGCTGAACTCACCAAAGAGCATATTACTTAGCTTTTTATATATGAAGGATAGAACATGAAGACATCGATAATTTAACATTCACAAAATTATGACTAGAATTTTCACAAAAATAAGAAAAACTTCACAATTTCACAAAAACAGGACCCTGTGAGAAAAGTCTAGACAGACCCCTGTTAATATTGCAATAATTATGTAAAACTTTATAAATACTAATGATATTTAACATTTATTAAAATTATTAACTGCATTTTATATTAAATAGTTAACACTACTTCAAATTAATAATTATTAATCAATGAACTCTCTAATTAGGAATGTATTATACATTTAAGCCTTAATTATTAAAATGATAATAATGTAGTATTCATTTTAGAAAGAAAAATGTTACGGGATGCTAGTTCCAAAAAAGGGCACTATTTCATGAGGAAATAAGTAATGTGTTAAGTAATGATATAAGAAAAAAAAAAAAAACAATTTTTAGCATGATAAATAAAGTGTCCTTAATTTTTAATAATTTTATGAATAACAAATTGAAAAATACAATTAAATAACATATTTTAATAATATCCTGTTTTTTCTAAAGAAATAAAGTTCTATATTTTTGCAAGATCTTGGCCACATGAATTTAGAAATACTGTTGAATGGGAAAGTTTTTTTACAAGAAATCTCTGGCTACAACTATAGGTGAATTTCAACTTTTTTTTTTTAAGGCAGGGTGCATTTTGCCGCTTTCAAAAAGGCCATGGTGCGGCACCATTTAAAAAATGGCCTAGAAGAAACAATATAAGTAATTACAGAATTAATAAAAACTGCAAATAAATAATTTCATTAGTTAGTAGCACAAATAACAAAACTAACAAACAAATATTATTTGCATCTCGTTTTGCATTTGTATTTAGGAAAATTACTGTAAACCACCAAAATCTAAACTTACACATATGTATGTATATGCTAACCAAAAAAATTATGAAAATGAATGACACCTATTCATATAAAATAAATATACGTTAGCCACTTATATCTGAAATCCTCAAAATATTTATTAAGTAACAGCATTATTACCTCTCAGTGTGAATATTAGCTTTCAATGGTTCAATTTTTTTTTTTCATTTTAAGAAAAGTTTTGCAGCCTTTTCAATCCTAATTTTTTTTTAATTTATTTAATATATATATGAGTTAACAAAGTTAAAAAAAAAAAAAAAAATACTTAACCTATACTGAAGAAGCTCTTGCTGTGCTGAGCATTTTTATACCAATTATTTATTTTTTTCTTATGCATTCATTTACAATTTAGCTGTTGAGCAAATGTCATTCTTTCATTCTTCTTTAACTTGAGATTGCTATTAATTACTTATTTATTCTTTTACTTGTAGAAATGTACTACACTTGCTATGTGTATTTTATATAAAATAATGCATAAATTGATTACCTAAAGGAAATTATAACATTACAAATTATATTAGATTCAAAGACCCGGAGCTGGAGCCCGGAGCCAGAGCGCTCCGGAGCTGTAGCCAGGGTCGGCCCAAGACAATTTTGGTGCCCATGCGAGCATTCTCTTGGGTGTGCCCCCCCCCCCCTCCCCCAACCATACATGTTAAAAATATTTGGCCTTTTTTTCACACAATTTTTCAAATATTCGTAAATTATTCACTCATAAACTTTTACACATGCTATTCTTAATTATTTAAAATATTATTTAAAAAGACTATAAAATAAATAAACGTATCCATATTTAATCCTATCTTTGAGATCTGAATTTTATAATAAATATCAATCTCAATATGTAACATTGTGGCCCAATAATTAAACGCCATTCATTATGCCATGGTATAGGACAAAAATAACAATAATTTATTGAAAGAAGAAATTTTATTAGAATAGTTATGTTTATTATTTGGAATATACTCAGCAGTACTAATAAGTAGCAATTATGTAAGATGAAATCTGTAACCCTGTCTTGTTATTTACTTTCAAGGAAGCATATATTAATTTTATATTTGGTGAGTCGTGAGTTTTAAAATCTTAAAAAAAAAAAAAGATTTATTGTTTTTTATACTCTTTAAAAAATTACTTGATTCTGGATCAAGCAAAACAAAATCCGCATAAGAATATTCGAATTACAAACGGATCAATTTGAAATTAAAAATGACTACTTTAACACAGACTCCGATTGATAACTCTGGGTATGATTTCCACAAAACTGTGTTTTTGCTACTTATATACATTGAAAATAATAATAATATTCTTTGCAGATAGATAATTTCTTTTGAATATAGGTGTATATAAAATGGTTATACCTACATACTCTTACAATGTTTGTGTCCATTAAATGACAGTTTTTTGTTTTTTTTTTGGGGGGGGGGGGAGGGGGGGATAGAATGTGCTTTTTAAAGGTGTATCACATACAGAAAACACATTCTAATTACAACAAATAAATTTTGCACCTTTTAAGTAGTCAAAATGTAGGTAGAAATTTTACTATAATCATTTTATACATATATGTTGAAAATAAATTACCTATATTTCAAAACATTATTTTTTACAATGTGTGCAAGTAGTAAAAACCTACGCAAAGTTGAAATTCCATTTGAATCTGTGTTAAAGTATGCGTTATCAATGAATTTCAAATTGACTCTGTTCTAATTTGAATATTTTCACGCAATCTCTTTTTATATGTTCAAAAATTTAAAAATATATTGTAAGCAAGAAAACAAGAAAATCGATTTTTTTAAGGTTTAAAACCGATCGTGATCACTACACTGTTGAATTCTCAAAAGGATCATAATAAGAATTTTTGATAAATTAGAAAAGTCATTAATCTCTCGACAAATTCATTTGAAAAAAAGAAAAAAAATGTCTTGTCTTTAAAATAAATAAGATATGAACATGGATTCTGAAGCACAGTATATAGCATACATTCTGATCAAGTAGTGATCATACACACACATAAAGAGAAAAAAAGGTCCATACAATTGTTGTTTATCTTCAAAATATGCGAGATAATTTCGATTTAAAGCTTCCCTAAACATGGCGTAATCATGTAAAGAACGAAATGGGTTTAGAGGAACTTTTTATTTCTTCATTTATCGAATATAATAAAATATTTTACTAAAGAATGATTTCACACACCACATACAATGGAGGGGGGGGGGGGGGGGGGGGGAGAGAAAGTCTACAATTCTTGCTTATCTTCAAAATATGTGAGAATTCCGATTTAAAGCCTCCCTCTCTCCATTTATTCATTTGGATCCTCCTTTCAGGTACATAATCATGTAAAGAACAAAATGGGTTTAGACGTTTAGAGAAACTTTTTCTTTCTTCTTTTTTCAGATATAATAAAATATTTTATTAAAGAATGCATTCACACACCACATACAAGGGGGGGGAAAAAGTCCACAATTCTTGTTTATCTTCAAAATATGTGAGAATTCCGATTTAAAGCCTCACTAAATATGGTGCCTCCCCTCCTCTTCATTTAATCATTTGGATTCTCCTTTCAGGTACGTAATCATGTAAAGAACAAAATGGGTTTAGAGAAACTTTTTCTTTCTTCCTTTTTCGGATATAATAAAATATTTTACTAAAGAATGCATTCACACAAGACACACAAGGGGGGAAAAAAGTCTACAATTCTTGTTTATTGTCAAAATATGCGAGATAATTTAATTTAAAGCCTCCCTAAATATAGCGCGCCCTCTCCTCCATTTAATCATTTCGAAGGTTCTGCCAGGTACGTAATCATGTAAGGTACAAAATGGGTTTGATCTATCTGTAGAAACATTTAGAAAATTTTTTCTTTCTTCATTTTTCGGACTTAATGAAATATTTTACTAAAGAATGCATTCAGACAAGGGGGGGAAATCTGTAATTTTTGTTTATCGTCAAAATATGGAGAATTTCGGTTTAAAGCTTTCCTAAATTTGGCGCCCTAACAGCTACGGCGCAGTTAATTAGTCAAAATAATTTAGCACTCCATAAGGAAGCAGAAGAGTTGAATAGGTGGTGGTCCTTTTCCAGTTTCAAGGAAGGTAATCTGACCTTTAACTTAAAGGGGTTTCTTTAAAGAACGCATACTAACATCCTACATTCCTCTGATATGTTCATCACAAGTTCTTTGCATTTTACTCAAATAAAGAATACATTTGAAAGTTTAGCGCCTTTAAGCACAAAGAAGGTCCCCTGCTCAGCACATCTACCTAGACCCAACAGATGATTCACGCCTGGTTATAGAAAATATTAAAAAAAAAAAAAAAAAAAGCGTAGAATCCAAAATTATTTATTGCCGCTCTTTACTCCTACCGCCGGTTGGTGCCCTCCACGACTAGGCGCCCTGTGCGGTGGCACACTTCGCATACCCCTTGGGCCGGCCCTGGCTGTAGCTCTAAATTTTCCCCTGCTCCAGGGCTCCTTTAGTTTTTAATATTCTTTTAAATCTTTTTTTTTTCAGTCTTTTAAATTTCCACACTTAAAATATTTTAATTACATTATTATTCAGTGTTTTAATTATATCATTTTTTAGGGGTTTTTTTTTTTTTTATTAGAGATGAAAAACTTCTCAAAACATGGTAACACTACTTTACTTCTACTTTCTACTTGAGCTAGGGGACAACACTATTTGAAAAATATGGCCGCCTGTTGTCTACATGTGTAGTTGCACAATTTTGGTTGTTTGAAAAGTGTAGAAGAAATTTAAGATTTTTGTGTTTAAAATTCCACCAAACTTTCTTTATTTTAAAAGCAAAAGCTAAAAGATATCATATTTTCTGAACAAGCATTTCAAGTTTGATGAGAAGAAAAATATATTTTGTCAGATCTTTAATGAAGGTAAAGGAAGAAAGAATTTGTGAGCAAAAAATTAAATGTGTAAATTAAAATCTGCAACTCAGAAGCGTGAAGTTGGTGCCGGAGCCATGGTATTTTATTTTGGAGCGGAGCTGGAACATAAAAAATTGTTCGGCTCTGGGTCACTGATTAGATTTAAATGAAACTGTTTTAATTTGGATAAAAACTTAAAATAATGCTTTTTACAAACTCAACTGTTTTTTAATTTTTTACAATACTCATGAATTAAGATTAGAAACAATTATTTAAAACTCTTTTTTTGCTTATTCATAAGTCAAAATACCTGTAGAAACTTTCAAATTATGTTTATGTTAGATTTTAATACTTCTTTTAACATTTTAAACCTTTAGAAAATTTTTGATTTAAATCGATGATTTTTTCGGTTGATTAAAATCATGATTTAATTGCCGATTTAAATCAACTGATTCAAATCATTAACATCCTAATAAAAAATGATAGCGATATCAAAACGCAAACCCCTCCCCCTCCCGCCAGACATATCTTGCGATATCAATTGCCAGACCACACCCCCCCCCCCCCAAAAAAAAAAGAGATAATGTTGTATATGCACAGCCCCAAGGCATGTAACTTCTGGATACCATGACCAGAGACAACTTGAGAAGACAAAAAATATTCCTTTAAAAGGAATTATTTCCTTTCTCATACTGTAGAGAAGTGGCACGAGCAAAAGTTTTAGTAATAAATTTTTTTTTTTTCCTTGTAATAAAAAAATCATTTAAATAAATAATCTCAGAGAACAAACATTTAAAAGTATACCATGTAAACGCCTTGCTTAATTAAATATGTGAACAAAACATTTTTTCTACTGGAAAATTACTGAGTTTCTGCCAGGTTTAAAAAAGAACAGAGTGCTGCGCTGCCAGTGAGATAAAGGCATTTTTTTTTAACTCTTAAGGGCACATTTTAAATTCTTAAGGGCACTTTTACTTTTAAAGGTTTTTATGGATTTTAAAAAGTCATTCTTAATATTTTAAAATTAGAATTCTCTTTAAAGACAACACTGAGTTGTACTTTTATTATGCAAGCAAATTTTTCAATGTAATTTTTTTTAATTTTTTACTAAGAGCAAAACAAGTTCTAATTTTTTTAATGGGGTGCAAGAAGGGTACTACTTTGTAAACCAAAGAGTAGGCAGATTACAACGCCCTGCTGAAAACGTCTGGGAAAAAGTCTGATTCAGTAGCTTAAAAAAAAAGTGGATATTGATAATAATTTGTCACTAAACACATTTTGTAATATCTGATTGAAAAAAAAAATCTGGGATGAGAAAAATTGCTAAATTTTTGTCTCTAGATTTATTGTATTTTCTTTTTGTAAATGCAATTTTTGCTTGTTTTATAGGCTACTATAACTACTTATGATAGTAAGCTTAGTAAAGCCTTCTTGGGTCTCAGATAAATTTCGGTTTGCTGCAGAATAAGACAGAATATTCCACTACTGGGAAAGTAAGTCCCTGTGTCAAAGACACAGCCAGCGGATATTTATTCATTTCTCTATAAACCTAAGAGAGATTTAGGATAAAAAAAAATTGAGAAAGTGAGGTTGAAAATATCATTTCTTTGTGTTGATTGCCAATATTCATACTACATTTTCCAGATTGCAATTATTAAATCTCGAGTGGATGCGTATGGTGGAAATTACATTGAAGCTACATTTTTTTTTTTTTTTTTTAATTCACAGAGAGCTTATGCCAAGTAAATTTCATATGAATACATTTACCAGAGCTTGTGAATGCCTTAAATGAATTGAGAAAATATAATTTTGAAAAAAATGCTACAATGGTTTATATAACAAAAAAAACAAAAAAAAAAAAAAAAAAAAAAATCCATATACAGAAAAAGCAAAACAAATTATTTAGAGGTTTAAAAATCTTAGAGATCTCTTATAGATGAAATTATAAATCTGGAAAAGAAACTTCTGACTCATTTTCAAATGTAAAAACATGACCCTTGCAGGCTTTATTGAACTGAGCAAAGCGAGGATCTTTTTTAAATCTTTTACTTTAAAATTTTTCATTTACTTTTACATTAAAAACTTTTTAAATCAATGATAAAATTTATTATGTTCTAATTTCTCAAGTTTTTCAATTAACTTTGAGCAAAAATTTATATTTTATCTTTATGACTGTTTTCAGTCTGAATCAGAGTTTGAATTTTTGATTCTACATTGTTGGGAGATGACTTTGTTGGAATATTGTGTTATTTGTTAAATAAAACTAAATTTCAGAAAATATGGGACTTATAAGGATTTTTTTGTTGCTTATACTATTTAATTTTAGTTGCAATTTGAATGGGAAATGATCATTTAAACAGTTGAATGATATTATGGTGAAGTAAAATTGCCAATTTGAAATGGAGAGAGTTTTTGTACCAAGCCGTGAAATCGTACATATATGATATAGTCTCACATTTTGCATTAAGACCGCAAAGGCTCCAATCCTGAAAAGTGAGAGAATACTGAAAAATCAAATAGTACTCAATAATTCACAGTTCGACTCCATGGAAAGACTTTTATTTGATGAGTAAGATGAGGTGGCCCCCCGCCAGAATTGCTAATTACGACTTCTCAGGTGAAGGAACAGAGGAATAGTGACGCTTACAAAGCCAGAAAACATTTTCCCAAATCGAGTCATGGTGCGCCAACTAAAATTTACGTTACGAAGAAATGCATTCTAAAATTTAAAACAAAAACTGCCAAGGGTCAACCAGAATTGGCGACGTCATCATTAACCAACATATTGGGCAGTCCTAAATTAAAGCAGTTGAAGACATCGCAGACATGTCATAATAACTTTATTTATTGCCTTTGTTGTTATGATAACTGCAATACGTTGCGCAGGCATTATAAGTGAAACTGAAGATAATCTAAAAAGTAATTTCCTTTCATGATTGCAAAACCCATAAATCTATCAAATTGATTTTCCAAAATGAGTTAAATTAACACATCTGCTTGAAAGAATGACCTTTTAAACTGGGATAAAAACAGAGTAAAAAATATTGAATTTTGACAGAGCAAAAGCGTGTTTTCGCTAAAATAAAAAGACTGAAGGAATAAACATTAAAAGAGAGGGGATTTAATAACTTTTTAATACATTTAAGTTAATAAATTAGGCCAAATATATGATTACATCATAGATATGTTATAAACAATGGTGTCAAATTAAACAAGTAAATCTGTGGTGGAAATTCTGAGATTGAAAGGCTAAAATTTTATAAATAAAAGCATTTCTTTATTTTTTTTATAATATATTGAGTAAAGTACAAATAAAAACTTTTTAGTGTGCATAAATTAAAAAAAAATGTTTCATATTTTATACCTCCTATGAAAATATAAGGCATATCACACTGCACTGAACAGACAAGCAACGAAAAAGCGCAAGTCAAGAGACATTTCACCCTGATAACAAAGAAGAAACTGCTTTCAACTTCAATGCTACAATTTGTCTTGTGTCACACGGTTTTGTCTGCTTGTCTGTTCAGTGTGTGATCTACCTAACTGCAAGGAAAGCTTTTATTTGTAAAAAATCCATTTTTCTAATTTTTTCAGAAAAACATTTTTCTTTCATCACTTAAAAATTTCTGGAAATTCATATTCATCTTCAGCAGTCTACAGTTTGCATATCACACCAGCAGTCCAATAGCAAAAATGTTCCCTGAGATATTCAATCTACATTTGGATATTTCTTAAGTCAAATTCCCCATCCTTGGTAATTAGGCTGTAGAGTTCTGTGCAAATCCAAAAATTCCATTTGAAGTCAACTAACAACTTGACCCAAACTAGACAAAACAAATTTCCTCAACCTGTGATCCGAACCCAAAACCGAATGAAAGGAAAAGAAATCAAGTTTCAATGCAATTATGAAAAGTAATCTACAATTCCATCTCTAATACAAATTTTATGTTTTATATAGAAAAATGGAAAGACTTATATTCTTTAATATTCAAATATAATAAAACCCCTAAATAGCAGACACCTTGGGATCACTGAATAGTCCTGCATAGAGTATCCAGCAAAAGAAATATATCATCTTTAATATTTTAAAGTAAAAAGAACAGATAAAAATTTAATGGAAAGACATAATTTAAACCATATATAAATATATAACTCACGCTGGGCATAATGTGTATTGATCTGCGCCAACACCTCTTGCAGGTGCTCTGTACTTCCAATCCCTGCCTTCATCGCTCATTATAGTCAGCTGGTGGGACTCTGAATTACAATGTGCCCTCAGCTCAGCTTCAGATCCCACTATAACACTGCAATACGAACAAAAGTGCTCCATCTTGTTACCTAGAAGTGTGAATTAAAGGATAAGACTTTTCAAGAAACATAATACTATAAATGCTATATTAAAAGAAAAAAAAATGATGAAAGAAAACAATAAAATTGAGAATAAAAATAAGATGCATTTTAGCAAAATTTTCTACTTAAAAGTGGTTTATTAATTAAAAATATGTAACTGAAAATCATAAATAGTCTATCCCCATACAGCCATATAATTAATAGCCATATATGATAATAAATGCTAGTTATAATGTTCTAAGCAGAAAATAAAAAGTTAGATTAATTTTCTTTCCAAATTGAATTTCTAATTTAGCTATTAGATCTAAGAATTTTACACATACAGAAACCAACTAAAATCATAAAAAAAAAAGTGCAATGATTTTAATTTAAAATTCTCATTAGTAAAAAAATTAATAAAATACTTCAAAAAAAATGTTAAAATTTTTAGATTTAGATATTTTAAGAGGGAATGAAATTATCCATTACAAAAATACTTTTAAACTCAAAAAAAAAAAAAAAAAAAATACTATACTAATGTTATTCTAAAATTAAAAAAAAATCCAGATTCTTTTTGTGGTCAGAATTAAGTTGGATGTTAAACAAACATAAAAGCTAACAAATTAAACCTTATAAAAGAATTAAATAACAATAATTTTCCAAATGAAATTTTTAATTAAGAAACAATTACAAGATTAATAGTTGTCAAAATACTATTTTTTTATTTATAAACCAAATAGGTTTTAATTCAAACTTCGGATAAAAAATGTCTTTAATAAAGAAAATACATTCAATAATACATAGCACGGTAAAATTAAATCAAATCTATTGAAAATAGTAAACAAAATCATATAAAAGGTCTTGATTGCATTAAACATAAACAATGAGACGCTTATGTTATTTGATGCCTCAGATGAATATTTAAAACGATTAAAAATATAAACTTACTCTTTTTAGTAATCCTGCAAGAAATGTAAACAAAATAAATTTGGAAACATTGATGAAAATACTACTCTAAATCATTATTAGTGATAACTCATACTACTTAATAACAAGAAAATCTCTCACACCTAAACTATAAATAATGAACTCGTCTGATGCGGTGTTGCCATATTTATAGACAGAAGTGACCATAAGCAAACAAGATTATTGGTCTTCTGTACAGAGTAATTTTACCCAGATGGTCCAATAAGATTTCGGTGCGCAAGCGTCAAAGCTATTATTTCCTTCGAGCTTCATGAAATTCCCCACAAGTACCGTGTGAAAGGGAAAAATTCTGCTGTAAGGTGTGATTAGAACACCTATATAAGAGAGTAGCGATGTACACATAGGATGCATATCGCATTTTTAGACGAACATTTCGAAAACTTTTTCATGAATAAAACTATACAGGATGTTCCAAAAATAAGGGTCTATATAAGTTAATGATTTTAACAAAAAAGGGCAAGAGATAGAAATATACTGTTTGCTGGAATGTACTTCGAAAAACAGCGAATTTTGAAAAACGGAATGTTATTTTAGCCATATGAATTTAATATAAGAATAACAGAAATAAAATAATATAATTTTTCGAATAAACCTGACATCCGAGTTCAATAAAGAAGAGGAACTTACCATTATTTTAGAAGTTTTGTTTCAGGTGATTTTCGAACGTGACGTCACAGTGGGAATCACGTGGTATAAAAATAGCAGCTGGCGCGTTTGTTTACCTTATTGCGTCATTTTATGCAGCAGAAATACGGGTAAATGCATGCCTAAAATACTGCAGATTTATTTTGTACGAATTATTTTCGATCAATACTTCTATAAATATCAATTAAAATCCATATATACGTATTAACTAAAATTTAAAATTTTTATTTTATAAATAAAATGAAAAATATGCATGTCATTACTTTAAAATAGAGAAAAGAATTCATGTATAACCCATACTTGCACCTGAAAAAGTCTAAATATCCGTATAGAATAAAATATAAGCATAATTTTTCTAAACACAATGCTTCTCAATAGCCTGGTCGAACCCAAGAGGAGAATATGATCCATTATTATATTAAAAATACTTATTAATGTTTAAATAGCTAAAGCGAAACTTTCTGGCACATTTTCTGGGAAACGACTCAAGGGTGAAAGGTTCCATTCCCCCATTGGCTGGCAAGAAACAAGAATCCCGCGATTACTTCTAAAGATTGCAAGTCTTGTTAATTGAGCATTGGTAGACACTTCAACCTAACAAATCAGAGGACACGTCACATTTCCCCGTCAAAAAAAGAAATTTAAAATTTCGCCAAGTGTCGCTTGAGCTTATTTCAAGTATTAAGTTGTAATCATATCAAATTTTATCTGCTATATGCAAGGAATTTTAATTCATTTCTCATAGTGATATGGTATTTTTAAAAATATCCTTTTTTTCTGAAAAAAAAAAAATGATAAAACAGACTTTCTTTTAATAATGTAATCTAATTATTTTAGGCTTATTATTTTTTTAACTTATCTTTAAACTACACATTACTTATATTTTTCTTTTGTATACGCAGATGTGTGTAAGTTTACTTAAAAAAAAAAAAAAAACTTTTTAAAGTAAAATTAGTTGTTTTTTATTTATAGCTTTGCATCAGGAGGTCAGAGGCTCAGGGGATAATACCCCCCCCCCCCCCCCGATAATATCCTGGCTAAGAAACTGCATTGTAATTATCTATGTAGGCTGTATTTATTCAAAGCAAACAGTAGACTCAAGCACCTACCTCCCCTTTCTTGATTGCTAATGTATTTTTTTAATAATAAATATATATAACAAAACAATTAATAAAAATACTCAGTCAAATTTTATGCAACTTTTTTCCCCCGAGATATTTTTTGCCTAAGTATGAATAATTGTAAAAAGTCAGTCAGTAGTTAAACGACCAAACTAAATACTCAAATAATCCCAAATTATTAGAGAGGGATTTAAACCATCTAAATTCTCCACTACCCACTATAGTAATTTTCAATATTAATATCTATTTATTATTACTACAACAGAAAAAAAATCTAAAAATAAAGTGTTTCAAAGCTTTAAAGTGAATATGGTAAACAATTAAAATAGCAATTAAAGCCTTTGTGCAGGAATATTAAAAAGCAGAAAACCAACTTTTAAAAATGCACAAATAATACGTGAAAAGCAGCAAACAGCTAGCTCAGCTTTGCTTTTTCTAGTACGCTGTGTCTTGCTCTATCTTGCACTGAAGAAGAATCTCGCTAGCAGATTCGAAACAGCTGTTTGCTGTTTTTCACGTATTATTTGTGCATTTTTAAACGTTGGTTTTCTGCTTTTTAATGGTAAACAATATTAGTGAATGAAAAAGATCAAGCTAAAATAAATTATGGTTCACAATTGTATTGAAATGTAATAAAAAAATTAATTAAATAATGATAATAAACAAAAAAAACAATTTATTTCACAAACACACACACAAAAAAAACCGGAAACCAAAAAACAATAAATTTAAGCAAAAATGTCTTTAAAATAAAATTATCTTTATTAAATTAATTAATTACTATTATTATTCTTTAATAATTGCTAATAATTAGCGCACTTATTAAGATAATTAATAATAAAATTTAAATTTTATCATTTACCTGTTTAAAAACTATTCTATAATTTATTTAATAGTTATTATAGGGTAAATAATAAAACAGCCTATTTATTTATTTAGTTTATAATATTTTACTTGTTCTACTTTTATTAAACTACTAGAATATAGCCCGTCAGAATGACGTGTTTGCATTTTCAAAAAAATTATATAGCATTGCATTATAAAAAGAATTGTGAAGTAATAAATTTTGTATTGTCTGACTTATAGGATCAGGTGGGGTAAAGTAAAAACAGCCCATTTTTCATTGAAATTTAATTGGCAAGAAAATTATTAATTGAATTGGTAAAATACTGATATAAAGTATACAAATGAACTTCACTCACAAAATTTGAAGAAATATTTCACAAAAATAGAAGATAATTCCAACAGAAAGTTTATTTGTTTTTATTAATTGCCAAAATATTAATTATATAACTTAAATTTTAAAAAGTTGAACAGAGAAAATCCCGATTTTTTTTAAACGTGCATAAAAGAAACCTGTAATAAATTTTGCATTGATATATATACACATATATATATATATGTAATACACGGCATTACATATTTCTGATATTCTAATTTCATTTTATAAGAAATATTCATTTTTCCCCCATGTCTTCAGAATTCAAAAAACATTTTAAAAAGAAAATTTCTTTTTTTTAACTACCGACAGATGGCGCAACAGAGCATATAAACGTTTGTTTTAATATTTTAAAAGTTCAAGACGAATGAATCAATTGTTTGCTTACTTTCATATAGGGATAGATAAAGCTACCAATCTAATTTTAACTGAAGTTATCGCAGCAGAATATTAGATAATTGAATGTAATCTCTTAAATGTTAATTTATTTTGAATAATCTGTCTAAAAATGTAACTTTTGCGAATAGTGGAAAAGAAGCACGTTTTACTCAACGTTTTAAGATTGAAAATCAAATCAACATTCACTCGTGATGCCACATGTACAACACAAATTCCAAATCCAGAAGCAATTGAATGACTCTTTGAACGAATCATTAAAAAATACGGTCGACATCCGATTTTGCTCTTAAAATATTTGTAAAACCATAATAAAGCCTTTAAATAATTTGAAATGCGTTTGCTTTTAGAAAGGAAACGTTAATCCGGTACAAAATAATTCACGGGAATGAATCACAGAATATAGCTATATTCACTGAACACCATGAAGCGTTCTCATTGGTCAGAAAATAGATAGCCTTGAAAAACAGAGGTAATTTTTCGCGATATTTTTAACCGTGTATACTGAATTCAAACTGTAAATAAATGTAAACAAAAGTGAAAAACGTATTTCAAAATATTAATATGCTTTTGCAAAATATTTTAAGAGCATTTAATGAATAGCTGAAAGAGTCATTCGTTTGTTTTTGGATTTGTAATTTGTGCTTATGAATGGCAACGGTAATCGTTTGTATACATCGGAACCCTGTTGTTGGTATCTGTTTATTTTTAAATTAGACCTTAAAGCGTTATAATTGTATACTTTTTGAAGGTTTGAGAAAAATTGAAGAAGAATATGTTGCACAACAAATAGATAGACAGATTAAATAAGGCAGTCGTCAAATACGGCATCGGAATGCTTAAGCCTAACGTGGCCGCGTTTGGATTATCAGGAAACGGATGAGTTCAACCCCGGAAGCGTTATACACTCAGTGTCATTCTATGTATAATACTGTGCGTGAAAAAGAAAATCTGAGCAATAACTACCTAAAATTGTAAGAAGTTGATTTAATGAATTTGTACTTGTTGCATTAAATATTTCTAGTTAATGGTCACTTAAATTAGTGCATTTTACTTGGTTTTCAAATGTATATATAGATATACGGTGGAAGGGGAGGGTGGCGCAATTTATTAGAATTTTTTAATAAAAACGATTTATGTTTTTGACTGAGTTTTCCAATAAATATAATAATATATACATATACTTTTATTCTTTTGAAAAGCAGTTTGTAAGAATTTATTAATAAAAACAATAAAAAATGTAACAAATTTTAATAAAAACCATTTAACAATTAACTGTTATGTTAATAATATAAATTTATAAATTATTAAAATGTTACTCTAAAATAAAATAAACTTAATAAAGTTATGTATTCAAATATGTTGCTAAATCCTAACATAAAAATATTTTATGTCAGTGTAAGAAATAATAATATATTTTCAAAAATATTCATTTTAATGAATTGAAATAAATATCCTATAAGTAATATGAGTTTTAAAAATTAATTTCGTTAACAGTATTTTATATATGATAAAAAAAATACAAAGCAATTGATAATAAATGAATAAAGATTTTATTTTTTTGTATGAAGAATATTAATTAATTTTAAATATTAATTAATTTTGTCTATTAGATAATTAAATAAAATTTTAATTAAATCAAAATTTAATTAAATTAAGTTTTAATTGTAATTAAGTTACACAAAATCAATTTGTAATTATACTTAAGTTAAATAAATTTAAATTAAATTTTTATTAAATAAAATAAAATTTATTTTTTAAAATTCATATAATCTATTTTTTATGAATTAATGTGATCATTTATTGTAATTCAATGATAATATCTCCTAAACTTACATACCTTAAATATATTTTTATGTTATAACTTTAGTATCAGATAAATATAAATTAGTTACATTAATGCAGTGTTTCCCAACCTTTTATTGGCCACGCCCCACCAAAGCATCTGCAAAATCACGATGCCCCCCCCCCCCTCTCCGTACTCTGTAATACTTATTGATTAAAAAGTAAATTAGTATATGATTTTAAAATGTGTATGTCAAGATGTATATTTATTCACTATGTAAGGGACATAAACTAGAGTAGAGCCATAGATATTTATTATTTATCCATTTGCTTTTCTAATGCTATTATTTATAAATTACTAGGGGGCTCTGCCCCCTGCAAGCTACACTCGCCAACCCCCGTTCAGACACCGCAGAATCTAAAAATCTAATGGGTTTTAAAAATTTAGAGAAGATTAAATTATACTGAAAAAGGTGTGCAGATCTCCCTGTAAACGGGTTTCCATTCAATTCCCTTTGACTGCAAAAATTTAACGGAGAATCAGTTGCTGTTAAGACATCCAATGGTTGTTTTCGTTTTTGATTAAAGAGGATCAGTTAAACATTTGAAAAGAAGCTAAAATAAAATGAATTAAGTATTCAGAGTCTTTGTCAACCGATATTTTAAAACAATCTCTATAACAATAGCCTAAATCCTGGGACTATCATCAACAGTTCCGGGCGGAATACTTTGCTTTTTATACTCTAGGTGCCGTTTTGATACTTTAATGATATCCAGGCACAGGTGATAAGTCGCCAAATATTATTCTATCCCCATCATTTCATGTATATTATAATAGTTCAAGTCATCAAATGCCATAAACAAATACGATCTGATCCCTTCGCCTTTCATATGAAGGTTTGGAACAAATGTCATATACGCCCCATATTGGCGCGATTTTTTTCCAACGCCTGTTTGGGGAACGCATTAACAGCATAAACAACAACATCCGGCTTACCATATCAAGCAAAATAACAATACCTTGGCGCCAGTTAAGTACCCGTTGCGTATATGACATTGGCGTCAGAAAAAAAATCGCGCCAATATGGGGCCGTATGTGACATCTGTGCCTCTGTATGTGCATCTGAAAAAAAAGCCGGGGGCAAATCTCGCCAATATATATATTTTTTTCAATTCTCCAGTTAGCATTTTTTTTATTGTTCGAGTGGTAAATTAAAACATTGATTTGAAGTTGAAATTAAACGTCATGGTTTGTTACATAATTTAATATTTCACCAGATGTCATATACGCATGTTTGGCATGATTTTTTTTTTTTACGAAAATTTGAAGAAAAACCTCGTTTTCGAATACCAGTTACATATGTATTTTTGGTACTACTTAGTTATTCCGTCGACAAAAAATCTATCACCAAACTATAAGATTAAATGCCAGTAATGGTTGATGGTAAATGTCACATTCACTTGACTTTTAGCAAGTTACACGTGTTTACGTCATCAAGTGATTTTTATTTCGACGTTTTATTTTTATATTTATTAATGTTATACTAATTTATTTGTTCTTTCGTTATTTAAAATAAAAATTTTGTCAATCTGTACAATTTGGCGATTTATATAATTTGCGAGATTGGGTGACGGAATAACTACTACATTGTACCGTATTTTTTAATTATTTTCTATTATTTCCAAAAGGAAATAGCAAAAAAAAAAATAATGAATTACTATAGAACAAAATGATTTATATAAATTTAAAAAAGAAATAAAAGTAAATATACGTTTATTATTAAATAAACAACAATAGCCGGGTTACCATGTCTATCAAAATAATGCCAATTGTGCGCCAATTAGGTACCCCGGTGCGTATATGACATCTGTGCCTAATATTTTTCTTTTCGTTTTGTTTGATTTAAAAAAAAGAAGTGAAAGCCATCAATTTAAATGTTTCATTTTTAAATGAAAGTTTTGTATTTAATAAAATGATAACGAAATACAAAAAAAGCATTGTTCTTAGCATAGATTTAAAGGAGGCCTAACTGTCGCCAAATTAATTTAAAATAGTAACCTTTTCTGAATTATGAAAAAAAATTTCTGTTATGATTAAAATTTGAGTTGCCATCATTCGAAAAAATGTATTTAAAATTAGAAAAAAATTAATATTTCGAAAACTAATTCGAATTTAAAAATTCTAATACCAGTTTTGAGATCTGTGGATCAACACGGATTTTTGGTGTTAATTTCATCGCAAAGTATTCCATATTTTGGGAGAAATCGCCGTGAAACAAAGTCAGTTGTTTAATCAGTCGATTCAAAGAATCGATACATTTCAGGCGTTTCATATATTCGTTTCGTAAATTCGTTTCATTAGGATTTTCTATATATAGGGTAAATAAATAAATAGGCCGTTTTATTATTTACCCTATAATAACTATTAAATAAATTATAGAATAGTTTTTAAACAGGTAAATGATAAAATTTAAATTTTATTATTAGTTATCTTAGTAAGTAAGCTAATTATTAGCAATTATTAATGAATAATAATAGTAATCAATTAATTTAATAAAGATAATTTTACTTTCAAAAAAATTTTGTTTAAATTTGTTGGTTTTTTTTGTTTCCATTTTTCTTTGTGTGTGTGTGTTGGTGAAATAAATTGTTTGTTGTTTGTTATTATAATTTAATTTTTTTTTCATTACATTTCAATACAAGTGTAAACTATAATTTATTTTAGCTTGATCTTTTTCATTCACTAATATTGATATACCATACCATATTCATACCATATAGATTTTATATCTCACACAGTAAATTGAATATAACAAAAACATATCTGTGAAAAAAGGGAGCCAAGTTCTGTAAAGACAATGGCAAGAAAAGAAGTGATATCTAAGTGGGTGTCAAGTTCAAATAAAATTCACTCAAACTTACCTACTGAAGTATTATAGCATTTTTTAAATTGTTTAGAAATAAAAATTATTGATAGCATATTAATAATAAATCTAGAACTTGGCAAGTTTTTACCTACGAGTCATTTATTTTTATTAATGACATTGTTATATCAAAACTTGTTATTTCATGTTTGGAAGCCTTCATTTGAGCGAGCTCCTTCCCCTTGAAGGGTGGTGGGATAAAATATATCCCATCTAATTTTAACTGCAAAATGCAACATTGACACTAGAATTCAGGACTAAAAAGTTTAATTTTATTAAATACGTGAAAAGAAGCTTTTACCCATTTTGAAATAAATTTGTTTTTAAATTCTGGTTTGATTCAATCATTTCAGCATGTCACGAATAAAAGCTCTTTGCCCTTGAAGGGTTAAAGGGGTGCAGTCTGTAGAGGGATGACCAAGAACAAGCTTAAGGATATCTGTCTCTTTCTCAGGCCTTTTAGTCTGTTTGCATTGAGGTTTCCGAAGGGTGGGTGCTAGAGTTATAACCAAAGACGAGCGGAAGTGTATTTGTGTATTTATTGGTTTATCAAATCTTTAACATGAGTCATTTGTTTATAATAATAACTATGTTAACTTTTTTATAATGACATTGTCGTTAATATTAACATCATCATTTTATTAAGACATGAAATCGATAGGCATAACATTTATCAAAAACTTGCCAAGTTCTAGATTTATTATTAATATGCTATCAATAATTTTCATTTCTAAACAATTTAAAAAATGCTATAATACTTCAGTAGGTAAGTTTGAGTGAATTTTATTTGAACTTGGCACCCACTTAGATATCACTTCTTTTCTTGCCATTGTCTTTACAGAACTTGGCTCCCTTTTTTCACAGCTATGTTTTTGTTATATATCATTACTTTTTGTAAAGTTACAATATATTTAGACACTTTACTTAATGATTTTTAATGTGTTTACATGTGACTATTTTATTCACCAAGCAACATTCAATTTTAATTTAAATTTCTTACAACAAAATATTTGGCTGTCAATTTGCGGCAGAAATCTATATTTTAATACTGCTACAATGAATGCATGTTTTGAAACGAAATGTATTGATTCGAAATTTTTATTGTTTCTGAAACAACAATTCCTATTAAATTTCTATATTAAATTTTCCAAATAATATCCTATAACTGGGCCTGCTTTTTTGCACTGAAAGTGAAAAATAAAGTTATGTGCACTTATGCCACACTATGTATCATTCATCCATGGGTGCCGGCAAAGAGGCAGTGAAGAGGAAGGACATTGCCCCTCCCTGGATTTTCAAATTTAATTAACTAAATATCTTTCTCTCTGATGATTTTGAAAATAACAAGTGGGTAAGTGTGATCAAAGATCACAAATCAGGCTTCGTTTAATATACCTTTCAAAACACTTTATCCATTTGAAAAATCTGTTAGTTCCACATTTCGAAACCAGGGGCGCACTCTATTCTAAACAAACCTCTATCCGAACGAAACTCCGTTTTACATACTATACGTAGATATATTAGTCGAGGGCATTGGGCCCATAGCACCCGAGATAAGTAGGCGCCCCTGGCGGTAAAAACTGGAACTAAAATATGTAAGGCTATGGTGCATAATATGAAAGAATGGTCAAAGGGGTGTCGGCAAAAGTTGGAAAAGTGCTCCCTGGGTGAAAAGGGCGGAGGTTAGAAAAATTGCTTAAAATACACAAGTTAGAGCCCGGAGGAGTAAATAATATAAGACTTTTTGAAAATTTTATGATTTGTCGTGTGGTCTGAGGTAGGCAGCTATACGTATGCAAAAAGTCATGTCTCCAACTTAATTAGGGACTCCCTTGGAAAGAAATGCTTAAAATACGTATGTGGTAGCTCAAACGGTTAAGCGTAAGACTTTTTCAAGATTTTATGATTTGTCGTTTGGCCTCGGGTGTTCTGCTATAAGTATGCAAAATTTCAAATCTGCAATTTAATAAGGGGCTCAGTTAGAAAGAATTACTTAAAATACGCATGTGGAAGCCCAAAGGGTTAAATGTACGACTTTTTCAAAATTTTATGATTTGTCGCATGATGGTGTTCAGCTATAAGTATGCAAAATTTCACGCCTCTAACCTAAATAGGGTCTCACTTAGAAAGAATCAGGGTTCATACAGAGTTGGGAAGAAAAAATCCAAGGAGTACCGAAAAAATCCAAGGAGTCCAAAAAATTAAGGATTTGCCATTTTTTGTTGTTGCTGTTGCTTTTATGTGCTGCATCGTTATGTGGTATGCACACTCCAATTTTTAATGCCCAATTTCGAGACAAAAATTTTACTCTATTAGAATCTAATTGTTAGTGATGAAATTGCTTACTGATTTCGTAAGATTAAACACAAAATAGACTATCAACTTTTTTATGCAGCGACCAATGGTCATATAAACAGAGATTAGTCAAACCCCAAACACTTATTATGTATATTACATACATGATACATGTTAAAGAAAATGTTAAAAGGTTATTAAAAAAAAAAAAAAAAATGCTAAACGCAACATACAAGAAAATATATAAAAAGTTTTGAATTTATTCTTTTAGAACAGCGAAGGTTCTTTGAAGGTGAAACTTTACGAAATTCGCCTTTATTTTCATTTTGATGAAATTCGCGTGTTTTTCGCGATCCTCTGACGAAATTCGCGTGTTTTTCGCAATCTTTTGAGGAAATTCGCGTGTTTTTTCGCAGTTTTCTGGGGGAAATTTGCGTTTTTTTCGCGATCTTCTGGGGAAAATTTCGCGATCTTTTAATGGAATTCGCGTTTTATTTCGGTTGTTTGACGAAACTGACATTTTCTCGCGATCTTCTAGGGGGGAAATTCGCGTTTATTTTCGTGATTTTCTGGGGGGGGGGGGGGAAATCGCGATGTTCTGGAGGAAATTCGCGTTTCATTTCGATCGTTTGACGAAACTGACGTTTTTTTTCGCGATTTTTTGATGGAAACCGCGTGTTTTTTCACGATCCTTTAACGAAATTGGTGTGTTTTTCGCGATCTTTCGAGGAAATTCGCGTGTTTTTCGCTATCCTATGGGAAAACTCGCGTGTTTTTCGCTATCCTATGGGAGAATTTCGCGTTTTTTCGCTATCCTATGGGAGAAAATCGCGGTTTTAGCAATCTTTTAATGGAATTCTCATTTTATTTCGAATGTTTGACGAAACTGATGTTTTTTCGCGATCTTTTGATGGAAACCGCATGTTTTTTGCGATCCTTTGACGAAATTTGCGTGTTTTTCGCGATCTTTTGAGGAAATTTGCGTGTTTTTAGATATCTTTCGAGGAAATTCCCGTGTTTTTCACGATTTTTTGAGGAAATTCGCGTGTGTTTCTCGATCTTGTGAGGAAAATTTGCGTGTGTTACGCGATCTTTTGGGGGGGGGGGGGTGGAAATTCCGTTATTTCGCGATCTTCTGGGGGAAAATTCGCGTGTTTTTCGCGAACTTTTTAGGAAATTTGCGTGTTTTTCGCGAACTTTTTAGGAGATTCGCGTGCTTTTCGCGATTTTTTGAGGATTTTCGCGTGTTTTTCGTGATCTTCCTAGGAAATTCGCATTTTTTCGCGATCTTTTTAGGAAATTCGCGTTTTTGCGATCTTTCGAGGAAATTCGCTTTTTTTCTCGATCTCGCTTTTTTCTGGAAAAAACGATTTTCCTTAAAGGAAAATCGTTTTTTCGTGATCCTTTGAGTAAATTCGCGTTTTTTCGCTGTCTTTTAAGAAATTAGAGTTTTTCTGCGATCTGTTGGAGAAATTCGCGTTTTTTCACGATCCTTTGGCAAAATTAAACGAATTTTTTCCGCTATCGACTCACGAAATTTGACGGTATTTTTGGGGAGATATTTACGAAAAAAGCGCTTTTTCCAAGATTCTTGGCTAAATGCCAAACATCGATAAAATTTTAAATAAAGATCGGTTAACAGTGTTGAAAAACGGAGTTTACGGACGTAATAATTGAAAAACGGACCTAATGGGAGATTATCCTAACCAATCAATGATGTGTATATAAAGGATTTACCGTGCGTTTTACAATAACGATTTTTCCCCCTCGGCAGCAATATCGCTTGCGTCCGAAGCCGCAATACAATTTAAGGAGTTTCTAAGGAGTGGTTTGCTTATCTAAGTAGTTCTAAGTACTACTTGGGAATGTTTTCATTTCTAAGGAGTTTCCAAGGAGTCTAAGGAATCTGTGCGAACCCTGAAGAATTGTTTAAAATACATATGTGGGAGCCCAAAAGGTTAAATGTACGACTTTTTCAAAATTTTATGATTTGTCGTTTGATGGGAGGTGCTCAGCTATAAGTATGCAAAATTTCACGCCTCCAACCTAACTAGGGGCTCACTTAGAAAGAATTGTTTTAAATACACATGTGGGAGCCCAAAGAGTTAAATGTACGACTTTTTCAAAATTTTATGGTTTGTCATTTGATGTGTGTTCAGCTATAAGTATGCAAATTTTCACGCCTCCAACCTAATTAGGGGCTCACTTAGAAAATATTGTTTAAAATACACATGTGGGAGCCCAAAGGGTTAAATGTACGACTTTTTCAAAATTTTATGATTTGTCGTTTGATGTGAGGTGTTCAGCTATAAGTATGCGAAATTTCATTCCTTCAACTTAAATAGGGGCTCACTTAGAAAGAATTGTTTAAAATACACATGTGGGAGCCGAAAGGGTTAAACGTACGACTTTTTGAAAATTTTATGATTTGTCGTTTGATGTGAGGTGTTCAGCTATAAGTATGTACAATTTCACGCCTCGAACCTAATTAGGGGCTCACTTTGAAAGAATTGTTTTAAATACATATGTGGGAGCCGAAAGAGTTAAATGTACGACTTTTTCAAAATTTTATGGTTTGTCATTTGATGTGTGCTCAGCTATAAGTATACAAATTTTCACGCCTCCAACCTAATTAGGGGATCACTTCGAAAATATTGTTTAAAATACACATGTGAGATCCCAAAGGGTTAAATGTACGACTTTTTCAAAATTTTATGGTTTGTCATTTGATGTGAGGTGTTCAGCTGTAAGTATGCAAAATTTCACGCCTCCAACTTAAATAGGAGCTCACTTAGAAAGAATTGTTTAAAATACACATGTGGGAGACCAAAGGGTTAAATGTACGACTTTTTGAAAATTTTGTGATTTGTCGTTTGATGTGAGGTGTTCAGCTATAAGTATGCAAAATTTCACGCCTCCAACCTAATTAGGCGAAAATATTGCTTAAAAGACACATGTGAGAGCCCAAAGGGTTAAATGTACGACTTTTTTAAAATTTTATGGTTTGTCATTTGATGTGAGGTGTTCAGCTATAAGTATGCAAAATTTCACGCCTCCAACTTAAATAGGGGCTCACTTAGAAAGAATTGTTTAAAATACACATGTGGGAGCCCAAATGGTCAAATGTACGACTTTTTGAAAATTTTGTGATTTGTCGTTTGATGTGAGGTGTTCAGCTATAAGTATGCAAAATTTCACGCCTCCAACCTAATTAGAGGCTCACTTTGAAAGAATTGTTTAAAATACACATGGGGGAGCCCAAATGGTTAAATGTACGACTTTTTCAAAATTTTAGGATTTCTCATTTGATGAGGTGTTCAGCTATAAGTATGCAAAATTTCACGCCTCCAACCTAATTAGGGCTCACTTAGAAAGAATTGTTTAAAATACATATGTGGGAGCGCAAAGGGTTAAATGTACGACTTTTTCAAAATTTTATGATTTGTCGTTTGATGTGAGGTGTATATATATGCCTATGCACTATAAGTATGCAAAATTTCACTCCTCCAACCCAATTAGGGGCTCACTTAGAAAGAATTGTTTAAAATACCCATGTGGGAGCCCAAAAGGTTAAATGTACGACTTTTTCAAAATTTTATAGATTGTCGTTTGATGCGAGGTGTTCAGCTATGAGTATGTACAATTTCACGCCGCGAACCTAATAAGGGGCTCACTTAGAAAGGATTGTTTAAAATACACATGTGAGACACCAAAGGGTTAAATTTACAACTTTTTCAAAATTTTATGATTTGTCATTTGATGTAATGTGTTTAGCTATAAGTATGCAAAATTTCACGCCTCCAACCTTGTTAGAGGCTCACATAGAAAGAATTGTTTAAAATACACATGTGGGGGTCCAAAGGGTTAAATGTACGACTTTTTCAAAATTTTATGATTTGTCGTATGATGTGTGATGTTCAGCTATAAGTATGCGAAATTTCAATTCTCCAACATGTATAATTTCTGAGAACGGGCTCTGTGACTGACAGAATATCTCAATTTGTTGATTTTCTGTAAGCAAGTAAACCCAGATAAACCCCTAGTAAGTGAATAGGTTTACAATGGAAGTCTATGGGAATTTGGCGAAATATTAGAGATATCACCAAGGTGGCGTCACTTTTGGCGACTAATTTTGGTCGACAAATTTGACGGTATACCGCCATGTTGGCGAGAAACTTGGCGACAGAACAGCGCCCCCTCCTACGGCAAATTAAAATTTCGCCTAATAGACGTAATATTAAAGTAAAAATGGGCACCCCCAGGTGGGTAATTCATCGATTTTCACAATTTTTTTATTTTTTTCCTTAGTTTTATAGTGTAAACAAACTTCGCACCAAATTTGAAGTCTGTAGCTGCAGTAGATATACGAGATCTTTTTGATGAGTGAGTCAGTCAGTCAGTCAGTCAGTGGTAAAATTATTGATTATCAGACATTTTCAAATATCATTATCTCGGAAACTAATTATGCGTTATTTATAAAATTTTGGATTTTAGGTAATTAGGGTGGCCTTACTACACATTTCGTATAACAAGTACGTAGGTCTCATAGATTTTCAGTAGTAGAGCATTGAAATTTGACGAAAACAGCTCGAAATGGTTCGTGTAAATAACACACGGCTATGTCAGGCGAACTTGGCTGACACACTGCCGTGTGTCAAAGATATATTTTCATTCCTATTCAAATACGTATTTATTTTCATTTGAAACATAGCTCAAACTTTTGAAAATCCCAACAACCCGACTTGCAAAAAACTTAAATATGACCAGCAAAAAATATTCTACAGTGAACCCAATCCGCAGAAAGAAAATTAGAGTCATCCTGATCCGAAAAAAGAAAATTAAGGACAACCTGACCCGATGCAGGAGTCTAATCAATGAGGTGTTACTCTATTCATCCGAATCTTAACCCCTTGAAGGGCGGTGATGCCGCTATGGCATCACATAATTTTAATCCCTAATTGCCACATTGGCAACCGAATTTTTTAATGAAATTTTCAGTTTTATTAAGTTACGCGTAAATATCCTTTTACTTGTTTACAAATAAATTCTCTTCTAAATACTGGTGTCATTCAATTATTTCAACATTTTACTTATAAAAGTAATTTGCCCTTGTAAGGGTTAAAGAATACAGATATGTTCATTTTTCTATATAAAACATAAAATTAGTATTAGAGATACAATTGTAGATTACTTTTCATAATTGCATTAAAACATTATTTACTTTCTTTCCCTTCTGGTTCGGGTCGGGTTGCGAGTAAAAGTATTTCGTGTTCGGGTCGGGTGCGGATTGAAATGTGTCGGGTTGCGGGTCACCGAAAATTATTTCGGCGGGTTCGGGTCGGGATGTGGGCCGAGGTAATTTTTTTGGAAGGTTTGGGTCGGGTTGCGGGCTAACTTCAAATGTAGTTTTCAGGTTCGTGTCGGGTACAACCGGACACCCGCAGAACTAGTCGGGATACCCGCTTTTATGCAAAACTGCATTACCCGCTGTTCGTATCGGTCGATTGCTATATATTTTCCATCGGGTGTTGGGCTATCTTTTACAATTTTGTTGCATATCGTGCTGACTTCAATTGTTTCGGGTTCGGATTAGATTATTTTTATTCTTGCGAGTCGGGATCAGGTTCACCCGATTTTGCAAAAGAATGTCTAAAATATTTTTTTCTGGTGAAAAATCTATATATAATAAAACTCCCATAACGGACACTCCCGAAAAACGGACACTTCTATTAAGCGAACGCTTATTCAAATGCTATAAAATTATATTATTTATATACACTTTTACTTCTGGGGTCTAAGATAAAAAAAACCAGAGTACAAAACCCCCACCGGACAAAAACACCAACGGGAAAAATCCTCGTGGACAAAAAAACCCACGTGTACTTACAGCTGCCTTCGATACTGTTTTCAAGATAAATTTGCTTATATATTTTAATAAACATAAAATTAGTTCAATTGAAAAATTTTATGAATATTAAATCAATTGAATTTTTCTTTTTAGATACATATCTATACTAATAAAAGAAAGTTTTGCTCTGTCTGTCAGTCTGCGTGTGTGTGTGTGTGTATGTGTGTGTGTGTGCCGTGATGACTAGCGAAATCTACTGTACGTACGATACTGCAAATTTGGGTGGCGGTAGACCAAGGTCCCTCCTAATGCACATGAGACTCATAATTTCAACATTTTGTTAATTAATCGAGATATTAAGAAAAATGACGATGAACTCATCAAAAATTCACCCTTTTCATCGCAAGTTCGGAAAAGCGCTTGTACATACGCAGAAACCCATTTACGCATCAGGGGGAAGCGAAAATCGTAGCGAAGAACCAACAATTTTCTTTGTATTTTTCATAGTTTTGATTTAATCTTTAACGACCAAACCATTCGGCACAGTCAAAATTGGAAGACATATTCCGAAAGATCGCACTCTCATCGTCTCAAATGCCGCCCGCAATCAATTCGAAAAATTTTTACAGTTGACCCTTTGAATTTTTTTTTTTTAAGTCGTTTTTCTGAGAAACGTTTTTCTCTCTTTATGGCAACGCCCCTTTGGGGCGCAATTTTAACGGTACCGACAAACCAAATATATGCTCTTAAAGCTGAAATCTTCTTCTAATCGATGGAGTAATTGATTTTTAAAAATATAAATTTTATCCCTTTCAAATACACCGGCGAACGCAGGTCACTTCGCGCCAAATGGAGACGATATTTTTTCTACGCTAAAAGTAATTAAAAGTCCATATTTTGACATAGTCTTTTTAAAGCCTCTCAATAGACTAGATTTACATCACCTATAAAAATTTCTAAACGTTCGGATGGCCAGAAATATCTTTTACAAAATAAAATGTGTGACAATTTCGACGAAATCAGTAAAAACCTGAGTCTTATGTCGCGGTTTCGATCGCTTTCTGCCCAAGTTTTCACTACTAAATACTCCCCCCCCCCCCCTAAACTTTAAAGAGCGCTCGGTTACATTTATGTTTATAACCTAATAAAATTTCAGAGAATTCGGATTGTAAAAACTATTTATTTTGATTTTGTTATGATAACAGAACCGATGCGAAAACACGGAAAAAAACGAGTATACAACACATTTCTTTTTCAACTAGATATCAATATTTTTTCACGAATTTGTATCGTGGGGTGCACAACCGTCATATATATTACCGCTGAAAATACCGAAGAATTTAAAAAAGAACTTTTTTTAACTACTGAAATAGACCAAGGGAAAAAAAAAAAAGTCTTCTTACAAGCCCTTTTACAACTAAATATCAATATTTTTTCACGATGTTTTCCAGGCCTGCCAACTGCTACGAAAAAAAGTAGTTGCTACGATTTGGACCTATAAACTACGATGCTACGAAAATCGGTCTTAAACTATGATTTTTTTCAAAAAACACAAATGCATGTTTTGTTTATAGTTGCGATTTTTATCCCGTGCAGCATATTTTTCAGGAGTGATTCTGTTCTGAAATTCCCATAATTTCAAAGTATTCATTTCCGAAAATTTTTTTAAATTGGCCTTTAGTCCGAAAATTCGGACATTATTTAAAAATCCCTGCCGGCTCGGGCCTACAGGCGGAGGTAGATTTCGAAGTTAAGTACTAAATTCACCAACAAATCATAAATCAAGATTAAAGATAAACCCAGTTCCTTCGCTAAGAATGAGCTCTAGGGAGCTAAACATTTTGTGAAAATTCTAATATACAACACGCATGTATATGGAACAGGTTTAAAAATGGCTAAATCAAATTCAGAGAACCTCAAAGTGTTAAAATATGTTAATATTTCCATACTCGAGTTTTTATCATGTTTTAATACGTTTCTTCAAACTCAATGACGTTACATATTCACCTGCTGTGGTCCATTACATTTTCAATATGACGCAATATTTTGTTGTTGTTTTTTAATTCGTCAAACTATTAATTTCATTTTGAATTTTCATGCAGAAATCTTGCTCTAGAAAACTTATGACGTAATATTCAATTTGTTTTCAATTCGTCAAACTATTTATTTTATTTTGAATTTTCATGCAGAAATCTTGCTCTAGAAAACTTATGACGTAATATTCAATTTGTTTTCAATTCATCAAACTGTTTATCTAATTTAATTTTTCACGTGAAAACATTGCATTAGAAAAACAATTGCTGTGGTGAGAATTTTATTGCTTTTTTTTTAATTGTTGGCAACAGCTATAACGAAAAATATTTATTTTTTCCTGCCATTGTTGTGTAAAAGCTGGTTTTATCAGAATCATGTTAAGACGCTATTCAAAATTTTAAACCTTCCCCATTCCCATTCCCTTGGACCGATTTTGCTTATTTTCAATCCCCGCTGAGAAATTAGCCATCTTAAAGTTGTTGGCGAGTTTGAAGACGTTCCGTGCATAATTGCGACTTTTATCGTGCGGACAAAATTTAGTACATACATACATACACATATATATATATATATATATATATATATATATATAAACTTTTTAGGTGGGGGTGGTTTTGGGTTCCTGGGGTCCTGTAATGAAAAGTTATGAAGGAATTTTTCAAAAGTCGCACCATGGTAACGACTGCAATAGGTAGTATTTCTTACGAAATCTACCTAAAAACGCTCACGGGGAAAAAAAAATCTAGGCTGCAAAACAAACTTCTTAACATAAAACCCTCCTTATGTACATAAACCCCGAGTTTATCGTGTTTCTGTAAATATTTATACAGGAATTCTTTTCCCAAGAAACAGGCCTGCCATTTTAAGAATTTCTCGAGGGGGAGGGGGTTTCTTTGAGGGGCAAGGTTTGAAATAGTGTGAACATAGTATGTTTGAAATAGTAGAACAGTATTTCCCCCTGCAAATTCTTCCACAGACCTATGATTCTTCTGCGAGTATATTTTGAAATTTCTTAGAAGTCCGCGAATTTCTTTTCTTTTATGGAATTTTCACAAATTAATTCGTGAATCGATCGCGGAAAAAATTGAGAATTTCTTCAAACGATCGTGTAAAAATATCGGGTATTTCGTCAAAGATCTCAGAATCAAATACTGATTATGTTCAATAGGTCGCTGAATTACGCCTATTTTGCGCGAGACTGCGCAAAAAATTACGAATTTCGATAAACTATCGAGGGAAAATTATTGCAAATTTTGTCAAAAGAGTGAACGAGTAGCGATTTTTGTTAATTGGTCGCGAAAAGATATCGAAAATTTTGCAGATCGGTTGCGATAAACTATCGTGAATTTCGACAAATGACCGTGTAAAAAAAGTCAATTTCGTCAATTGGTCGCAGAAGAAAATAAATTTCGTCAAAGGATCGTGGTAAAAACGTGAATTTTGTCAGAATATCGCAGAAAGAAAACGGAATTCCGTCAAAAGATCAGTAAGAAAATGCAAAATTCATCGAAAGATCGCAGAAAGAAAACACTAATTTCGTCAAAGGATCGTGGTAAAAAAGGCAAAATTCATCAAAAGATCGCGGTAAAAAACACGAATTTCGTCAAAAGTTCATGGTAAAAAGTGCGAATTTCAACAAAGAATCACGATAGAAAAATGTGAATTACGATTGTGGGGAAAAAATTGTAAATATCCTGAAATGGTCGCGGGAAAAAAATTGCGAATTTCGTCAGAATTTACTGCACTGGGCAAAAAATTGGAACTAGGCTCCTTTTACAAATATTAAAAAAAAAAAAAAAAAGAAAAAGAAAAAACACTGCGAAACGAGAAGAAACTCTAAAAATCGTATAAAAATTTTCAGAGTAAAAAATTTACTATAATGAGTTGAAAGAATGAAACTTTATTCCTTTTACAAATGTCAAAAGATGGCTGCGAAACACGAAAAACCAACTAACCAACCTTCAGATTAATTTTAATTTTGTGTGCTACGATTTCTCATTTTCAAAGGCTGGCAGGTCTGTGTTTTCACATACGCTACGAAAACATGTTTTTAATTCCTAAAAATTTCAAAGAGTTTGGACAATAACGACAAGATTTTTAAGCATTTAAAATGCCGGAAGAAATGCTCATCCGTCCCTTTTCCGGCATATTTTACGCATATGACTCAAAAAATCAAATTACGCAGAAAAGAAAATACCAAAAATAGCATATACTTTTAAAAAGCATAAAAAACAACATTTAAAAATGCACAAATAATACATGAAAAGCAGCAAACAGCTGTTTCGAATCTACTAGCGAGATTCTTCTTCAGTGCAAGATAGGGAAAAAGGAACAGCGGGCTAGAAAAAGCAAAGCTGAGCAAAATGCTCATTTTGCTCAGCTTTGCTTTTTCTTCGCAGCAAATTTCCCGCAAGGCCACAGCATCACCCACTTGCATGAGTAGTTTGTTGTGAAACTGATGTCAAGACTGTCCTTAATTCACGAAAGTGATGAAAGCAAAAAATCCCTCTCTTGAGATAATAGATAATCAGCAGATACGATGAAATTGCCGAAATTTTATTCGGTTGGCACCGCTTTTTTTAAACGCTATACTTCTCAAATACCAAAAAAAAAAAAAGCTTTGAAAGCGAATTGAAAAATACAAATATTTTACCTTAACTCGTTTATGGTGGTAAAAACGATGCATGCACTTTAACAGTGCGTATGCATCAATAGACATGATCAGGTCTATGGACCCCTTCGAAGGGGTTAAATTTATAGTGTAACAGTTGTAAGCAAGTTAATGTGGCATTGAAAGATTACTACTTTGCAGTAAGTTTGCAGTATTTTTTATTACTTGTTAACCATTAATTTGCAATAAATTTCATACAGCATGAATTTAACTTGCACGACAAGTTAGCTGCAAGTTCAAAGTGTGGTGACTTCGGCGTTTGCGTTATCTTGCTGCTGTCTTGTTATGAACTTTCAGTTTTGTCATGCTGAGCTTGCTGCAACTTTGCAGGTTTTCAAAGCAAGACAGCTGCAAATTTTCTACAAATTAAAAAAAATCCCTGCCGGCTCGGGCCTACAGGCGGAGGTAGATTTCGAAGTTAAGTACTAAATTCACCAACAAAACTTAAATCAAGATTAAAGATAAACCCAGTTCCTTCGCTAAGAATGAGCTCTAGGGAGCTAAACATTTTGTGAAAATTCTAATATACACACACGCATGCATATGGAACATGTTTAAAAATGGCTAAATCAAATTCAGAGAACCTCAAAGTGTTAAAATATGTTAATATTTCCATACTCGAGTTTTTATCATGTTTTAATACGTTTCTTCAAACTCAATGACGTTACATATTCACCTGCTGTGGTCCATTACATTTTCAATACGACGCAATATTTTGTTGTTTTTTTAATTCTTCAAACTATTTATTTCATTTTGAATTTTCATGCAGAAATCTTGCTCTAGAAAACTTGTGACGTAATATTCAATTTGTTTTCAATTCGTCAAACTATTTATTTCATTTTGAATTTTCATGCAGAAATCTTGCTCTAGAAAACTTATGACGTAATATTCAATTTGTTTTCAATTCGTCAAACTGTTTATCTAATTTAATTTTTCACGTGAAAACATTGCATTAGAAAAACAATTGTTGTGATGAGAATTTTATTGCTTTTTTTTTTATTGTTGGCAACAGCTATAACGAAAAATATTTATTTTTTTCCTGCCATTGTTGTGTAAAAGCTGGTTTTATCAGAATCATGTTAAGACGGTATACAAAATTTTAAACCTTCCCCATTCCCATTCCCTTGGACCGATTTTGCTCATTTTCAATCCCCGCCGAGAAATTAGCCATCTTAAAGTTGTTGGCGAGTTTGAAGACGTTGCGTGCATAATTGCGACTTTTATCGTGCGGACAAAATTTAGTACATACATACATACATATATATATATATATAAACTTTTTAGGTGGGGGTGGTTTTGGGTTCCTCGGGTCATGTAATGAAAAATTATGAAGGAATTTTTCAAAAGTCGTACCATGGTAACGACTGCAATAGGTAGTATTTCTTACGAAATCTACCTAATATTATCTGCGTCGTGCTTCTGAGGCAGCGCTCAAAAACGTATCTCGAAATCTATCACGGCTTCAGAAGCTGAAATTTTGGCAGAATATTTTCTAGGAATATAAACATTAGATCGGATGATTTTTTTTTATTTGTTCCCCTTTAAAAAGCTTCTGGCCTAAAATCTATGACAGCCTTCCTGATAAAACTTTAATTATCATTTTTTATCAACCACCTTAAATTAAAAACAAAACAAAACAAACAAACAAACAAAAAACAGTATAAGAGCCAGACCTCACTCGTTATAAACTCTTATAACTAATGATAAAATTGTCACAGCGCGCTGAAATTTTGTATGCATGAAGAACATGACATAATTTTACATGGGAATTTTTTTTTTTTAAACCGAAACCCCCTAAATTTTGATATAGCGCTAATATAAAGACCGACAACAACAAACACTTATAACTCGGTTCCAAATTACCACTGTCCACACAATTTCCTATGGTAAACGGAATCGTTTAAATGGGTGGGGAGGAGGGCTCTGGCAAATTTTTGTAAAACCCACCATATTTTAATGTGTCATAAATATAAGGCGCTGACAACTTCAATCACTCATACTCATTGTAGTTGTCGTAGCACACTCTTTTTAAAATGTACGGATTTTCTTTCACGTAAGCTTTAAAATTTTCAAAGAGAGAAAATACTTCTCTTTATTATCTTCTGTCTTTATTTGTTATCTTTTTTCTCATTTTCTTTCTTTTACAATTCACCGGAGAAAATTCCCAAGGGCTTTCAGAATCCCCTATACCTGTATACAATAAGTACAATGGAACTTTTGTGATCCTGATTATTACACCTTATGAATGACATCCAAATATTCATAGATAAAAGATTTATCCCCTAGAAATGTTACTTTAAGGGGAGTCGGAATCCCTATACCTGTCATGTTAAATTAATGTACCTTTTCTCATAAACTACTTAAGATATGGATTTGAAAAAAAAAAAAAATTATGCATAAAATAAACAATTCTTAATAATCTGAAGTTAAATTTATAATTAAATAAAGCTTAGATATTTAAAAAAAAATTCTGAAGTAGAAACCACATTCAAATTTTATAAAACATGCATTTTTTTTTTCAAAGATAATGATAAGAATAAAAAAAAGTTCTTTTTATGAGTTTAAACAATTCACCCCAGATTAAACAGGGATATGTATAGAATGTCCATGTTCAAGCAAAATTTCAAAGCATAATGTATAGTAGTTTTTTCAAAAAGGCACATCGAAGTTTAAAAAACAACATTTTGAGAAAATCAAGTTTAAAGTAAATAAATGAAAGTAGATAAGCAAGCAGAATTACTAAAAATTTTCCAACTTCTGGTTGCCGTAGAAACAAAAGTAATATATCAGTAGAAAGAGGATGAATGGTAGATTCAAAATATTAAAAAATCGAAAATTCGATATATTTTAGGTTTTGACCTTCCAACTGCCCTTAAGTTGCTTTATTAATTTAATTCACTAGAAAGCATTGCTTTTTTTTTAAGCCTTTTTTTTTTGTGTAGGGATTTATGTTTTAATGATAAAAATACTATCCCTCTATTCTAAAAAAATTAACTAACGCTATCAGTGCTGTCGTAAATGAATGTTTTGTGACCGGACGTCTTTCTTCGCTAATATTATGAAAATCATTGCATACAAAAATATGAAAATTGGTAGTATTATAGAGAAATGTTTGATAAACGAGCTAAAGCAACGTTTTAAGGAGTGATCCATAAATGATGTCACACTTTTTTTCAATATTTTTGACCCCCTCCATCCCTTTGTCACAAACTGTCATACTTCACCTTACCTCCCCCCCCCCCCCCCCTCTTGTCACATGTCAAGCTATGTTACATAAACATATACTTGCAGTTCAGAAACAAAGCACTGCGTTATAGATCATATTTAAAATTTTATTTTTAAACTTTAACTATGTGCTTTAATGACATTTGTGAGCATAACAATAAAAATGATTCGTGTACTTATTTTATATGAAATAAGATTAAGGTTTACAACAAAAAACATAATTAATATACAATAGTAATAAAATATTAATATGAAAGAACAATATTTGACTTTAAATCTTATCCTTACTTTACGAATACAAAATACTTTAATTTTAAAATAACTTCAAAATTTAATTACTGATTTTTAATGCTTTTATATTAACCAAAATATGTGATGTCACATTTCTTCTTACCCCCTCCTACCCCCTTGTCACAAACTGTCACAATTAGACGAACCCCCTTCCCCCCCTCCAAGCGTTACATCATTTGTGGACGGCCCCTAAGTAGAAGAATTATTTTAAGAGCTATTTAAGTCGGTCAGAATCGTTCCATTAAAAAAGTTTTATAGGAACAAAGACTATACACAGGAATTCAATGATTTTTCCAAAGGGTATGCATTAGAAGCTTCCAGTGTGCAGACTGCATTTGTTTATTTTTTAATTTGACTAATTTTTTAAGGATTTATTTCAATTTTAAATTCAACTTTTCAGCATTTCCAGAGATATTTTTTACATATTTTAGAAAAAGTTATTATTTTAAATTGTTGCCGATAATAAAAACAGCCCAAATAATAATATTTCCTTTAAATTAAAAATTTAGTTACTATTATCATAAACAGAAAGAAAAAAAATTAAATTAGAATTAAATGATTACGTGTTAATAGCAGGAAAATATTGAAAATTACGTCACAAAAACTGTAATTTTTCGGGTAAAATGGCACGCAGGGCCAGACTAATTTCGCTTTTACTGAAAAATTTTTTAAACTTCTAAGAACCGCGCAATTTCAATGTTTACACCGTCGAATGGGGAGGGGAGGTGGATGTTCTTTTAAGTGCAATTTGTGCGAAAACTGTATCTGAATTAATTATTTTTCATGGTTTTAAAAATAAGTTTTAAGAATGATTTCTTTTTAAACCTATTTTTATCGTGCACAGCCCAATTACAAAAGATTTTATAATTAGGCCGTTTTCACTTAAAACAATATAAATAGTTCAGAATTTGTTTCCGGATAGTATTCTATAACGAAATTAAAGCTTCATCAATAAATAAATATAATACAAATAAACACAATTACAAATATAACAGATACGTAATTGAAGTACGCAGTTTAACCACTGAAATTATCAGAAAAAAATCTGCTTTAAGTAGCGAAATCTTTGAAGCAACTCCTAGCATGCGAAGTATCGCTGTCAATGAATTTAAAAAATATTACATATAAAAAAGAAATCTATTTGAGTTTTCGAAAAAAAAATTAAAATAATAATCTCACCTATATTGTGTAAACTGGAAACCCGTGTTGGATTTGGATCCCCAGGTTTGCTATAATACAAAAATACGACTGTAAAGTAGAAAGCACAAGATGCTAAATGTCGAGTCGAACAAAACATTTGAATTACCTAAGTACTATCGAAGTCAAAGTACTAAAACTTAATGGTCATTGATTTCTACCTCTTAATAAAATATGCTACAATAGATTATGTTTGACGGAGAAATCTAATTATAAATCGTCTGAAGGAATTTTTAATGCTCCTGTATGTTTGTTACTGTCCTTCTTAAAATTTTCGCAATTTTCAAAGAAAAATAATTTTGTGAACATCAACAGAACGAAACTTTCTTTCGGCGATTAAAATAACAACGAAATAAAACAATGGTAATTCGATGGGCTAGGATAGCAAATTATAAAGTGTGCTCGGATCCATATAAGCACGCCACTGAAGGGTGGCGTTTCCCCCTTTTTGAATTCTTGAATTGTTTAAAAAAGTAATAATGATACATAATGTAAATGTGGCTAACAAAAAAAGGGGGGGGGGATATGAAACTTTAAAATTAATAAATAATGGTAGGTCGTATTTCTCCAATAATATTTATAGAATTTTCCATAATGCACAAATGAAAACGTATTAGGATAAATGCAATGTTGTCACTACTAATTTGATTCAGTCCTGTTATTTCAGTAATGTAAAACTGCCATTATATGCAATTATTCTATAAGTTTTAATAATTCAACTGCATTTCTTTCATATCTTATTAAATGTGAAATCTTAAACTTGGTTGTTGTGTGGGCTCTGTTATAACGAGCAAAAATTGCTGCTCCTTCGTTCTCGTTAAAAACGAATTCAAATATATATATATATATATACCAATTCAATTTCATTCAGTTTAATATATAAAATTATATACAACATCGCAAAACAAAGATACCTCAGGTTTATGGAATAATAATAACTTTTTGAATGCAAATAACATACTCGGGGGGGGGGGGGGTGGGCTCGATACAGGCAAAAATTAGAGGTTATTTGAGGTCCTCTCATAAAATTTCCGTTAATACAAAGGGCTCCTTCACAAATTTTAGTTTAATGAAAAAGAACACTTTTCAAAATTCAATTTAATTAAAGTGGACCTTACACAAAATTCCATTTTTTAAAAAGGATCATTTCACGAAATGTCATTGGATGGAAATGTCAGCAAACTCTTAATAAATGTTTTATTTCGATAATATTTAAAATGCGTAATCTGCAAATAAAACAAATGCACAGAACGAAAAACTTTAGAAAGGAAACTTTTAAAAGCTAATTATATACACACATATAATATATTTTATAAAATATGTTGTATTTTTACAGAATATATTATACTACAAAATTTATTATATTTACACAAAAATATAACAAATTTTACAAAAATAACTTTAAATTTTTGCAAAATAGGAACACAAATACTAAAAATAAATAATAATAATAATAATAACCTTCTATCAACTCCTTATCGATTCTTCTTTATTATTCATTACCCCTTATATTTTATCAATTATAAAAATTTAATTGATCTAATTGAAAATTTAATTCATTATAGAGAGCATACAAAAAAAAAAAAAAAAAAAAAAAAAAAAAAAAGTATTTTTTGGAGAGGAGAGGCATAAGAAAATTTAATAATTTTCAAATAAATATCAGATACAAATGTAAGAATGGCAAAAGAAAATTCAATAATATTCAAATAAAAATAATACCTTATAAAATTCAGTAGAAATTATGATATGGGATATCCTAATTTAAATCATATCACTAACGACTGTCCAACTTTAGTTCCGGAGATCGGAATAATTCACGTGGTGAGATAAAGAAACCAGAACGTTACCTGACTATATCTTAGCAGGTGGATGCTATGCTTACATATTCTTCAAAAAAAAAATTGAAAGGGACTTAATACCCTTTGAAATGTCTACGGAGTATGCATTATAGATAAGTCTAGACATTCTCATTGTTAATTCCCTGTGTTAGAGACCATAAAGCAAATGATTTAGATAAAAGGATATTTTACCTGTGGGGTGCAACCTTAGATAAATGAATATCAAAGCAGAATATGCTACAAAGATTTCAACAGTAACTGTTTTCAAATATTTTATGGGCGTTTTCGTTTCCATTGAGGGATAAAGTTGTGAATTCGACAGCTAGCAGTTACAGATAACAGAATCAAATCATAGGATTCTATATTTCAGGTAGTTGCCAAGAGGGACGAAACTATGGGGAAGGGCAGCTGCCCTTGGCGCTAGATTTGGGACGGTGCAAAAAAGGAACAATCATATAAATATTAGAGACAAACGAAAATTGAAATTGCGCATGTGAAAATATTTTATAACTATTATTAATATTTTATTATTTTTTCTTTTGATAACTTAGGAAAATTTAAAATATGTATATATGTATGCTTAAAGTGATAACACTACAATTAAAGGCTTATAAATACCTTTCAATAAATTAATCTACGTATTTCGTATGCACAATCGGCGACATTTTCAAGATCCAAATTGATATAAAATCAATATTGGTCTAATCAAATATTTTTTTTAATCAATATTGATCTTGATATTGTCACCGATCGCTCATAAGAAACATGTAGATATGTTTGTTAAACGGTATTTATGAGCCTTTAATTGTACTGTTATCACTTTTAGCATATATATATATATATATATACATATATTTTAAGGTAATGCGATTTTCTTAAAAATTATACAGGAAAATTTACTTTCGTCAGGTTAGAAAGTGTGATAAAATTGTAGGGAGGCAGCGGATATTGATTTTGCCGGATATCCGAAGCTCTTTTGCCTACCGGATTCGGATATCCGACACTAGATATGTTTTTAGTTATATGGTGAATTATTTCTTTATATAATGCCATCTCAGAACAATAAATTACAAACATGTTACACACATCATTAAAACATTTTAAATGTATTGAAATATAATTTACAAAAACTATATCTCTTTGAATATCAGGGCTTGAAATTCAAGTTTTCCCAGGAAGGGAGTTTCCCACCCAACATTTATAAATGCAGGGGAGTTGAACTGTTAGGTAAACGGAAAAAAGGTGACAGGAAAAAACGGGACCGGAAAAAACGTGGCAGAAAAAAACAAGAGCGGAAAAAACGGGACAAGGAAAAAACGGGACCGGAAAAAAACGTGACAAGGAAAAAAGGTGACCGGAAAAAACGTAACAAGGAAGTGTTAAATATTGAACTTGTCGATAAATAAATGCTAAAAACTAAAGTAAAGTTTTCCACTGTCAGTTTCTTACAGCGTAGGGGGGGGGGGGGAGCAGAGTTAATGGGTGAGTTAGACAATTCTAAGATTTGGTCCAAGAAAACAAAATTTTAACATTTCATTAAGAGAAGTTTAACATGACTTCTACAAGGGACAAGCTGGTGCTTTCTACGGGGGGGGGGGGGGGGGGATTAAGGAAATACAATTTATAGATTCTTTCAACTTCACATTCGCGAACGTCAATGCAAATATTTTTTGTCGATTTCTACGAATGCTAATATTGAAAAAATTTGAAAATTCGCTTCCGATAATTCTAATTAACATCACTACTTGATATTTGATGTTCGCGAACGGTAATACCAATATTTTCCGTTGATGTTTGAGTTAATGGGTGAGTTAGACAATTCTAAGATATGGTCCAAGAAAACACAATTTTAACATTTCATTAAGAGAAGTTTAACATGACTTCTACAAGGGATAAGCTGGTGCTTTTTACGGTGGGGGGGGGGGGGGGATTAAGGAAATACAATTTATAGATTCTTTCAACTTCACATTCGCGAACGCCAATACAAATATTTTTTGCCGATTTCTACGAATGCTAATATTGAAAATATTTGAAAATTCGCTTACGATAATTCTAATTAACATCACTACTTGATATTTGATGTTCGCGAACGGTAATACCAATCTTTTCCGTTGATGTTTAAGAATGCTATTATAAAAAAAATTCCTGAATATTCGCATATGAAAATTCACATTTACACTACTACTTAATTTGGACATTATGTGAATAAGAATGCTTTCCGTTGATAATTAAAATGCAAATATTGAAAAATGTTGTGAATGTTCGCATACGAGAATGCTCATTTACATAACAACTTGTTTTTCGACTTACGCATGTATAATATCATATAAACTTTTTTTTTTTTTTTTTTTTTTTTTTTTTTTTAAATTTTAAAGAAGTTAGTTATAATAGATTCGATTGGAAAGTTTTATTTTTATTATTTTTATTTTATTTAACGCTTTTTGAATTTTTTGTTTATTAACGTAAAATTATATTAATAATAATAATAATAACATTTTTTAGACTTTCTAAATCACTTATCAATTTATAATTTTTTATGTCCTGATCAGTGGCATTAGTATTTTCAGATATTAACAGAACAAATAAAGAAAAAATAATAATGAATAAATATCTTTGTTAAGGTATGCCTAAAATTAGATATTAGCATAGTTTGTCACTTTTCTTTTATTTTCTTTTCTTTTTTTTCTTGTTATATTAACCAATTGTTTGAAGTCAAATTTTTTGCAATTTTTGGTTTCATCATGGAATTTCCAGATATATTATTCTAAACATTTAAACTAAACAAAATAAATTAAAATAAACATTTCTATAAGATACTGGAATGACGGGAAAAAAGCGCACATAGGAAAAAACAAATCGGATAAAAGACCACGGGAAAGTATTCTGTTTATTAAGTTGTATACATAACAGAGAATATAATATGAAGTTTGTTTGTTAAGGAATTTAATATATATTTTAAAAACATAGTAAACCTTATATTTTTTTTTAACGACATGAAGGCCATATTTAAATAAACAATTAAAACTAAAGTGCAGTTTTTCCACTGTCAGCTTTTTACAGCGTAGGGGATGGGGGGGGGGGGGAGGTACTGAGTTAATGGGTGAGTTAGACAATTCTAAGATTTGGTCCAAGAAAACACAATTTTAACATTTCATTAAGAAGTTTAGTATGACTTCTACAACGGACAAGCTAGTGCTTTCTACGGAGAAGGGGGGGGGGGGGTGGTATTAAGGAAATACAATTTATTGATTCTTCCAATTCGCTATTGATAGCTTACATATAAGCAAAGATGTTTTATATATTTATAAAACCTTAATCAATAATGATTTTGGGGTACAGTGGAGGGCGGATGGGGAGGGAAAAATTACGTACTCAGCTTGTAAAGGGAATAAAATAAAGACGAAGAGAGGAGGCATTTTCTTTAGAGGAATTTTTTCATTATACTGCTTTTTAGCTCGCAGGCTATCAAAGCCCAAGGGCTAATGTGCACGCAGGTTCTGTATGTATGTATGTATGCACTAACGTCTGTATGTACGTAACGCGATAACTCTTGACAGAAACATCCGATTTGCCTTATTTTTTTTCCAGGTTCATTCTGATAAGGCGCTTCCCTAATTAGTTTTGGGGGTTATTGGTTAACAGTAAAGGGGGGCTACTCCCCCCACCATAATTTAGATAAATGGGTTTTTCATGCAGAATTATTCGATTTGCTCCAAATTTGGTATACCGATTTATTATGTTAAGGAGCTTCCATGATTAGTTTTGGAGGTTCATTAGTTAAATATAAAGGGGGGGGGGAGCTAGCCACCACCTTGATTTAGATAAATGGGTTTTTCATGCAGAATTATTAGATTTGCTCCAAATTTGGTATGCCGGTTTATTATGTTAAGAAGCTGCCTTGATTAGGTTTGGAGGTTCATTAGTTAAGTATACACGGGGGAAAGGGTGCTAGACCCCCCCCCCTTAATTTAGATAAATGAGTGTTTCATGCAGAGTTATTCGATTTGCACCAAATTTAGTATACCGGTTTATTATGCTAAGAAGCTGCCTTGATTAAATTTGGAGGTTTATTGGTTAAGTATGGAGAGGGAGGCTGGGGCTAGTCCCCCTTTAATTTAAATAAATGGGTTTTTCATGCAGAATTTTTCGATTTGCTTCAAATTGATCTATCGGTTTATTCCGATATGGCGCTTCCTTCATTAGGTTTGGAGACTCGTTGGTTAAATATAAAAGGGGTAAAGGGGGGCAAGTCCCCTCTTCCTAATTTAGATAAATGGATTTTCATGCGGAATTATCCAATTTATTTTATTTTTTTCTATGTTCATTCTGATAAAGACCTTTCCTGATTAGATTTGGAGGTTCTTTAGTTAAGTATAAAGCTTAATTTACCGACATGGTTTCTTCATGCAGAATTATCTGATTTGCTTCAAATTTGGTATACCGGTTTATTATGTTAAGGAGCTTCCCTGATTAGATTTGGAGGTTCATTGGTTAAGTATAAGGGGGGGGGGGGCTAACCCCCTTCATTTATTTTTTGAGGTGCATTATTCTTTGAAAGTTATATTTTACAAGATTATATTATACTGTTATATTTTACAAGAAAACCCTATTGTTTCGTTTGCTCCTATGTCCCATTAGCCCCCAGTCTCCCCTATATGTATTTTTTCTCAATATTTGTTATCTGGATTTTTTGTTATACTGATAGCATGAACTTTGGGTGACATGAACAAAAATTTAATTCCCCTTGAGTTTCATGTTAACGAGGTTTGACTGTATTCACTTATCTTTATGTACCTAAACTTAATTTGGTAGGCAGAAAAAAAAAACCGCATGGGAAAATTAATCAATTCTGTGGAAACTAATCGAGAAAAAATTCTGCAAATGTTCATACATATAGGAATAAAAAATATTTCGTAATCGTATTAGCGAACGTGGAAATGGAAAATATGAAACTTAGCAATTAAATAATATATTAGCCCTTTATGGGACGACAGTTCTTCAAAATACCATTAAAATAACTGTTTATAAAATTCATTTAATACATCGATTAGTAGTAATACAGTTTAGAATGAGTTACAGACGCTTTACTCTATCATGTTCGAAAGCATTATTGGTTGCACAAAACAAAAGTATTTTTAAAATGATGATTTCTTTGCCTTTGCATCTTTTCAGCTTTCTTGATGTTGAAAGATGGGGGGGGGGGGGATTCTGTTGTAAGAACATGACATTTGTACATTTCCTAAATCTACAACAAGGTTAAAACAATGTGAGTTCTTAAATTATTGCCCCTCCAGTGGCCGAGAGGTTCTGCTCTCGAAGCTGGTAGACGGGAGGTGCTTGGTTCGAACCCAATCGCACCCGTCGGCCTAATCGTTCGGAGTTTTCGTGGTTTGCTTCGAACCATGGAATTCCATGCGTAAATACGGGTTAGGTTCCATTAGAAAGACCCCCAAGGAGGGCACCCCACCTTTTGGGCCCATATCCCTAGTGTTGTAATTGGCAGTCATAAACACAACCAACCAATCTCTTAAATTATTATACATCAATCTGCAGTAGTTAAGCAAAAAAATAATTCAGTCTTTAAACTTGTGAGGTCTCTAGAAATGTAGCATTTGGCACTTCAGGGAATATTTAAAAAGGAAAAATGCAGCCGGGTATTTGTTCCAATAATCTGGTTCAAAGTTATTCATTATACGCTATCTCAAATTGTGTGAAATATCTAAAATCAACACCATTACCTATTATTTACATAAAAATATCTCCTAAAACACGATGGGTGGCACGTAAAAATTTCACAGAAGAAACAACCCTTTTATTATACATTATTCGTCTGTCAGCTTAATATCATTCAACAAAAACCATTCTGGAAAACTAAGGTTTATCTTCTATCACTTTCAAATATGTATATTGAAGTGAGTTGTAAAATTCCAATGTACTTTTCGTCAACATAATACCTGTCTATCATTCTTTTAAAACTACAATCTGCAGAACGCCTGTTACAATCAAATAGAAAGCAAAATATTTTGAATGATTGTCAATCAATAATAAGAGGAACCTCTCTCTTTGTTGAAGGATTAAGAATTTAACCTGGGGGGTCCCATGCTTCGAAAGCATGATTTTTCGTCAAAGTTCAAAATTTGGGTACATTTTTTCTTAATAGCCATATTTATTTAGTTTGAAATATTTTAATTTTATTCAATTATATATTTTTTAGTAAGCTATAGAATTTTTTTTTTTTTTTTTTTTTTTTTTTTTTTTTTTTAAATATTTAGCCAGGCCTTTACGTTTAAAAATGAATCGGAAAATTTGTCAAAGTTTCGCGTTGTTGAGTAGAGAATTTGAGAACTGCCTAAATGTATATATCTTTATTTTCGGTTGTCCGATTCCATGACATTTTTAACTTAATTTCGTTATTTGTTTTTTGAACCGGAAGACGAACCAAATTTAATGCCTCCCCCTTCTACCCGGGAGCCCAGGGTATACGCCCCCTAGCTTCCCTCTAGTTTAAACCCTGAGGTCATGTAAAGTTGGTTAAACAGTATTACCAAATCTAATCGTATGTAATATATTGCCCTCTCTTTAAAACAATCTAATTGTTTGATAGGAAACAAAATATTAATAAAATTAAATAAATTATAAATAACTATTAGTTATAATATTAAAACCTATGGAATTATATTAAGACTTTTTTAAATGATAATTGCTTCTGAATTAATTATTCAAATTATTAATTTAAAGACTCACTAAACAAAAACATACTCAAAATCTCAATTTTTCGTTTTTTATATATAGTAAAACCTCCCTGCGACCACGTTCCGTTCCAATGAAAATGGGTCGCTCCGAGAGGTGGTCTCTTAATGGAGGTCATGTCTAAATCTAGATTTTCATCGTAGAAAAAGGTAACAATTAATTTTACTAAAATTTATTTTTCACATTAGGAAAAAACATGAAAATTTAAATATCAAAACAAAAGTTAATTACATAAGTTAATTACTGCAGAGTTTAAAAAATGAATACATTGACGTTTGCTTTGATTTTACGGTTTTATTAGCCTTTGAGGAAAAAACAGGATAATGAAAAAATTCCTCTAAAGAAAATGCCTCCTCTCTTCTTCTTTATTTTATTCCCTTTACAAGCTATGTACGTAATTTTTTCCCTCCCCATCCGCCTTATAAAATATCTTTGCTCATATATAAACTATCAATAGCGAATTGAAAGAATCAATAAATTGTATTTCCTTAATACCCCCCCCCCCCCCTCCGTAGAAAGCACTAACTTGTCCGTTGTAGAAGTCATACTAAACTTTTCTTAATGAAATGTTAAAATTGTATTTTCTTGGACCAAATCTTAGAATTGTCTAACTCACCCATTAACTCTGCCACCCCTCCCCCCCCCCCCCCCCACGCTGTAAGAAATTGACAGTGGAAAAACTTTACTTTAGTTTTTAGCATTTATTTATCGACAAGTTCATTATTTAACACTTCCTTGTCACGTTTTCTCCGGTCACCTTTTTTCCTTGTCACGTTTTTTCTGGTCCCGTTTTTTTTCCTTGTCCCGTTTTTTCCGCTCTTGTCTTTTCTGTCACGTTTTTTCCGGTCACCTTTTTTCCTAGATTCGAACTGTTAAAAAGGAAAAATATATCTTTAAGCACCGCTATTTTTTACGTGCCACTTACAGAAAGAATTACATTTATATAGACATGACTAAATACCATTCAAATAATTTAAATTAACAACTCAAGATAATTATCTGTTTATTATTATTAAAACAAAGGAACAGAATCAAGCTTTATATACCATGTCTATTTTTCAACTTTCACCCAATGTTATGGGCAATAAACAATTGAGTTGCTAAATGAATTTCTTAATTTAGATTTTATTCCATTTTGCGAACTCTTTCACAAGTTACACTTTTGACAAACAGGACAGAGCAACTTTTAAAATTTTAAAATTACCGGAAATACATGGTTATGCTCTCTTGAAAAATTTTAGAAAACTTTGCAAAATCTTATGTGCATTAATTTTTAACTTACTTGTATGAATAATGCATATCGGTGATTGCATTGTTGTCAATATCATACTGTGATTGTATGTCACTTGTGAATAAACTTGTTTTATTAAATCCTTACAGGGCCTGTTTACGGAATAGGCCCGTGAAGCCTGTGCTTACCCACTGAAATACAAAAGGGCCCCCCATTTTACTTTTCAAAACTAATTTTTAGAAAAAAAGAAACTCAATCACTGTAAAAAATACATTTTTTTTCTTATGAAACTTTTTTTTCTTACGATGTAGCAAATTGTAAATCACAAAAAATATTTTGAAGTTCACATATTCTCAACTATAGTTCCATATTTGTCATTTACAAAATAAATTAGTTATTTACAATTAAACATATAATAAAATATTTTTATATAGGTAGTTTTAGTTTAATTAAAAATGTTATTTACTCTAAACTTTGATGGTAAAATTTCAAATTATTCAATCATACAAAAATGAGATTTATGAAATAAAAAAGCAATTTGTAGAGTAATAGGGGGCCCCCTGTGTGACTTCGGGCTTCCCCTATTCCTAAGTGTTAAGCGGGCCCTGTATCCTTAAGGGTGTTCTCAAATCCAAAAGGACTACTTTCTGACATAAGTTTTAATTTATTTTTGTTCGAAAATGCATGAAACTAGCTGGTGGTGTTGTTCAGAAACTAATGCAATCGAGCTGTTTTTTTTTTTTATTTTTTTGCAAACGCAATACTTCTTTCAGAAAATAATGTCAAAGTGGTTGTTTTGAACCGAATTTCCGCACGAAAGTAGAATAACTACTCAAGAGCGGGCAAAAAACGTGTTTGTCACGTTAGCAAAATCGCTTATAATTCAATAGGTAATTTATTGGTCAAAAAAAGGAAAACACAGTTCAATTCCAAATCGATTCCCTGGCCAGGCTTTCGAATTTTATATCTTTCTGTGAAAAAATGAATTTGTTAATGTGTCAAAACGCTTTTCGCTTGTTGAGCAGAGAAGTTAAGAACAGCCTTAATGGAATTATAGTCAAAACTGTAATCCCTGGTATTTTCGTTAATTGAAATTTTATTGAAATTTTAAATCCATGTCCAAAGTTTGAAAAGGAAATAGTCAATTGATTTCTTCTATTACACAAGAAAAGGTTGATTTCAAAAAGCCATGTCCTAATTTCTGTAAATTGCAAGAATCAACTAGTTTGTTGTTTCTAAATATGTTTTTTTTCTTCATGTGCACCACAAGTGAAATCTTATTTAATTTAGTGCTGACTATTGGCCAATTTGATAGGGCTCAGTCTCCGGTGGCCGTTACTGCCCTTTTAGTTATTTCCTATTTTGGGCACAGGGAAAAAGCATCGCAAAATATGTAAATCAGTCGTAGAAAAAAATGTTGCTGATTTCGTCAATCACAGCGAAAATAAATAAAAAAAATTGTTGACCAGTTGCAAGAAAGAAAAAAAAACTGAAGTTCGTGGGAGAAATCAGCAGCGGGAAAATATCACGAAATTCGTCAATCGATTACGGAAAAATATCGTGAAATTTGTCAATCCGTCACCAGCAGATATCATGAAATTCCTCAGTCGGTCGCAGAGAAAAAAACGCGAAATTTTTCAATCGGAAGCAGTAAAACAGTCGTTACTTTCATCAGTATGTCGCAAGAACAAACAGGGAAATTTGCCAATCGGTCACAGAATAAAATTGCTAAATTTCTCAATTGATCGCAAGAAAAATAACATGTAAATCACTGATCGATCTCCAGAAAAATGGTGAAATTTGTCAGTTCAGATGCAGAAAAACAATGATGAATTTTGTCAATCTGTCGTAAGAGGAAACTGTAAAATTTTCCGATCAATAGCAGAAAATATCACGAAATTTGTCGGTCGGTCCCGAGACTTGATCGTCGTTTTACAAGTCATTCCGCCCCCCCCCCCCCTATCCGCCCACAATATTCTTTAGGGCAAGAATCCTGCTATCCCGTCTTGAAATTCAAGCCCTATAATGTAATATTAATAATGTTGTATAAAAAATGTGTTTTAAACATTACAATATTCTCTTTATTTCTACAATGAAATGCTGATAATTGCTATTGGATTTAAATATGGGATTGACTATTTTGATAATTGCCAATATTGAATTAATTTGTACAATGGAATGCTGATAATTTGTACAATAATTTTTAACCAATTAATATGCCTATAATTGTAGAGTATTTTCACAACAAAAATTATTATTCACAACATTCAACTTTCACAACAAACAACTATTTTTTTTAAATTTAAACATGAAATATCTTCTAATATATCCATGATTAAGGAGTTATGTTCTCCAAACATAGGTTTAGTTGATGCCTTTTTTCTGTTTTAATTATTTAATACTGTTTTGCTTTAAGTCACATTTAGTTTTATTTTAAATTAAATTACTTTGATATTTATAAGTTAATGTTGACTCTAGAAAAAAAGGGCCGCCGGGCGGGAAATTTTCAAAAAGAAAGAAATTTTTTTATTCTCTTTATTTCTACAATGAAATGCTGATAATTGCTATTGGACTTAAATATGGGATTGACTATTTTGATAATTGCCAATATTGAATTAATTTGTACAATGGAATGCTGATAATTTGTACAATAATTTTTAACCAATTAATATGCCTATAATTGTAGAGTATTTTCACAACAAAAATATATACTATTTTTTTTTTAAATTTAAACATGAAATATCTTCTAATATATCCATGATTAAGGAGTTATATTCTCCAAACATAGGTTTAGTTGATGCCTTTTTTCTGTTTTAATTATTTAATACTGTTTTGCTTTAAGTCACATTTAGTTTTATTTTAAGTTAAATTACTTTGATATTTATAAGTTAATGTTGACTCTAGAAAAAAAGGGCCGCCGGCGGGAAATTTTCAAAAAGGGAACACTATTCTAAAATAAAAAAGGGGTATATTTTTCAAAAAGAGATCACTATTCTAAAAAAGGGGTACATTTTTCAAAAAGGGAACACTATTCTGAAAAAAGGGTACATTTTTTCAAAAAGAGAAACACTATTCTAAAAAAGGACATTTTTTTCAAAAAGGGCACACTTGTACCTTGTTCACAAAAATATTTTGAACTGGTTTGTTTAGAATCCCTCATAACATTTTCATCCACTCTGCTCTTCATTTGATAGTATACGAGTAAAATGAAATTCCATAATTACTTCAGAATTGTTCTCCAAATTGCAATAGTGAAAAAGTTGCCCATAAAATAATAATAACTAGTAAATCTGCAGATCAGGAGCCTCAACGTCATCTTTGCAAGTCATTGTTTTTTAACTCTCATTGCATAATATTCAACTTCCTACAAATCGCTTTTTAAAGTTTTCAAATTACATAAATATTTATGAGCATACAAGATACTTCGTAAAGTTTCAGAAATTAAAAGTGTTAAACAAGTGGTTGTACATTGATGTTCTGAAATTCTGATGAGCTACTTATTCTGGTAACTTTTTAAATCAAAAATTGCATTTCTTCAGGGGGGCTCTGCCCCCCTGAACCCCCCGCAATCTATTTAAATTTACATTCGTAATTTTTTATTGATTGTGCGGATGGTTATAGTATATCTTAGTTTTTTTTACGCTGTGATTTATAAGGATAAGCATAAGTTTTTTTTTATAAATTAATAAAATTTAAATTTAAAATAAAATATTCATGTTAACCGTACACAGCAATAAATCTTGAAGTGACGCCAAAAATGTAACCCTAAAATCCGCTACATTCGGCACAACACAACGACGTGCTTAAAAAAAAAAAAAAAAAAAAAAAAAAAAAACGGTTGAAGTCAAAGAATTTGGTCCCTGTTCCACGTGCTTGTTTTGTTTGGGCCGAATGAGGGCATTTAAATCTGAGTGATAACGCACGTCGTATTGCAAACTGTTTTTACGGCATACTGCATCTCCATCTATCTCTTTCCTCCGTGAATAATAGTTAATTTTATTTTACCCAAGATCTTTTTATTCCAGCATCTTTGTTTTCGATAAATGACGTCTAATTCACCTGCTATGCGTACTTACTCAAAACTTTTCATCTTGTTATATTAAGAAATACTCGAGAGTTTTTATTTTTATTTTTAATATGCCACCATATTAATTTTTCTATTCTTAATTTTATTTTTCATTTTCCTGTTTCACGACAAAATATTTCAATTGAAAATTGTTTAAAAGAAAATATTATTCCGGGTTTTGGATTTTCTTGGCAACAATTAAAGAAATATTGATAAATGTTATGGGGAAATGTTACGTTATTCTCTATGAAAATAATGAACTTTTGTATTTTTAAGCAAAATATTTCAATAAAATAAATAAAATAAATGAAATATTGCCTATTTTTATTTCTGGGTTAAAATCCTTCTATATGCAAAGATACAAATGCATTAATTCATCTGTTTTGACGTTGGCTTTACTCAAGCATTATACACGCAATTATACTAATATTATTAGGACCAAATGCGTTGCTAGGCAACAGAGAAAGAAAAGGAAAAAAAATGAAATATGCATTATGTCAATTTGATAAAACAAAATCCTTTATATTATTGGAAAACATACATAAAATTCCCCCCAATATTATAAACCTAATTAAAAAAATCTCGCAAATATATTGACATAATTTATTGGAATAATTTAATAATGTTATTTAAAAATTTCAGCATCAAAAATTTACCATTTAAATCCACTTTTCATATGAGCCATTTCTTTCAACAAATGAAAATCTGAAAATCGTCTGACTTGCCATTGAAAAGCATTATAGAGCAAAATAAAATGTTCCATATTTCCCGAACGAATGAACCAAATTTAACCCAAAACTATACAGCTAAGTCCGGGTACCTCATCAACATGCCCAGTGAATTTCAAGCCGATCGGATGCTTTTTGCGGCAGTTATCGCGGAACAGACAGACAGACTAACAGAAACCAAAACTTTTCGTGTCTCCACAGTAAGCCTTCACTGACGTTTCGGCAATAACTAGTAAATCTGCAGATCAGGAGCCTCAACGTCAGCTCTGCAAGTCATTGTTTTTAGACTCACTTTGGTAATATTCAGTTTATTGCAAACCGCAATTTAAAGTTTTCAAATTATGTAATTATTTATAAGAATAAAAAATACGAACCTTTCAGACATTAGAAGCATTAAATTAAAAACGTTATGGAAGGATATTTCGAAATTTTCATGAGCTGTTAATTCTGGTATATTTTTTAAATAATAAAGTAGATTTCTTCAGGGGGGCTCCGCTCCCCTGAACCCCCCGTGGTCTTATTAATTTACATACGTAACATTTTATTGATTGCGCTAATGGTTAGCGCAAATCTTAGATTTCTTTTTACACTTCCGAGCCTTATTTTACAATTCTGGTAACACAGAAAATGATTTACATTGACGCAATTATATTAAACGTTTAAGTTTATTGAATGAAAATGTAATTTCCTTTAAAAATAAAATAATTTTCATTCATATTTTCTGAAATGAGGCGGCATTAAGAAGTAACACACGTCAAAATACTTTTTTCCAGGCAATCTAGTTAATGCTTGGTTTTTAAGGATGAAAATATTTATTTCCCGATACAATGACGTCATTTTCGACAGCGATAATTTTGCGGTGCATAATTTTGATATTTACTATATATTTGCTCTTCAAAAGTTATTTTTTCCTCATTGGAATTTTCGATTAAGAATTAACATTTCTATTAGCTGTATGCAGACGATAAACCATGAGATATTAGTAACAATTTTTTTTTAATAATAAGAATTAATATCATAACACAAGCCCCTTTTATTTCAACCTCAAAGCGTATTCGTTTTATTTTTGATATATGAGATCAAATTCACCTTCATTTCGTATTTTCACTTTACTTCTAATATGAAGGCGTATTCATGTCTATTTTTTATTTCATTTTCCTCTCGCACATAAAAATCTTTCAAATTAAAATTAACTGTTTAGGATAAATTTTTATTCCGGGATTGAATTTTCGTGGCAACGGTAAAAAAAAAAAAAAAAAAAAAAAAAAAAAAAAAAAAGATTGTTAAATTTCATAGCAAAATGTCGATTTATTCCTTATGAAAATAATGAACTTTTTAATTTAAAAGAAAAATATTTGAACAAAATAAATAGAACATAGTCTTTCTTTATTTCTGTGGTAAATTCCATTTATATGTAAAGACACAAAGGCATTAATTCGTCCCTTTTGACTTTGATTTAACTTCAAACAATTACACATACTTTCACATTTACGATATTTTTAGGTGTAGTTCGCTGCTAGGTAACAGTTAAAAGATAATAAAAACAATTAAATATGTGCTTAAAAAGAAAATTTATATTAAAAAAAATATTTTATATTATTGAAACACATGTATAAAATCCCTCCATAAAAGTTATACACCGAATTTAAAAACTCTGACAAATGTATACACAAAATTTCAAACTAATATGAATAATGTATGGTTCTAATTAGGAAATTTCATCATCCTTAATTTAGCATTTAAATCCTTTAATCATATGAGCCATTTCTTTTCAACAAATAAAAATGCAAAAATCGCCTGAATTGCTATAGGAAAGCATTTAGTTGCAAAATAAAATGTTCTATATATTCCGAACGAATGAACCAAATTTAACCAAAAACTATACAGCTAAATCCGGGGATTTCACCAACATGCATCCTTAATTTTAAGATAATCGGATACTTTTTACGGCAGTTATCGCGGAACAGACAGACAGACTAACGGAAACCAAAACTTTTCGTGTCTCCACAGTAAGCCTTCACTGACGTTTCGGCAATAATAATTTTAAGCAATTCAGGGTGTGATGTTGAAACGCATATAAATACATATATATTTTGAGATATTTTTCCGGGATCAACTGAATTGCAACGGGGCGCATAGGAAGTGTTAAAAAGGGCAGTCGGACGCATCGGAAGGGTTTAAAAGAGCTACCGTGTGCAAAATAAATAAATAAATAAATGAAAATAAATAAATGAAAATAAATAAATAAATAAAAAGGGCCGCCGGGCGCTGCGCCCTGCTAAAGCGGCTTGGAGTCAACACTAAGTAAAGAAAATTATTTTTAATCTCAATAATAATAGCTTAAGTCATGTGACTGTCATCAACATTTCCGAGTTGATCTCTTCGCTTTTTATATGCCAGAGGCGGCCAATTTGCTAATTCATTGTTGCGACATTTCTAATTCCACTAGACTTCTGTTCTATCGTCCTTCAGAACCGTTCTGATTGGCTGGCCAGCTCCAGATGAAGTGGCCATACGCCCCAGCATCGTTTGCACATATTCGGATATTTGTTTTCAGCTATTTCGTTTCTGATGCTAGATAAGTTTGATTCGAATAAATTATTTTTCATTTTTAGATGATGAAACTGCTATTTTCTACTTGAAAGTATTCAAAAATACCTGTATAAAACAAACCTCCCGTCATTTCCATACTAAAACCATTTTTTTTTCAAACCTTTTAAGATAGAGTCATAAAGACTGTTTCATAAATTTTGAATGTTATTTATATTAAAAATTATTAAAAAATTTATAATTTATAATAAAAACGCATTTTCCCTTATAAAACGTCGCAGTTGCAGGGAGAATTTGCATATCTAAATCATTAAAAAATATAAAATTAGAAACTTTTTTCTTTTTTTGGCGGGGGGGGGGGGGGGGTGGAATATCTTCTAACTGTCCCCTGAATTTGCAACTGAATTCCTATACCTCCATGAAACATATTTAAAAATTCCATATTCAGTGCTGAAAAAAGAATACTTTTCAGGGTTATTTTTAGTATCAGGGTTACAAAAATAAATAAATCAAAAATAACCCTGGTTTTATATTTTTTTCATGGTTTAGATATGCAAATTCCCCTGCAATTGCAGTGTTTTATAAGTGGCAAGAGTTTTTAATATAAATTATATATTTTATTTTATAATTTTTAATATAAATAACATTTAAAAATTATGAAACAGTCTTAATCTTAAAAGGTTTGAAAAAAAAAAAAAATAATAAAACAGTTTTAGTATGGAAATGATGGAGGTTTGTTTTATGCAGGTATTTTTGAATACTTTTAAGTAGAAAATAGCAGTTTCATCATTTAAAAATGGAAAATAATTTATTCAAATCAAACTTATGTAGCATCAGAAACAAAATAGCTGAAAACAAACATCCGAATATATGCAAACGGTGTTCGGACGTTTAGCCACTTCATCTGAATCAGGCCAGCCAATCAGAACGGCTCTGAGGACGCTAGAACAGGTTCTGAAGAACGTTAGAACAGAAGTCTAGTGGAAATAGAAATGTCGCTTCATTGTTAGCCAGGTACAAGTGATAAATTGCCAAATATTGTTCCATCGCCATCATGTTATCAGTTTTATAATAGCCTATTTCATGCGACTGTCATAAACAATTTTTCGCTTGCTAAATTAAAACAAAGCTTTGATGTTGAAATTAAATGTCATAGTTTATGATATTATTTCATACTTTCTTTTAGGTAGATTTCGTATGAAATACTACCTATTACATTCTCCCCTATGTTGGAATTTCTGAAAATTTTTTGCAGATCTACACCGATCATGACCCCTAGAACCCAAAACCTCCCCCAGTAAAAAACTTTATATCTATATCTATATCTATCTTTATATATATATATATATATATAGGGGAAGGTGGGGCAAAATCGGGTACCATAAATGTTTGTTGTTCTTAAATGCAATCAAATGGGAAAACAAATTCTGAACACCGTTTTTCATTTTAAATGAATCTTTGGCTATATTAAAACATACTCTTTTCAGTAAAAAATGTAATTGATTATATAAAAAAAATAGCTTTTTTCACTCATTTTCTTAAAAAAAAAAATCTTGTTTAATATAGTAAAAAATACATTTTTGTTATATTTAACAAAACGAAATTGCACATGTGTTAAAAATAAATCTGTAGCAAATTATCTACATTGTATATGCCTACTTATTTTATGCTGGAAGTCTTAGAGTTATTTTAACTGCAAAAAATCACACAAAAATTTATTATCATACTCTCCTTCATACTACGTGCTTCGTGTGCCTATCCGTGACACATCACAAATTGTATCCAACTTTCTTTGGATTTAGAATTAGAGTAAAGCTCATTGCAAAACATTCAAATTTCATTATCTTCTTCATCCTCTGAGGATGCCTCATCAACCTTTTTTGGTTTCTTTTCCTGTTGATTCTTATTTTCTTTTTAAGAATCTTCCTTTTTCGTTTTGCAGACTGTTTGGCTTCTTTCTCTTTAATATCTGTTTCGAGCTCTAAATTATACGGTGAAGTAGTTACAATAACAGTTTCCACTTCTTTTACCAGCTCTTTTCTCAATCTTAAAGCCTTCCTGGGGAGGTGTTAAAACATTTTAATTGAAATTGGAAATGCAGATTGCTAGCTATACAATATCAGATCTCGATAGAAGAGGTTGGATGTTGTCAACAACTGGATGTGTGATGTCGACACTTTTAAATGTGGAAAGATGAGCTTCATTATCCTGTGATATTTCAGAAATATTTATTGCTGCAACTATGCCAACCTATCGCTGCTTAGACTTAGGTGTTTTATCATTGACTTTCATGGGTTTCTCTGTCATTTCCGAAGGAGCAAATAGATCCAGAAAAAACATCATTGTTGTAAGGAAAAATCCCTGTTTTCTCAAACCGTCTGATTGGAGTACAGTCATTCAGGGTAACTTTGAACCGCATTTTCTCTATTTTCATATGCCACACTCTTATTTTAAGAATATTGTTGCAACTAAGGGCATAAAAGAGAAGAAATGATCCTAAATTATTGTATGATTATCAAAAATTAAGGAATAATAATGATAAAAGCAATAAAAAATGATTTTTTAGCCTGGTTCAAAGTTACCTAGCCATTTAAGCTAACTTTGCACCATGTGATAAATATTATCTAAAATAATTCATTATAAAAGAAAGTATTATAGTTAGGACAACTTTTAACCCCCAAAAATGTTTTCAGATATGTAAAGACTCCGAATTTACATTTCCCAACATCACAAGATTTATATATTTTATGATATTAAAACAAATAGTATGCATAAGAACAGTGGAAGAAGATAACCATGAATCTTTAGAAAAAAAAAACTGTTTATTGTTATTGTTCAACTGTTTATTGTCGTAAAAATGCAGTAAAAAACAATTTTCAATGTTTTAACTCAATAATATATCCATAGTTACAGTAATACATACTAGTACTAGTATTATTCAAACAAGAATAAAAAATGTCGAATGTATGAAATGTCAAAAGTGAGTAGCTCCGCCCCGAATAACGCCTTTAAATGAATTGTTTGTATTTTACACATATTTGTGAAAATATTTACATGTTATATCTAATGCACATTTTCGGCATTTATATAAAATATACGTGCAGATATGGTAAATTTTTGACAATAGTACCTGTAATCAGTAAATTATAAACGTCAGTATAACTTTGAGCCGGCTCAAAGTTACCCTGAAAATGTGGTAAAATGTTAGTGCCTTCTTATTTTACATTTTATTAACTATTAATAAATAAATAATCACAAAATATTAACTCATTTACAACATTTAAATAATAATATGTCTTATAAATGAGTATATTGTTACTTACTATAAAAATTTAATTGGATTACAACAACTTCAAAACAGCATTCAAAATTTACTTGAAAACGGTACTTCACAAAAATAGTTATATGATGCAAATAATTGCGCATAATGTTGTTAATTTATTTTCTAAAATAAAGAGTAGCAATCCCAGTTTAGAACCTTGCCAACAGAGCACAGTTCGGGAGTACATTTAGTCTTTTGGGGTCAAAACTATTGAAAATTAGGAGGTGGTGCAAAGTTACACCCCATGGTTCAAAGTTACCCTGAATGACTGTATTTATAACTACTGCTCTAAAAAATGCAGCTTTGAATAATTTTCTGAATTAGTAAATTGCTACAGATCGCCCAGTATTGGAAGTAACTACTTCCTCACCACTTGTTTGTAGTATAAGTTTAGAAGTGCTATGAATAAAACATGAAAGGGTTAACAGCACTTAACAGCATTAAATTGCAATTTAAAACTCCATGCTAAAGTATTAAGTTTCCTAAAAAAATCATTCCATGAGTGTAGGACAAAAATGGGTGTACCCGGTTTTGACCCACTCTTAAGTACCCGGTTTTACCCCAACGTGACACAGATTTTTAAACATGACGCCACTACTCTCAGTCGTATAGTAAAAGATCAGTAAAACTGTTAAAATACTTGCCAGAAGGCAAATAATTAAATATAGCACATACCAATATTTAATATTCTGGCAAACAGTTAATATATGCGTAAAACCTAGAAACAAACAAAATATTTTTTTAAGAGAAATTCAAACGCATTCCTGAACACAAACATAACTGCACACAGTGCTTCGTTCAGCTACAAATGCCGTAATGACTTTCGACAAGCAATTACTGGTGTTGGCCGACAGATAAAAGTTCAAATAAGGAGGAACGAGCGCTACCCGGTTTTACCCGCCTACCCGGTTTTGTACAACTCTTCCCTATATATAACCATTAATTAAACATTACTGACAACCAACAAAAATTGTGATAGTGTGAATGAATTTACAACAATACAGTTTCCCCAAACACACTGAATGGATACCAAAAACATAATATACAAGGTGCCATGTATAAAATAAAGTCCCTTGTACTATATAACTAGAATTAATGAGGAAGAAAAAAAGTCCTTCCGGCCAGTGCCGGGAGGAAGAGGTAGCTTTCATATTCCTTATTTTAAAAAAGCCAACTTATATTATTCAAACACATGAAGCTCAATTAAGTGGAAACCGAATGTAGGAGATTCAATACTAATTTTTATCAATACTAAATCTTTATGAATGAGAATTTCGCGAAATCAGTCAGCTTTATCCAAGCTGCTTTTAATTAAAGTAACTTATATTTGTCTGCCAAATTCGGCGATTTCTTAAAGTGCCTGCCATTTTAAGACAACATGGTGGATGAGGCTAACCAGTGAGCTTGGTCGAGACCTTAGTAATTGCTGTGCACATGCTCACTCACATCGGAATCGGTTGATATATACGAGTGCTTTCGCAGGCAAAAAATCAGATTTTTCAAAATGTCACCCACGTTAGGAATTGAAACTACTATATCTGAGCCATTTTTTAAGATAAAGGCAAACAAAAAATGCTCCTGAATCCTTATATCAAGGTCAAATACTTAAGAAAGAAACCTTTTCCAATTTCTATTTTTTTTGCACCTCACTTTAAATATATATATTTTTAATTTAATGGCCGCCATTTTGAAACAAGATGGCTGATGAAGCTGGCCAGCGAACTTGGTCGAGATATTGATGTATACTATCCACATGCCTTCTTCCATCGAAATAGGCGAATACGTGTGGTATCGCGTGACAAATACAAGATCGTTTCACAGTGTTAGCCATGATAGAAATTCAAAGTGCTACAATTCAACCACTTTTTAAGATATAAACAAAAGAACAAATTTTCAGAAACAAAAACTGCTCCGAATCTTTGTATCAAGGCCAAACACATAAAAAAAATCTTTTTCATTTTCCAATTTTTTAATACCTCATTTTAAATTTTAAAATACATTTTTAAAAAAAATCGCAACCCTTTTGAAACAAGATGGCGAATGAAGCTGGCCAACGAACTCGGTCGAGACATTGGTATGCACTATGTACAGACCAAGTAATATCCAAATCGGTTCATAAATACGCCTGTTATCGAAAGACAAAAATCAGGTCGTTTTAAAATGTCAGCCACAATAGAAATTCAAAATGTTATAACTCAGCCATTTTTTTAGATATAGACAAAACAAAACCTGTTCCGGAATCTTTGTATTAAGGTCAAACACATACGAAAAAATCTTTTTCATTTTCCAATTTTTTGGCATCTCATTTTAAATTTAAATTTTTAAAAATTTTTTTAAATGGCCGCCATTTTGAAACAAGATGGCGGATGAAGCTGGCCAACGAACTCGGTTGAGTTATTTGTATGTACTATGTACGCACCAAGGTACATCCAAATCGGTTCATAAATAGGTCTGTTATCACGTGGCAAAAATCAGGGCGTTTCAAAATGTCAGCCACGCTAGAAATTCAAAATGCTATAACTCAGCCATTTTTTAAGATATAAACGAAAAAAAAACTGCTTCCAAATCTTTTTATCAAGGTCAAACACATAAGAAAAAAATATTTTTTCAATTTTCAATTTTTTGGTACCACATTTCCAATTTAAATTTTTCTTAAAATTTTAAATGGCCGCCATTTTTAAACAAAATGGCGGATGAAGCTGGCCAACGAACTCGGTCGAGACATTGGTCTTTACTATGTATAAACGAAGTTGCATCCAAATCGGTTCATAAATACGCCTTTTATCGCGTGACAAAATTCAGGACGTTTCAAAATGTCAGTTTCGCTAGAAATTCAAAATGCTATAACTCAGCCATTTTTTAAGATATAGACGAAACAAAAACGGCTACGGAGTCTTTGTATAAAGGTCAAATACATAAGAAAAAAATATTTTTCCATTTTCAATTTTTTGGTACCACATTTCAAATTTTAAATTTTTTTAAAAATTTTAAATGGCCGCCATTTTGAAACAAAATGGCGGATGAAGCTGGCCAACGAACTCGGTCGAGACATTGGTATGTACTATGTACACACCGAATTACATCCAAATCGGTTCATAAATACGAGAGTTACAGTATGACATAGGTCATATATATATATATATATATATATATTGATATATATATATATATATATATATATCAATTTTGAACGGAGGGTGGTTTCGGGGTCTGGGGGTCATGATCGATGAAAATATACCAAAATTTTTTGAAATCGCTTTCCTCCGAACGGCTGCAATAGGTAGCTTTTTGTAAAGAAAGCTACCTAAAAGAAGAATGTGGATTTCGATAAAAATAATTGAAAAGCTTATATATTGAATTACGTTATCTTCAATTATATAAGCAAAATTAGTCGTTTTCTGTGAGAAAAAAGCTAAAAGCTGATTTTTTTTCTCCTGTACTCTAACGACCAATATAACCAAGAGAATAGTTTCAAATGAAAACAGAACAATACCAAATGCCATGAAATGGAAAAAGCAATACAATTCTTTAAATATTTAATTTATAGCAAGGAAAAATAGTAACATTTTACAAAATACCTAATAAAATCCCAGTTATTTTATCCAAATACACATCAGCACATGGTATTCAAAAGCTCGATAAGTTTAAGGTTATTTTTACAGTTAAGTTAACACAGATTTTAAAACCTAATGGATACAGTTAATCTATTTTGAAATACCGTGATAAATCCAATTAAAATAATATAAATAGAAAATAATTACATAATAAGTAAAATAACTCTTAACACTTTTAAACTTTTATATTTCTTAACTAAAGTAAAAAATACCAAAACTATAAGTTTACAATATCGCAAATAGCCAGCATTAAGCTCCACCATGTGTTAAAAATTGATATTATTACTCTAATCGAAGCATCAGACAGAATCCAATTTAAAGTTTGGTGCTGCCATCTATGATATTAACTTGAAACTATTATGAACAAAATGTCATAAGATTAAGCTATTATAAGCTAATTCTTTCATAATATACCAATTGCTATATCCCAACAAATCCTAATATAAAAATACCATATTATGTTTCATTATTCATATAAATATTAAATAAATACAAATGTTAATAGAATGATTACAATATATTCTACTACCATACCCAGTTAATCTATACGGAAAATTTAAATAATTTTAAAACAATAATAATATAATATAGCAATATGCTATAACACTAAATAAATTATATATAATAAATTATATATAATAAAAAAAAAATTATAAGAAATACTTTTAAATATAAAAAATAATTAATTAATATAATGAACAGAAAGAAAAAAAAAATGGATGTTGATAGAATTATGTCAGAATCTTCATTTCCCAATTGCCTAATGATAGCAAATAAATTGTGTGGTTTATTTTCATATTAACCATAAAAAAATAAAGAATATGAATTTGGAATTAACATTCACATAAAACCGATAATTAATCATTTAATACTAAGTTCAAAATTAAACAATATTAAAAAGTATAGAGGAATAATAAAAAACTAATAACCCAATTTTAATACAAACTGTAATAACATTAGTTATATCAAATAAACTTATTATACGTATTTTTCTTCATAAAGATGGTATACTATTAGAAATTAATATGATATTGTCCCGATGAGACTAAAAATTAAGCAAGTTAATTGTAACTTGATTAAATATTAATTAAGCTAAATAAATTCAACATGAATTGAAATAAAAATTTAACGTCACCATATATATATAAAATATCGAATCAACCTCCATATAAAAAGTGTATTAGCAATGTAGTTATAATTCAAATGCCCCATCAATTTTTTTTAAATAAATTAACCATTGCGTATTATCCAGACAACATCACCCTCCTCCGTACTCTAACATCTACCCACCCAACCGTTCTATAATAATTTTTTAATATTTTACAATTTTTTTATTTTTTTTATAAATATTTTCTTATTTTAAAGGTTTTTTTTAATTTTTTTTAACGCATGTGTTCAGAGGCGTCGCGATGGGGGGTTATGGGGGGGGGGGGAGCCTCCCCCTCCAATATATGTGAACTTGGGAAATTTGAGCTTTGAGTTGGGAAATTCCAGATTTTTGGAAAACTTTTTCTTTTTTTAAATTAATAGTAAAAAAAAGATTTTTTTATTGTTTTGCTGACTACTTTTCTGAGTTCTGTAACAGTAAACTAGTTAAAGTATCAAAAGAAATACAAAAAGCAACCAGACTCAATTTGTCATTGTGTTTCGCTGTGCTACGAAAATATCACATCTACCAAACCTGAATTTCTCTACTGTTGTCCATCAACAGATCTCTAATATATTTCCTCCAAAACTTTGTTCCTTTCTCCAAAATATCATGAGGCTATTTTAATATGAGGTACGATTATGACTAGTACACAACAGAAGACAAATTCTTTCATTAAATTAACCAATAATTATAATTTTTATGTTTTAGTTTCGGTATCTATCCTTGGAAGGAAATTTTTTTACATATACATTAAACACACATTGCACATCTCATTTCAGTTGGAAAGTAGTGCAATTAGTTTCAAGTTTGGAAATTTTTGAATTATAAGTTGGGAAATTTTTTAATTCTCCCCCCCCCCCCCCCCGAAAAAATATCTTCAGCTACGCCCCTGCATGTGTTAATACGTTTTTTAAAAAAGATCATGCAAGTACTAATTGTATATTAAAGAATATTTTTTTTTGGAAAACCTTGATTTAATGCATCAGAAATTAGTTTTTTAATATTATTATTAATTAGATGAGAAGAACAAAAACATTTTATTCTATATAAATGGTTAAGTATTATGTTTCGATATACAGAATTATGAAGACAAGATTTAAAATTTGTAAATGTATTAACATTGAATTCAAATTCTTTAATATATATATCTATATATATCACTTTCTTCTGGACACGATAACTTCCACAATTTTGCACTAATCTCTTCCTAACTGATACATAAAATCAAGGGGCATAAAATCTCGCTCAAGTTCGTTAATGGGCAAAATCGGGCCAAGGGGATTTAAATAGGGAGGGGTTTTGTGAAAACCGAAAAAAACCCATAACTTCTTAATTTTTGTATATATCAAATCAGTTTAAAGTTTTTATTACTTCTAAAAATAGAGCCAAAAATTTATGTATTACATATTTTTGATCAAATTAAAAATGGGCGCAAAAAATGGGGTTTTTGCGAGAAAAAAATTCATAACTTCGTCAATTCTCAAGATATCAAATCCAATTCATTTTATTATAAATCACCTTAATATTATCTACAACTTTTATACTCACAAGTTTTTGATAAGACCAATTCGTACTGCAAAAAAAATTAAAAACGAAAACAAAAAGGGGTGGGGGGTTAAAGAAGAAAAAGTCCATAACTCCGTCAATTTACAAGATATAAAATTCCCATGAATTTATCATATCTCTTCTTAATATTGTCTAAAACATTTATATAGACAAGTTTTTGATAGGACCAATTCTTACAGCAAAAACAAAATGAAAATACATAGTGGTTGAAGAAAAAAATCATCTTGTTGAGGGTGTATTCAAATCCAAACTGCTTATTTTCTGACTCATTTTTAAATTCTTTTTGCTCTCAAACGCATCCAATTGGTAGATTCTCTTATTCAGAAACTATATAATGTACCGTAATGATCGATTTTTTGATAGAGGTAGAATATATTTCAAAAAATTATGTCAAAGTGGACATTTTGAACAGACATTTCCCGAAGCGATTGTGTTAGAAGCGAAAAATATTGTCCTATTGAGAAAATAATTGTTCATAAATAAAGTTTTAATTAATTGAACAAAAAATAAAAACACAGGTCTTTTATGAATCTTTTCAAAAACCACGTCAGCAAGTTTAATACCTTTTCTATTAAAAATGAATCTGAAAATGTGCCAGAAAATTTCAAGTTGTTGAGCATGGAAAATTATTTTTTTGAATACCTCCTTAACATGATTCTGATAAAACCAGCTATTATATAAAAATGAAATAAAAACTCGTCAAAAGCAGCCAGATAGAATTGTTAAAGTGGATAAATCTCTAATCATGATTTAGTTTCTGTTGGTGAAATTAGTATACTTAACTTCGAAATCTACCTTCGTCTGTAGGCCGGGCCGGCAGGGATTTTTTCTTTTCTTTTTTTAAAGAAATAATTGAGAGTCATAAATTTTAAATATTTCAGTTTTAAATTAAAGTTATGTATTTTAAATAAAATGAGTGAAAGTATTATATTTTAAATGGAATTAATGAAATACGAAAAAATACAATGGGAACAATGTTTGGCGATCTATCTATCACCTGCGCCCGGCTAACATAAAAATACCGAATTCATAATTTCTGTATCAGAATCTTCCTATTTGGCGAAGGATTGAGCAAGTAAATTAAATTATGAATAAAAGTAATATGATACGATGCTTAGCATATATTTAAGGGAGACCAAACTGGTTGCCATGGGCGGCTAATTTTAAATATAATAAATTTACAAAAATAACTAGTTGGATGTGCCAATCCCAAAACTTTCTTCTACTTCATACATCTTAATATTTCAAACGGTAGTTCCAAATGTTAATACTTCAATATTATTAGTTCAAGATTACACCAATTTTGACTTTGATATAAAATTTTTGCTCCAGTCAATGAATCAGAATAAATTAATGTCGATCATAGTATTTATTAAAATCAATAATTTTTTCGTTATTCTGTTGTACATCAGTTGTTTGTGGATAACCAGCTTAGTAGGATGCGAAGTTCCCGTCGCTTCACGAACTGCCAATATACAGTACAAAAAAGAAAAAAAAAAAAACTGCGAAAAATCGAGAAAAATTTACAAAAGTCACTGTTATAGTGCCACCTTCTGGAGGAATGTTTCCAAATTCAAGGAAAAACTGCTGACCATTGCCAAAAATATACACACAAAATTGGTTCAATTCTATGTTTAGCTTCATACACTTTTTGATGGTAAGATAATGAAAATAACACAAAAATCACTATTATATTCCAGCGGAATAATTTCAAATTGAAGGAGGACTTGCTGGCCATAGCCAAAAACATACACCCAAAAATTGGTTCAATTCTATGCATAACTTCATACACTTTTCAATGGTACAAGAATGAAAGTGGCACAAAAATCCCTATTACAACACCCCTTTCTGGCGGAATATTTCCAATTTAAAGGGGAACCTGCTGGACATAGCCAAAAACATACACAAAAAAATTTGTTCAATTATATAGATAACTTCATACCCTTTTCGATGGTACAATGTTGAAAATGGCACAAAAATCGCAATTACAGCACTCCCTTCAGGAAGAATGCTTTTATGTTGAAGAAGGACCTGCTGGCTACAGCCAAAAACATGCACAAAAAAATTTTAATCAATTCTATGCATAACTTCATATACTTTTTGATAGTACGATAACGACACACGGACAGACAGACATTTTGTATAAACATGTTTTGGGATCTCTGACACCTAAAACATCTAAATCCATCAAAAACCGGAAATCGAAAAAATTTCAATTACAATAATTTCTTCTATTGAAGATAGAAGAAAGTAAAAATAGGCGTATTTAATTGTTAAACTTAAAAGAAAGAAAGAAAATTAATAAAGTCATACTTTAATAAACAACTTCAAATTTTGTTTTATATTCTGAAAGTAAAGGTACAATTTTCTAAAAGATGTAAACGTAAACTCTTAAATTTAATATAAACAGTTTAAATATCAATGTTAGGAAAGCTAGCAAATTTTTAAACATTTGAGAATTACCTTTTACTCATGAATAGTGAAATTACTTTCATATTTTGCATTATAAACAAAAGTTGTTTGGCATTGTTTGGGGTCAAACGATTTCTCTTATCCTTATATATTCGCTATGCTGCACTCTGCCGGATATCCGGCAGAGAAGTCGGATATCCGGTGATTGTGAATCGGATATCCGATGGTATTTCGGATATTGAAAAATCAGCCGGATATGCCGGATATCCGTTGCATCCCTATAAAATTGCATACTAACGGGGGATTACTGAATAAATATATTTCCAATGTAAATTCAAAGTTCTTTTCCTGATAAACGCAGAAGAGGATATTTCTTGTCAAGAAATTAGGGAATCCATTTTCTAGCATGACAATAGCAATTGTAAATTCAAGAGTTATCAATCTAAAAATTAAGAAATTTTTTGAAGAAGGAGCAAGTCACCTGTTTTCCCATAACTGTGATAGGTCATTTCGTAGAAAAGCGAAATAACTCACATGTCTACATATTATTTTTGCCAGATTAAGCTTTTCTGCTCATTTCAGTTACTTAACTTTTATGCTTGGGAGTAAATTTTTCTAATTGCGAATCGCGATTATTTTTCGGCTATTAGGATGAAACCCCCGGTTGCGGTTATTGACATCTAACCAGTTACTGACACTTCATAGGCGTAACCAGGGGGTGCCCTGGGTGCCCGGGCACCCCCCCCCCCCCCCGTTTCGCAGACTCGAGCACAATTATTTTAAAAAATCGAAATCTACAAAAGAAAAAAGAAGAAGTGAAAGCAGAGTTCAATTAGTTTAGTTCAGAAAACTAAACGGCTAAGTTTTGAAATGTGATAAAAAAAAAAAAGAAACCCACATTCTTTTTTTTAAAGAAAATTATGTCGTTTATCTTTTTTTAAACTAGAATATTTGCAAGATCTGTATTAGTCATAGTAATTCAAAAAGGTGGCTTTATAATCCCACTTTGACGTCCTTTTTCTGTAGGAGATGTTTTTAACGCCGTTCTTTCTATTGCATGTTTCTGCAATTTCAGGAGAAATTAACGCAAGTTCTTGTTGAGGATAGAAACAATTTGTCTCTTTGCTTTGGTAGTTTAAAATCAAGAAAGAAGCAAAAAAAAAAAAAAAAAATTTGAAAGGGGATGCAAATGTGAAACGATAATTCCAAATTTCGATTAGCCGAGGTAAAGGGGGAGGGGGGGGGACACATACTCTGCCTCCTTTGTAAATGAAAAATAATAGCACAGAAAATTCAAATTAATCTGCAGGTTGGTTGGTTGAATGTAATGTTTCATGGCCATTTTTTGACATTCTTGAAAGGAATATGGTTGCAGTCTTTCAAGTCAATATAGTAATTTTTTTCCTCTGAAAATTTGTATACGATTTTTAGAGTCTTTTCTCGTTTCGCGGCGTTCTTTTGAAAGTAGGAAAAGGAACCCCGTTTCAACCTTTTAGCCCAGTGCAGTAAATTTTGACAAATTCGCGATTTTATTCTGTGATCATTTCATGATATTTACAATTTTGCCCCAAAATCGTGTGACGAAATTCACGTCTTTCTAAGCAATTTTTTGTCGAAATCCGCACTTTTCGCCACTTACCTTTGACAAAATTCGTGTTTTTTACCGCTATCCTTTGACGAAATTCGCATTTTTTTACCGCAATATTTTGACAAATTGGCATTTCTTTAGCACGCGATCCTTCGATGAAATTCGCGTTTTCCTTCCACGATCTTTTGATGAAATTCGCTTTTTCTGTCCGTAATCTTTTGACGTAATTCACGCTTTCTTTCTGCGATCCGTTGACGAAATTCTCATTTTCACCGCGATCCTTTGACGAAATTTATTTTCTGTTGCGACCGATTGACGAAACTGATATTTTTACAGGGAGATCATTTGTTGAAATTCGGGCTAGTATTGCGCGACTGTTCGGAAAATTCTCGATATCTTTCCGTACCAATTAACAAAATTCTCTACTCTTTTCCGCAACATTTTGACGAAATTTGAAAAAAAATTTCGTCAATCCTTTATCGAAATTCGTAATTTTTTTGCGCAATCTTTAAACGAAATTGGCGATTACTTTCTGCACTCTTTTATTGAATTTTCCGATATTTTTCCACGATCGTTTGAAGAAATTCTCCATTTTTCCTGGACTGATTCACGAATTGAATTTCATAAATTCCATAAAAGAAATAAAAATCGCGAACCCATTTTTTTTAAATACTTACTGAAGAATCACAGGTCTGTGAAAGAATTTGAAGGGGGAAATACTGCACAGCATTTTTTATTATGAGAGACTTTCCTTTTCTGTGCTCAAATCGCGCGATCCCGCGCGTTATTTCAAACCCTGTCCCTGAAAGAAAACTTCATTACTAGAGAAGTGGTTGGTTTTTTTTAAACGAACATAGAATTAAACAAATCTAGGATTGGGGGGGGGGGAGTGACTACCTTCGGCAACGTACTCCCGAGCAAGCTACGACCTCTTCTATCTCGAAACAAGCGAATCTTGAATTATTACGTTTTTTATTTCGAGCAAATTTAAATTTTCAGCTTTCTTACAAGAGCTGATTTGACATTATTCCAATTCGAATTTAATCACGGCAATTGCAAACATTACCAGAGAGTTTTTTCTGTTTCAAAAAATGTCAAAAAATCGCCTCAAAGCACGAAAATCCCCGATAGAAAGTACATTAAAAATTCGGAAAAGATTATAAAACCACAGGGAACGAAATTAACTAATTGGGTAAAAGATTTAAATCGGATTCGTTTTAGGAATGTTAAAAAAAAAAAAAAATCACCGCGAAATGCGAAAAAAACCCCTCTAAAGATAACATTAAAAAATTGCTAAAAAATTGAAAAATCGCTGTAAGAATCTCGAAAACACATTATTGAAAATAAGACAAAGTTTACTGGGTAAAATATTGAAATCGGATTCTTTTTTACTTATTTGAAAAAATTGTCGCAAAATGCGAAAACATTCGCATAAAAAATTGATTGAAAAATTCCAGAAATTGTCTTCCATATGCATGAGTTATTACATGCATGTTATGTTATGCATGAGCATACAGGTCCTGTCAAATCTTACGGGTGCAGGCTGTGCATTGTTTTTTCAGAGTGCGTACACACACACAGAGACATATAAGCGCCTATCTTTATTATTACAGTCGCATCATGATAGTATAATTTTTATCATCTTGATAAAATTTAGTGTATATTATCATGACCTGCTTTACCTAATATATTCGACACACTCTAGGGTAAAAATCCTGAATTACCGTAATTTCCGGCTTATAATCTGCGGATCAAACAATTAAGTTCAGACTCAGAAATCTTGTTTCATAAAACATAACTTATTATATCGCGATAAATATTTAACTTAAATAATGAAATAAAATTTCTGGGTCGAAACATGATTGTTTGAGCCGCGGATTATAGGCGGGAAATTACGCTATTAATGAATATTATAATCATTTATAATATTATAATAATTATTTATATAGACTTTCATCCAAAATTTCTTGGGTCCCTCCGGTGATCCCTAAAGCTGCTATCAGATTCACCAACTTTTCGAGCAATTTTTGAGCCAACTCTTGATTTCCTCCAACTTTTTGCGAAATATTGTCTCGACACCCACTGTGATAGCAAACAGCAAAATCCCCAACTTTTTATCCGCATCTCAAAAAAGTGTGTCCTAGCTGCAACTTTTCCTCCCACCTTTCAACATTTCAGCGAATCAGATATAAGCGATTGATACGAAAAGGCGATAAATATTGACGGCTGGTACTAGTAGTACTAGTTTTCCTCCAACTTTAGCAACGACAATTGTAACCTTTTTCTCCCTTTCAACTGGAAAAAGTTGGAGTTAAAATCGGCTGAAAAGTTGGTTGCTCGAAAAGTTGGTGAATCTGATAGCAGCTTAAGAAGTCATGGAGTCACATCCTGAAAAAATTTCGTGCGCATGTTCTGATGTACCACATGTATTATCTGAGATTTATCATCCGGCAAAATTTCATCTACAAGACTTTGACTGGGATAATTTTAGATCTCATGCAGTGTTCCTCTGTGCCTATAGAAGTTTCCAGCATGATTAAAGTTCTTTTTTAATCTTTATAAGAAGTTAGGGTGCCAAAAGGTTTTACACTTGTGACCACACTTAGTCACTGTCTTATATCACTGCTGCAAGGACATTTACAGATTATTTTTTTTTACCATTAGATTTAGTTTTAATGTTTTGAACCCCTTCTCAACCTTCCTCACGCAAACAAAAATCGCGTTTGAGCCCTTTTTAAAAGAAATACCACACAATTATACCTTCTAAGATGGAAAACTGTCTAAAACGGAAATTCGATCGGTTTTATGGGATTCGTTTTAGCAGGTTTTACTATATAAGATATTGCTTGTATCCAACATGTTCAGGTTAAAAAGTCTGGGCACTTCCCCGTTCAAAAGGCTGGTTACGCCTATGCACTTCAGCAAAAACCTAACTCAAATAAGCATTTTCTTGTGAAATTCTGCTAAGTAATGCTAAGTGTAACTTATTTGTTCTAACTGTTTGAACTTATGTTTCAGTTATTGGTTTTTCAAAATAGGAATGCTGTTAATTACAGGAGATTTTGACCATATTTATGGAAAATAATAATAATATTTTTTAATAATAAAAAGTATACTTTTTCAAAATTTTGTCGACAATAATTTTTTAATGTATCTCTTCTGTACTTTAAAAAATAAAATCAACAATAAAATACGCAGAGTTAAAATTTTGTACTAGTGATTTGAGCAAGAAAGAATCATTAAGGTGTCAGTTACTAAGGTACTAAGGTAAGGTTACGTAAGGTGTCAGTTAGGGTTTCACCCTAAATATTGAAAGTTGTGTGTTTTCTGGAATTCGAACTATTTAAGGTATTATTTTTTTGGTTTACTGTAAGAATACTTATCTTTCTAGGATTAAAGTGCAGCTTATAGACCCCTTGCATTGACGTCACGTTACTATTAGCAACAACTAATACAATTGCATCTGGTGCGCACACGGACACGGAGCTTCAGAACTCCACATTTGGCGTTAAAAGCACATGTTATCTTTCTGTCTATGCTATCTTTAGATCTTCCTTATTTTTATTATTATAGTGTAAATAATATTATATAGTGTAAATAATGTTATATTAGAAGTCTATGAAATAAGTCCAATAAATCAAGTGAAGAGCACCACATTCGCCTTATATTTGGGCGCCATATGAAGCGATTTCAGACATGTGACGTCATGTGCAACTCGTCTACAGTATTTTCGTACAAGCAAGTGTTTGAAATAAATATACCACTAATATTTAATTATATTTTAAAGAAATAGCATAATCGTCATTTTCACAAATAATCGCTTATTTTACAAAAGTAACTTATTTCACAAATGGTCATTTATTCCAAAAGAACGTCATTTATGTCAGAAACCGTCAGTGATTTCAGGACAACTTTAGTGTGACAAAGGAAGTTTCATTTCATTTCAAAAACTGGAATTTTATGAGCAAATTATCTATGGCCAGGACCCAGGACAAACCTCAAATTTTAACGTTGTTTTTCAGTCCATGCTTTTGTGCCAGTACAATAATGCAGCTTGTTGCTCCTTTATTTCAATCTTTCTGAAAATGAATCCTTAAGCGAGTCTTTAAAAATTTTACTGCCCTAATCAAATGGACATTGGGTACTGATGCCAATAAAGTTGCCTCTTGGATGGACATTAAAAAAATGTCGTGTTTATGTGTTTTGACCTCACTCTAATTTATATCCAGGAGTAAATCCGCCTCTCGTCTCTGATGAGAATGTTAAAAATTACGAATGCATTCCGTACATATGGGTTTAATATTGGAGAAGGGAATTTGAGGACACTTGCAAGCTAATGCTAAACCTATGAGGAGGTTATTTGCTAATACAGTAGACTTCCTCAAATCCGCACAGCTTGGGACCAGAGGTTGTGCGGATTTTAGAATATTGCGGATTTCTGGTCATTGATTTGTTTACATTTTTGAAACATTAATTTCATTGGTAGTTAAGCAAGGGAAATTATAATGAATGCTTACAATAAAGTGAAACATTCAAATAAGTAAAATAATAAAATAATTTATTAGTTTAAAAGTACACTGTTAAAAATTTTGCAGCATTCTGGCAGGTCATTCGACCGTTTTTTGAAAAAACGGTTTCATAACCATAATTTAACTATATTCTGACCATAAAATGGCCAATAATATGGTCCGAATAGTGTTAAATTACCGGTTGTGTAACCGTTTTCGGAAAAAACGGTCAAATGATCTGCCAGAATGCTGCAAATTTTTAACAGTGTAAGTAATTAATAAAATTTAGAAAAATATTGAATTATTACGAAAGAAATCGATTCCAAAAGTCCTATGCTGCCATCTAGTGATAGCAAGGAGAACAGTGTTAATGCTATTATCAGTATATATAGCTTATTGCACTCACTGTAACTTTTTTCATTGTTATTTAGAGTCTTGAATGCTTTTCTTATACTGTTTTATATGTTTAGAAATAAATTTGTCTATAATTAACAAAAAAAAAATTCCGCGAAAAATAATTTTAAAATAGCGTTCCGGTTCGTTGATTTTTCCATTTCGAACCCTGGAAGTTTTGATATAGATATGCTATTTTATATCAAAATCAAAAGGAATATAAATTTATTTAGTAATAAACAAGCTGTAATAGCCAAAAGAGAATGATTAACAAAAAATTTAGTAAAAAAAACACTGCGGTAGTCGCTGATTTCGGCGCCATCTTGAATTTTGTTCCTGCAACTTAACTGTAAATTTCATTGTTTACATCTGAAAAAATACGCGGATTTTAGTCGTTCGCGGATTTTAGGGAGTCTACTGTATCTCGTTTGCATTTCGACAATTTTAATTTTTTTTTTCTGCATTGGATAGCTTAGGTGCATTTCTACATAGTCCCTTTTCACTTTTTCGATTTTGGTTGCAGATATTTTTTATAATGACACATTTTCAGAACCTGTTTCGAAAGTGAAAGTAACTTTATAAAAAATATCTGCAACCAAAATCGAAAAAGTAAAAAAGGGGGATGTAGAGATGGGCCTCAGCTATCCAACTAAAAAAAAATTAAAAATGTCGAAATGCAAACGAGATATTAGCAACCCTTAGGTTTAGCATTAGCTCGCGAGTGTCTTCGCCTGACGGGGACAGGAGCCCGATTATCAAAATTTTGTAATCTGAGCAAAGAAAATCTCTCAAAGAAAGGACCTCTAATTATAGATTATCATTTTTCCTTCGAAAAAGGTGTATAGGAAACGCATGAGTATACCCAAGGCCGTATTCTGAATATGGAAATTTCCACCAGTATTTTAGAATAGTAATTTTTGCCTTACTTAATGGCAGATAAATATAGTAAAAATTTCTATTCATAATTACTGGTAGAAGCTTGCACATGTTCAGACTGAATCCCGGAAAAAATCGCCCCGGAAAAAATCACTTCGGTAAAAAACGCCCTGGTAAAAAGCGCCATCGGTAAAAATCACCACGGTAAATATCACCCCCCAGAAAAAAAGCACCATCGGCAAAAAGCTTCCCATAAAAAGAAAAGGGCTCACGTTAATTAAGGTGGAAAGAGTCCACACATTTATTAATAACACAGTTTTGAAGTCTTTGATTAAGCCAATTATAATTTCAAGTAAAGCACGTGCTAATCACGTATATTTGTACTAGAAACACCGAGAGCATTATATACATGTCGTTTAACGCAGTAAAACCGCCATATCGAACATGTACTTATTATCGCAAGGGCAAACAGGGAAGCTGCCCCGGGTCTCCATAGTCAAATATTGCACTGTAAAAAAAAAAAAAAAAAAAAAAAAAAAAACGGACTAAAAAACGGAAATACTATTGGCAATCTAGACGCCAGTACTATTTCCGGTTTTTTGCGGGAATTTTTACCCATAAATTACAGCGTCTAGATTGCCAGTAGTATTTCCGTTTTTTAGTGCGTTTTTTTTTTTTTTTTTTTTTTTTTTTTTTTTTTTTTCTTTACAGTGTGGGTATTTTTTCTTTAAATTAATACAATTTGTAGCTACAAAGACGTCTTGGGTGCTCCCACCTGAGCCTCAAAGCCTTGCATATGGTTATTCCGGTGCTAATAACTGATTCCTGATTAGTGGGCACATTTCAGTCCGTATCATTTTTCAATCTGATTTTTATTTGTGTAATAAAAACGAACAAAGAGAAAATTTTTAAACAGTGAAGATTTTGAACTCGCAGGCTATAAAAGCCTGAGAGCTAATGTGCCCGCAAGTTCTGTATGTATGTATGTATGTTTGTACGTATGTATGTACGTAACGCGATAAACTCTTGATAGAAACATCCGATTTGCTTCAAATTTTGTGTACTGGTCTATCCCTATTTAATACCCCCCCCCCCTTAATTTAAATAAACGGGTTTTTCATATAGAATTATCTCATTTGCTTCAAAATTGATATACCGGTTTATTTTGATAAGGCACTTCCTTGATTAGATTTGGAGGTTCATTGGTTAAATATAAAGGAGGTAAGGGAAAGCTCATTCCCCCATAATTTGATAAATGGATTTTTCATACAGAATTATCCGATTTGCTTCAAATTTGGTATACAGGTTTATTTTAATAACATGCTTCCCCGATTATATTTGGAGATCATTGGTTTAGTATAAAAGGGGGGGGGGGATAATACCCCTTAATTTAGATAAATGTGTTTTCCATGCAGAATTATCCGATTTGCTTCAAATTTGGTATACCGGTTTATTCTGATAAGGTGCTTCCCTGATTATTTACCGTTTTGCTCAAAAAGAGCGAGTTCTGTTTTATGAATACTAGACATAAATAAGAATGTAATATGCAGTTAGTGTGAATAGCCTGTAAGCTCAATGCCATCAGTTTAACTGGGGCTTTTCTTTTTAACACTTTCCAACAAAGTTGAAAAGTGTTTGACTTCGGTTTGTCTGTCCGTCTGCCCGCGCTCTAACTCCCGTAAATATACTCGGATTGCCTGAAATTTTTGGATGTTATTGACGTTTACCATAGCACGTTCCCTATTTCAAATAAAGTTTGTAGCATGTTTAGTTCTTTTACAGGGACAGTCAAAAGTTTTCCGTTACATTGCGGCCTATGGGAAAAAATCGTTTAAAATGAATTTTAATAATGTTACACACTTTCAAACATAACAAAATTCATATGCATTTGTGAAGTGCACTAAAATATGCATTCTAATATGCGGAGCAAAGAATAGTTATTATTAATTTATAGGGCCACACAAAAGAATTCCGTTACATAATGATATAGGGGTAGAGGGAATTGTTTGCGGCGTATTTTAATTATTTTAAATTATTTCATGCATAATGAAATTGATATACGTTCCTGAGGTTTACTATAACTTATTTTATGTTTAATATGAAGTGCATAGCATTTGCAGGAACACACAAAAGATTTCACATAATATATTGCATCCGAAGCGGTGCAGTAGCGATGATTGATTGAAATGCATTTTTAATTATGCTATGCGCTTTTATGTTTCACTATATTTATGCATATTATATGGTTTGTATAAATGCTATAATTCATATACAGGGCTACACAAAAGAATTCGTAAGGATTACTGGGTATGAGTGCAAATTGCTTAAAGGTGGTTTTTAAATGAGTTATGCATTTTTTACGCTGAACTGCACTTAGTTTACTAAGAAATGTTTGTAGAATAATAGATAAAATGATATACAGGATCACGCAAAGAATTCGATACATGGTCGTTTATAAATTATAATTTCAGGAAATGTGATGTCAGTAATTTTAAGAGCGTTTTAGTTTGAATTAAATTTTAACTAAATAGTGGCGTGTAATAAATGTACTAGGTTAATTACAGGGTTGTACCAAAGTGTTCATGTATGTTTCCATCTATTAGCATAAATTGTTGAAAGAGTAATTTCAACCCGTTGTGCGTTTTCTTGCTAAACTAAATTTCCCCATTATATAGTATATATATATATCAATCTACAGGTCAAATACAGGGCTATTAAAAAGAATTAGAATGCATATTTGGCTATGGACAATAACTGCTGAAATCAGTTTTTCAAATGTTTTATGCGTTTTCTAAAATGTTTATCTAATTATGTTATATACCTTATTTCCCAAAATAACGAAGTTTTGTTAAAGCAATGAGGAAGTGTTGGAAAGTGTTTCATAATCTATGCCTAACGCACGATTTTCCTTTCTTGTTTAGTCTATTATCTGATTTTTTATAGTGTAAGAGGATGGGAGGACAACAGACTTATGAGTGTTACACAAAAATATGTTTTCAAATTGTGAGAATTGGACCAAAAAAAAAAAAACAGAATATAGTCATTTTTAATTGGGGAAATTTCTTCTGCTTTATTTTTCAAAGCGAGAAGGAGTGTGTTCTTCTCGGGGGAGGGGGGGGGGGGGGTCAAGGATAGGTTTAAAATAAAGCACATTTTACAGATTTTTTCATCTCGCTACGAGGATAGCTTTTATGAGGACCCCAGAAGCCAAGAAACATAAGTGACAAAATTGAAAAAACTGAGCTAAGTGCATAGGCTATCAAGAAATAAGGCTATTAGTTTGGAGTTAAAGAAATATAAACGATTTTCCAATTTTGTGCTGCGTTCTAGGGACTCTTCACTCACTTGAAAACACCAGCTCCGTAATGTTAAAGTTATGGACAGATTATTTTCGAATTTCTCGTTTAAATTTGAATATTTTAAAACGATTTTTTTGCATAGGTTAACTGAGATCGATCTCTAATAGCACCATTTCGTACTCTTTCGATTTTGGGTGCAATTTTTTTAAATAAAGGTACTTTCACTTTCGAAACCGGTTCCGAAAGTGAAAGTACTTTTATTTTTTTTAAAAAAGGTACTTTTATTAATAAGGGCGAGCTCAGTTAACGTATGCAAAAAAAATCGTTTAAAATTATTGAAATTTAAACGAGAAATTGGAAAATAATCTTCCCATAGGTTTACCATTACGGAGCTGGTGTTTTGAAGTGAGTGAAAGGTCTCTAGAATGCAGCACAAAATTTGAAAATCGATTATATTTCTTTACCTCCCCTTAAGCTCATTAAACTACTTAACTACGAGTACTTGACCTCTTTAAAATCTGTACTTAAATTTAAAAAACAACAAGCTTCATTCCACTTTCCTTTCACAGTTATTGAAATAACAGTTCAAAGGCCGCTGTGAAATAAGCAACAGTTTCATATTTTAATTCAGTCAATTACTTATTTTATTTATGTTCAACTTTGAACTCAATTTACTACAAATCAAAATTTTGTCACTTGTATCCCTTGGATTCTGAGGTCCTCATATCAAAATATAAAAGCAATGCTGGATTTAAATATTTTTTAAAAATTTGATCAAGAATAACGTTTGAGTGTGTGTGTGTGTGTGAAAGGGGGGGGGGGTGCGAAGGATTAAAAAAAGAAATAATCTTTAGATACAGAGATTTTAAAGAGGGTGAAATATAGATAAATTAAAGGGAAGATTTTACATTTACCTAATTTTTAAGGCGATGGAGGTAGACTTAGGAGCAGGTAACATAAAAATATGACATAAAATCTTGAGATTTCTTCGGGAGGGTGGGGGAGGGGGCAGGGACACGGGCTAATTTAAAAGAAAGTACAATTTATAGATTCTTTCACCTCTCTGCATGTATAGCTTACATAAATAAGTAAAGGTGCTCATATATATATTTTAACTAGCGTAGTATATAAGCTACTAATGTAGTGAGTTTAAAGACTGTACATGTTTAATTTATTCTTATTTTATTGTCTCCTCCTATCTCTCCAATGATCACAATTGTTGAAAGTTAAAAGAAATATATATGTAAGCCTCAATATATAATATATAAGTTGTAAAGATTTGGAAAAATCTTTTTTTTTTTTTTTCGCGCCAGCCACTCCCCCTATGCAGAAACCTACCTTCCTGGAAGGGAAAAAAAATGCAATTTAACAAATTACAACGACCATTTGGAAAATGATTTTTTTAAAGACTAAAATTTAAGACATAAAAAATCGCACGGAGTTGATCATACATTACGTACGCCATGGATTACATTTTTCGGTACTGTAAATTTTTAAACGTCTACGGAGCTGGTCATTCATTACGTACGCCATGGATTAAACATTAATATTCCCGGACCAATTTTAAATGAACTTCTTCTAAACATCCCACAATATTACTTTTTACACCTGCTGGACAGATAATTACACCTGTTTATTTTCTATTTAATTTACATCCAAAATTGTTAATTGGTCCAAATCATCCAAGCAACCTCATAGTAAATTGGTATATAATTTTATATACCTTAGATAAATTCAAATAACATAAGTGATCGTAATTACATAATTCTAGTAGAAGAGCAACGCGAAGCATTAATAAAATTAAATTAAAATTCGCGTCAAAATGTAATTATTAAATTTAAATAATTACAAATAAAATTAAGAGTTTGCGTTGTGAATTATTTAGACGAACTCTTCCACTTATGAATTAAACTAAAATTTAAGCTGTAAAAATAAATTGACACACCTTAAACATTATCAATTAAATAATTACAGAAACTTTTTAAAACTTGATTAAATATTTTATTTACATTGAACACAACTATATACAGAAATACATAATATTATTTCAAAAAAAAGAAAGCAACACTTTTGTTTGCTTCTCATTATTTTATGTATATTTAATCTTTAAAAAAAAGACCATATTTTCATTTACTCTAATTATTATATATTTTTCTTTTTGCTAAAAGAATAATTCTCTTTCATTTTTAAATTACCTTAATTTTATTTAATTATTGGTTTTGTCGGATCTCAGATTGCTCTCTACCATAAAATATCAGAAAAGGATATTTATAATTTTTCATATGATTTTAAGTGGTAAAAGAAAAAGTTTAAGGTAGTACCTTAGTTCATATACGGGATGGTGGCCTTTATTCATCAAATTCAGAGTTGTCGCGTTGCTAAGGATCATATCCCTATGTCATCAGGAATTCGCTTCGTATCAGAGCGGCAATATCGGGATGGCAGGATGCATAGCTACGGACCTCTGTAGAACAATCCACTTTATTTTAACATCAGGAAGACATCCTCAATTAGGCTTGCTTAGGCTCACTCCGACATGTACATCAGGAAGACATCCTCAATTAGGCTTGCTTAGGCTCACTCCGATATGTCCATCAGGAAGACATCCTCAATTAGGCTATCTTAGGCTCACTCCGATATGTCCATCTCGCCTGGGCATTACTAGGGCTTTCTGGATTCATTGCACGGGCTTTCAGGAGAGCTCCTGCGTCCTCTACATCTTTTTTTCAGACTCTCTTTTTCAAACCTTATTCTTCTGGCACACCAACTTCTGCAGTGGGTGGAACTATTTGTCTAGTCCACTCTTATTGGATGTGAGAAGATTTTGCATTATCCTTCGATAGGCCTATTAGCTAACAGTCTGCAAATGGCCCCTTACATATACTTTAATATTATTAGATGCCTTAAAGTTTGGGTGGTCTGAAAAGCCATAAATTTATCCCAACACTTTTATTAAGGCCATAAATTTATTCCAACGTTTTTATTATTTTACGATTTCTAATTATACACCACTTTCCATTGGCTTGTCATAAAACGACACCATGGCGTCTGGCTATTGTTGTTATCTGAGATCCGAACTCTATTCAACATTATACATTCATTTTACAATACAACAATTTTTTAAAAATATATATTTAATATTTAAAATCAACTTAATAATTTTTGTATGAACTTACACTCCTATTTTACTTAAATATATAAACATTATAATTTTACACTCATAATTATATTTTATAAAAAATATTTATACAAACAGAAGTAACAAATTACGCAATTTTACTTTGATTTAACCAACATGGTGCGGGAACATATCATTGTTATATGTTGCCCAGCAACACCGTCGTATATAGAAAAAAAATGTACTTTTAAATGCAATTTGTTTGAAAGCTGTATCTCAATTTGTTTCTGAATTATTAATTTTTTTTTTTTTGGTAGTTTTTATTACTTTTTTTGTCATAGTGGCAACAGAAGTATCCATCTCTGTTGAAAGTAAAGGGAAAATACAGATTACTGTATAGACCAATCAGAAAACGAATAAAATGCGGATTCAACCAATCAAACGCTTCAGATATGTTTTTGATTTCCTACCCTGACAGAGGACAATAACCATTTTTCCAAATGGTTAATAAACTTTTCCTCTCAGTATAATGTCATAGTTCGGACTTATGACACATATCTCGATATTTTATATATTATTTTTCTGTTAGTTCTGTAAATCTCGCCCTATCATCTGGCATTTGTAACCATATGATTAAAAAAAATGAATTAAAATTTCAGCTTTATTCGCCTTTTTTCCATCCCCTTTAAAATCTCTGTATGCAATTTTTTAGCCACCGATAGGCCCCTTTAAAATCTCTGCATGCAATTTTTTAGCCACCGAAATGCTATTTCTTTCGGGCAGCAATTAAAGTGCCGTTTCTAAAAAATAATGTTCCATTATATAAGCCAACCGTAAAACAAAACAGATGTATTATTGTACGGTTAAATACGGATAATCTCTACTGCGTTTTTTTTTTTTTTTTCTAAGCATCGCACATTTTCTATTTTTACACCGTCGTATAGGGGAAAAAATACTTTTAAATAAACATTTTTTGAGAACTGCATCTCATTTCATTTTTGAGATACTACTTTTTTTTTGTAGTTTTTAACGTCATTCCTTTAATGTTGGCAACAAAAGTACTCCATTTCTGCAGAAAGTAAAGAAAAAATATATGGAAAATAGTAGATTATTACATCTTTTTGTTCCCATGTTGCCACAACAACTGAAAAAAAAAAAAAAATACGTGCTATTTTGAAAAAAATATAAATGAATGATTTCTGATAAAACATGGAGCTATTATAAATTATATTTGTTTTTAAGTATCTATAAATGACATATGAAATAAGTATCTATATGTTTTTAAGTATCAAATAAAGGCATATAAATCATTAGATAGCTGTTTTTTTTTTTTTTTTTTTTTTTTTTTTTTTTTGTCAAGTTACTTGAATGACGACATCACTTTTTGCTGGATATGTGCGTAATTCTGCGACAGTTGAGCCCTTTCCATACTTTTCTGTAGATGTAGTTTAAGACTGGATCATAAATGTGGAATTCTTAAGCGGATGCTAGTGACGTTATTTTCTATAAAATAAAAGCATGTGTTTTAAGTCTTAAAACTGAAGTATGTTTTGTACTATCTATATTTATATACATAATTTTTTTTAATCGGCGGTGACACTAAATTCTGAAAAAGCATTCCAGTTTTCTAGTTTTTGTATTTCCCCCACCTCCACGCAACGGCATTCTGATTCAAAGTTAAAAAAATATATTTGAAGATGTATTTCTACCTTCTCCCCAACAGTGGTCACCTCTTTTTATCAGATACTTTTTTAATCTACAACATTTCTAAAATTTTGCCTAAATCGAAACCTTCCATATTATAGAAATTCGTATCAGAATTACAGAATTTTAACAACATCAAGAAATACTAGATCACAAGTTCAAACAATGCCTGTAATAAATAGCGGGTAGGAAAGAAACTTATTTCAAGAGTTTCATGTTGCAATGTTATCTACATTTTGCTTTAAAAAATTAAATCTTAGTATCTATGATATTGCAATCATAAATTTATTGTAGATTTATTTAAATTTGATCTGGAATAATAATTATATATATGATACATATCTATATGTAATATATATACCGGGTGTCCCAAAAAGGACTGACTGATTTTAAAATTCAATAACTTGCAGACGGTGACAGATATTTAAAAAATTCTTGCAGGAGGGTTATGCATAAGGTCAAAAGTTTTTTTACAGCGATTTTCAATTTTAGTTCGGATTACAAACAATAGATGGCGCTGCGATTAATAGACGCTGAATTCAGGCTCGATTTTTGGTACTTCGTGGCCCGGATAATACATTTCCATCTCCTTTTTCAGCATGGAACAAGAGAAAGGACTAGAAATCGAGCCTGTATTTAGCGACTATTGCTTACAGCGCCATCTATTGTTTGTAATACGAACTAAAATCGAAAATCACTGTAATAAAACTTTTGACCTTATGCATAAACCTCCTGCAAGAATTTTTTAAATATCTGTCACCGTTTGCAAGTTATTGAATTTTAAAATCAGTCAGTCCTTTTTGGGACACCCGGTATATATATCATGGTTATGTTATACATAATATAATATATGCATAATATACTTTTGGCTAATCATAGATAAATTTGGCTAATAATTTTCAAATTTGGCTAATGTGTTGGCTAATAGTCTTAATTTCTTAGCACGGTCCCTGTATCAATTAAGTCGTTTCAATAAAGTTTGTGGCAGTGACATTAATTTGACGTTTTGACTTTATGACAGACGACACCATATAACTTTTTTTTTTTTTTTTTTTTTTTTTTTTTTTTTTTTTTTAAGTGCCATTTAAAAAAAATATTTGCATTATATAATCATAGATTTTCAATATTAAAAGAGGTGAATATTACTTTTTGTAAATAACAGTTTGATAGCATTTCTCGTAAAAAGTGTTTCCGGTTAAGGGTGTTTTTTTTTTTTTCCGGTTACAATCCCATCGATACCGAGCAGATAGAAAAATTAAAATGTAGTCTAATTTATGTTTCGTGTATCTCCAACGAATACATTGCTTTCCAGTTTTATATACTAAGTAAGCGTACCCTGCCAATAAAATTTCTCCCTGCTTTTGTTAGAAATGATATTTTCATATCATCAGATTAATATAAAAATCCAATAGCTAAAACTATCTCTTAAAAATCACTGCAATTAAGAAATTACTATTAAGAAATTTTATAGAAATTACTATTTGTGAAATAATGTAATAGAAGAGAATAATATTCCGAAGAACTGAAACTAGAAAATCAATCGTTATAAAATCGTTGAAAAATACAAAAGAAAAATTGTTTAGCAGCTGAACTCTTTGTGACAAATAAGAAAGTTTTGAGGTTATTTCAATATGTATTGCATTCCTAGGTGCAATAAGTTTCAAAATGAAACTTATTCAAGAAACACATTACTGGATTTTGATACAGTTTACAAACCATTTTCCTTTCTTTCAATACAAAGAGATAGAAATGCAGTTCATATTTTTTATTCTAAAGGTCTTTAGAATGTGGTATAGCTTGTCAAAATTACAATACAAGTTTACATTCTTGTTACTTAAACCTAAGCCCTTTTGTCACCCAAACCTAAAGGGCTGTAGTTTCCCCCTGTTGTCCATACTCGCCCACCCTACAGACAATAGATAAGTACAAAATAAAACCCTGAGGAAATCCCCGAGTAAAATGCCCTACTTTGATGTCAATAGACTTATCTCAAAATTTTATGTAAAATTTGTCTGTTCTATTACCCCCACAATTTTGACCCTTATCTAAAACATCAGGATAATGAAAAAATTCTCCTAAAGAAAATACGAAAATTCCTTTTCTCTTCGTCTTTCGTTTATTCTCTTTACAAGCTCTGTATGTAATCCCTCCCCTCCTCCTCCCCCATGCCCAAAAGCCATTCTTGATTAAAGTTAAATAAATAAATAAATAAATAAATATATATATATATATATATAACATCTTTGCTTATATATAAACTATCAATGTAACCAGTTGAAAGAATTTATAAATTGTATTTCCTTAATACTCATCCCCCCCCCCCTTCCTCGTAGAAAGCCCCAGCTTCTCCTTGTAGAAATAAAACATGTTAAACTTTCCTTAATGAAATGTTAAAATTGTGTTTTGTTGGACCAAATCTTAGAATTGTCTAACCTATTAACTCTGCACCCTCCCCCCCCCCCCGTCCCCTAGGCTGTAAAAAACTGGGCCCTTTCCAACTTATTTAATGTGAGCCCATTTTTCATAGTAATTTTTTTCGGTGGAGCTTTTTACCGGGGTGATTTTTTCCGGTAAACGGAAAAAAGGTGACAGGAAAAAACGGGACCGGAAAAAACGTGACAGAAAAAACAAGAGCGGAAAAAACGGGACCGGAAAAAATGTGACAAGGAAAAAAGGTGACCGGAAGAAACGTGACAAGGAAGTGTTAAATATTGAACTTGTCGATAAATAAATGCTAAAAACTAAAGTAAAGTTTTTGCATTGTCAGTTTCTTACAGCGTAGGGGGGGGGGGGGGGGGCAGAGTTAATGGGTGAGTTAGACAATTCTAAGATTTGGTCCTAGAAAACAAAATTTTAACATATCATTAAGAGAAGTTTAACATGATTTCTACAAGGGACAAGCTGATGCTTTCTACGGGGGGGGGGGGGGGTGATTAAGAAATACAATTTATAGATTCTTTCAACTTCACATTCGCGAGCGCCAATACAAATATTTTTCGTCGATGTCTACGAATGCTAATATTGAAAAAAATTGAAAAATCGCTTACGATAATTCTAATTAACATCACTACTTGATATTTGATATTCGCGAACGGTAATACCAATATTTTCCGTTGATGTTTAAGAATGCTATTATAAAAAAAAAAAAAAAAAAAAAAAAAAAAATCCTGACTATTCGCATATGAAAATTCACATTTACACTACTACTTAATTTGGACATTATGTGAATAAGAATACTTTCCGTTGATAATTAGAATGTAAATATTGAAAAATGTTGTGAATGTTCGCATACGAGAATGCTCATTTACATAACAACTTGTTTTTCGACTTACGCATGTATAATATCATATAAACTTTTTTTTTTTTTTTTGTAAATTTTAAAGAAGTCAGTTATAATAGATTCGATCGGAAAGTTTTATTTTTATTATTTTTATTTTATTTAACGCTATTTGATTTTTTTGTTTATTAACATAAAATTATATTAATAATGATAATAATAATAATAATGTTTTTTAGACTTTCTGAATCACTTATCAATTTATAATTTTTTTATGTCCTGATCAGTGGCATTAGTATTTTCAGATATTAACAGAACAAATAAGGAAAAAATAATAATAAGTAAATATCTTTGTTAAGATATGCCTAAAATTAGAGATTAGCATAGTTTGTTACTTTTTTTTTTCTTGTTATATTAAGCAATTGATTGAAGTCGAATTTTTTGTAATTTTTGGTTTCATCATGAAATTTCCAGATATATATTTTTAACCATTTAAACTAAACAAAATAAATTAAAATAAACATTTCTATAAGATACTGGAATCACGGAAAAAAAGCGCACATAGGAAAAAACAAATCGGATAAAAGACCACAGGAAAGTATTCTATTTATTTTATTCTACAATTATTTATATTTATTTTATTTTACATTATTTATATTTATTTATCTATATTTATTCTATTTATTTATTCTATTTAAAGTATCTATTTATAAATTTGTGTCACATACAGGCAGGCAGACAGACAGACTCACAGATAGACATTTTGTAAAAACATGTTTTTCGGAATCTCTGACCCCTAAAATGTGTAAATCCGTCGAAAACCGAAAGTCGAAAATTTTCACGAATCCAGTCTTCTTGTAAAGATAGAAGAAAGTAAAAATCAGAATTCCAGTTTTCAAGTTTTTCTATCCCCTCCCCCCCCCCCCTTACGCAATGACATTCTTGTTCAAAGTTCCAAAAAAATATAGAAGCAGATATATTTCTACATTCTCCCTAACAGTGGTCAACTCTTTTTATCCGATTCTTTTCCAATCTACAACATTTCTACAAATATTGCCTAAATCGAAACTTTCAATATTATAGAAATTCATATCAAAATTACAGAATTTTAGCAACATCAAGAAATGCTTGATCACGAGGTCAAACAATGCTTGTAATAAATAGCGGGTAAGGAAGAAATTTATTTCAAAAGTTTCATGTTGCAATATCTACATTTTGCTTTAAAAATTTAAATCTTAGTATCTATGATATTACAATCATAAATTTACTGTAGATTTATTTAACTTTGATCTGGAAACGTGCTTTATGCCAGACTAAAGCATATCACTTAAAAAAAAAAGAAAAAAAAACACCATTTAAAAAAAGTCTTTGCTTTAATATAATCGTAGATTTTCTATCATTAAAAGAGGTGAATATTACTTTTTGCAAATAACGATTTGATAGCATTTCTCGTAAAAAGTGTTTCCAGTTAAGGACTTTTTTTTTTCGGTTACAAGGCCACCGATCACATAGAAAAATTAAAACACAGTCTAATTTATGTTTCGTGTATCTCCAACGAATAAATTGCTTTCTAGTTTTATGCACTAAGTATGCGTCCACTGCCAAAAATTTCTGCTTGTCGTTGTCAGAAATAATTATTTTTATATCAAATTAATATAAAAATTCAAAAACTAAGACTATTTCTTAAAAATCAATACAATTAAGAATACTATTAAGAAATTATATAGAAATTACTATTGGTGAAGTAATGTAATAGAAAAGAAGAATATTACGAAGACTAAAAGCGAAGGTCTAGAAGTAGAAAATGAAACATTATAAAGTCCTTTAAAAAACACAAAAGAAAAATTGTTTAACTGAACCTTTTGTGACAAATCAGGAGGTTTTCCGGGTATTTCAAGATCTATTGCATTCTACAGGTGCAATAGTTTTCGTTGAAACACATTCATGGATTTTGATATAGTTTACAAACCATTTTTCTCTCTTTAAATACAAAGGGATAGGAATGAAGTTCATATTTACGAGTATATCCTAAAGGTCTTTCTATTTATCTGGCATAGTTTGTCAAAATTACCATACGAGTTTACATTTTTGTTACTATACTCAAACCTAAGTCCTTTTGTTACTCAAACCTAAGGGGTTCTAGTTTACCCCTGTTGTCCATACCAGCCCCGTCCATAGAGACAATGGATAAGCACAGGATAAAACCCTGAGGAAATCCCTTATACTTATCATATTATACTTATCAATTTGAAATTTTAAGTGTAAAGCCATTTTAGTTTATACCTCTTGTTTTATAAATTATATGTTCATATCTTCTTTGTACATTATTGTACAAAGTAGCATTATTGTACAAGAAAGTAATAACTAACTTATTATTAATATTTTATTGTCTGAAATAAAATCCCTGCTTACACCGCATATAAGGTCACCCCGCTTATAAGGTCATATTTCTCAGGACCGCATGGGTGACCATATAACCGATACTGACTGTACTATATTTAATTGTAAGTATCTATGAATCATTAGATAGCCGTTTTTTTTTCGATTTTCTTGAATGACGGAATCATTTTGCTGCATTTGTGCATTATTTCGCGATAGTGATGTGCTACGCATGCTTTATTGTAGATGTTTAAGAGTAGATCGTAAATGTGGAATTCTTAAGCGGATGCGAATGACGTCATTTTACATAAAATAAAACGTGCGCTTTAAGTCTTAAAATTGAAATGTGTTTTGTACTGCAGTAGAGTCCCACTTAACCGAGTTTTTTTCTTCTGATGGACTGGTGGCTTCTATTATTATGAAACAGCCATTATAAATGAAGTGTTAGGTGAAGATGAAAGAGCAGCCGTAAAAAAAAATTGTGGCCATTTTTTTTCCCCATTCTGGCCAGAAAGTCAGAGTTCTAACTTTTTACGGCTGCTCTTTCATCTTCACCCAACACTTCATTTATAATGGCTGTTTCATAATAATAGAAGCCATCAGTCCATCAGAAGAAAATGAAGCAATGGAAATGACGGGGGCGACACTAAATTCTAAAAAAAGCAGAATTCCTGTTCTCTAGTAATTCTTTTATAATTAATCGAGACATTGATTTTAAACTCATCAAACGGTCCAATTAAAAAGCCTTTTCCACTAAAACCGCAAACTGAATAAATTTGAACCTTTGCAGTGAGGCTCGCGCAACGATCCAACCAAAACGCGCGATATACGGCGAGGATAATATAATAATAACAATTTTCACTAATTGGCTAAAATGTTGAAAACTAATGAGGATATCGATTTGAAAATTTCAGAATAAATGCAGATTTTTTTTTTTTTTACATCCAAACATCTAATTTTTTTTCAAAAATTGGTCGGAATTTATTCTTTATTTGTGGAAAAAACTGACAGCGACAGATCAAAATTTCGGAGAAAGAAGCAAACAGGGACGAGCATTCCTTAAGACTGTTCTTAACTTGCTCTGCTCAACAAGCACAAAACATTTTGCACATTTACAAATTCATTTTTTAGCGGAAAGATATAAAATTGGAAAGCCTGGCCATGGAAGCGATTTGGAATCGAACTGTTTTTTCCATTTTTTGATCAATCAATTACCCATTGAGTTATAAGCCATTTCGATCACGTGACAAACCCGTTTTTCGCTCGCTCTTGAGTGATTTTACTATTTTCGCGCGGAAATTCGGTTCAAAACGTCCACTTTAACATTATTTTCTGAAAGATCTATTGGGTTTGCAAAAAAATGGAAAAAAACAACTCGATGACATAGTTTCTGAACAACAACACCAGCCAGTTTCATGCATTTTCGAACAAAAATAAATTAAAACTTATGTCAGGAAGTTGCTTTTTTTGATTTGAGAACAACTTTAAAACAGTGGCACAGCCAAAATTCGGCTCTAGGGGGGAGGGGGGAGGTTGAGTTGTTGATAACGGTTATCGCCGGTTAATTGAATTACTAGCTAATCGAATTAGTCTATTTCATGAATGAAATCATAATGCTTTTTTTCTCGGATACAAGAATAAGCAGATACGCTGGTTATGATTCATTTAAACAGCGTTTACAATATTAGAGTTACAAAATTTAAAATGCATCAATGAAATAATACAAAACTATGTTAGATTTATGTTTAAAAATATCATAGACAAATTTTAAAAGATGAAATAACGCAGTGCAACAAACATATTTTGTATGAAAAATCATCGGGTGGTTCATCGGAAAATATCTGGTGGTTACAATCCAAATTTTCAGCAAAAAATACACAGGGTTTCACCCCAAGACAATTCCAAATTCTTGTTTAACCCTTTGAGGGCCTGTGGTATGTTTATAAAACCACGTAATTTTAATTCCCAAACGTCACAATCAGGGCCGAAACTAGGGAGGGGCAGAGGGGGCACGTGTCCCGGGCGCCGGTTTAACAGAAGGTGAAGGGGGCGCCAAAATGAAGAGTTTGTTTCTCGCAGCCAGAAAATTTAAAAGGAAAACTGAACCAAATGCATTAAACTTTACAAATAGATAAAAAGATTCATCTACAATACAAAATTGCAAATGAATAAGGAAAAAGAACTGTTTTCTTAGGCTTTTTTCATTGTCCCATTCCAAAAGTATCATGTCTATGCCTTTGCCTTCTATCTTTTAAATCCCTTCCTGTGTAGGAGAATCACTACCGTTTTTCAAGGCCAGTCTCTATTTTGGGACACTGTCCACTACGGCTAACTACCAAACGCGAAGCTGACTTTTCTATTCGATGAAAAAATTCCACGAAAGCTGTTTTGTTTTTTCCGCTGAGCAGCGTTGAGCTTCCTTTCTTTTTTTTTTTTTTTTTCGTCTTGCCATGGACTATGACTGCCCGGGACAATAAAAACAAACGGGCGGGGGGGGGATGCACAAAGTAAAATTCTTAGTAAAACCTTTATATATATATATATCGACCTCATTTAGCCTATACAAAAAAAAAAATGTTTAAAAAGATTAAAGTGCAACTCCGTTCCTTTTGATTCCGTTTTCAAGATTTTAATGAATCAATGTTTGACAAAGCTGATTACGTAGTTCAGTTTTATATATTTTAATTTAAAAATAAGTTGTCTATTAGATACTTAGTAAAATTCTTTTTGTAAATTTACTTTGTGGTGTAGAGGGGGGGGGGGGGCGCCAAAATCCATGTTTGTCCCGTGCGCCAAAAAGGCTAGTTTCGGCCCTGCCCACAATGGCACCAGAATTTAAATGAAAAAATTTCAGGTTTATTATATATGTGAAATGTAGCATTTCCTTATTTAAAAATAAATTTGCTTGTAAATTTCGGTGCCATTCATTTATTTCAACATTTTAGGAATGAAAATGCTTTGCCCCTGAAAGGGTTAATAATGAAGCAATTTCAGCAAAATTTTCAATAGACTTACCTTCTGCTGTGTCAATGTAATAAAGTCGCGAGAATTGCATGAATTTATAATTAATTACGTCCAAACAGTGCTGAATTAGGTATTCTATATTTTGGAATGTAGTTAACATATTAAGCACGGTATAATCGACTGAATTACTGTGCACTAGCAGCACTTTAAGTGACACCGAATTTCGCATAAAGGGAAAGTAATGTAAATTTATTGAAAATTTCGTTAAAATGTCATGATTATCGTTACAGATCTCAAAAAATATCTGGGTTCCACTTGAAGTCTTATCTATAACTAATATTATAAAGAAGCAACATTTTGTTTGTTAGTTTGTGTGTTTGTAGGGAGTAATTTCTGGAACTATCGAACCAATTTCAAAAGTAATGGTGGCAAATTGATGGTGACAGTCCTTGTTTCAACATACGCTATATTTTATGCCGGTGGCACTACTCCAAAGGGTAGCAGGGGCAAATCACGTTCTAAAAATGCGATATTTGTGTTATTGAAGGCCGTAAAAACTTGAAATTTGGCATGGTAGTTACTTATAAGATGTAAATGCTCTCTAAGAAATGTTTGAAGGAAAAAAAAAATCGAAATTTCAAGGGGTTAAAAATGCGCGAAAAGAGTTGTAAAAGCTTTCTAAATTACGATTTATATGGAATTGTTAACGATGGAAACTTGAAATTTGGCGTGGTAGATACGAATGAGATATAATGACCTTTAGGGCCAGTTTCTAAAATTCCAAACTTAAAAGGGTGAAATGGGCAAAAAGAGTTCTAAAAATATTCCAAATTACGATTTCTATGAAATCTCAAGAAATACCAAACCGATTTCGAGCATAATGATTCCAAATTGACGGTAAGAGTCTCAGCTCGAATATAGGCTATATTTTATGTCGGTGCCACTGCCACCATTGGGTTGCATGAGCAAAAAATGCTCTAAAATCAATGGCGGATCTAAGGGAGGGGCGAAGGGGCGATCGCCCCCTCCCCCCTTGGGCTACTAAATGGTTTGCAAATCGATAGTATGCATCGTCACGGGAAATGACTTGGATGAAGCTCGAGCCCGGCTCGACCCGCCCCGGTTCGCGCCAGTTCAAATCCACGAAACTCGGGCTGGGTCATGTGTATTCTCTTTTAGATCCGAGCCGTGCCCTGACTACATTTTTCTGCAGATTCGGGTCGGACTTCTTTTTTCTTCCAGGTCGAGCCTATGGCCTGGACTTCATTTTTTCCTATAGATCTACACTGGCCAAAATTTCCAGGTCTGGGCTCGGCCCGGAATAAAAGCTAAACGTTCGATCCATGTCAGGCAATATGATAAGCATTATTGGCCGAACCGCAACCCGTGCATCCTCTAAATTCTTCCTCCTCTCCCCCCTACCGAGCCCAAGTTGGTCTTGCCTTTGTTAGCCGTAAAAATTATATTTATGTTGTACATTTGTTTAGCGAAATCTCTAGAAATTTAATTTGATTTGATAAATTACAGAGATGGATTATTAAAAATCTACTTTTTTTCTTTGTAGAGCTTTAAAATTATGATTTTCTTTTATCATCCGTATCTTTAATTCTAAACTGATTTTCTTACTGGATTTTCATTTGAATGTAATTGTCTAAGTCATATTTTTTCGTAGTTTTTATGTACATAATTGCCTAAATAGTCATTAATATTATTGTTTTCTGTAGTCATGAATTTCTAACATAATCTGAAAGTAAAATATGAGCATAAGTAAGTGTGCTTTATGAAGTAATTTTAATTGCAAAGTGCAGGCTGGGCTGGGGTCGATTTTGTAGCTTTTATACGGGGCCGGGCCAATAATTTTTTTGTGCGAGTTGTACCTCGGTTTGGGCCTCGAAATTTCAGCCCGGGTAAACCTCTAACTGACATGTCGAAGCCCAGCATTATTTTTTTTTTATGCTTCTTTGAGCTATCATCCCACAGCTACTGAATATACCGGGTGTCCTAAAGTGGACTGACTGATTTTAAAATTCAGTAATTTGCAAATGGAGACAGCTATTAAAAAAATACTTGCAGAGGAGGGTTATATAAGATGTCAGGAGCAGGGGTGATTCTGATCGATTTTTTCGAAAATTTAACCCACTCGCTGTGCATCCCACGATTTCCACAGACAACGTAAAAGTAACAAAATTTGCGCAACCTGCAAATCCGCAGCAAATCTTTTTTTTTCTTATTATCCAATTATATTTTAAAACAAAACTCTTTCACATTAGACTTTGGACATTTTTTAACTCTAAAATATATTCAGATTTGAAATATGTAATACAATAAACGCGCAATTTAACTTATTTTGATTTTAAAAAAATACTGAGCTAGAGGGTTAAAGCATTCAAATTACGAAAATTAAAAGAAATCATCAATCCGAAAATTCGGACATGAAAATAATCGCGAAACTTGAGAAATGGTCCCCATAAAAAAGCTATTTTGTCAATCGTTCACAGAAAATAACTTCAGTTTCGTCAAAGGATCGTGAAAAAAAACGCGAATTTGGAGAAAGGGCTGCGGAAAAACTCGAAATTCCTCAAATGATCGCGGAAAACGCGAATTTCGTCAAGGGGCAGCCGATAAAACTCAAATTTCGTCAAAGGATCGCGGAGAAAACACGAATTTTGTCAAATAGCCGCGAAAACAGGCGAATTTCGTCAAAGAGTCGCGAAAAAACTCAAATTTCGCCAAAGGATAGCGGAGAAAACGTGAATTTCGCTAAAAGAATCGCTAAAAAGAGAATTTCTTCAAAGAATCGTTTAAAAAAGCGAATTTCGCCAAAGAATCGCTTAAAAAACGCGAATTTCGTCAAAGAATCGCTTAAAAAACGTGAATTTCGTCAAATGATCACTGAGAAAACGCGAATTTTGCCAAAGTGTTGAGGGGAAAAAACGCGAATTTTATCAAAGGGCTGCAAAATCACACTATTTCGTCAAAAGGTTGAGGCAGAAACGCAAATTTCGTCACAGGGTCGTGGAAGGAATGCGAATTTAATCAAACGGCTGCGGAAAAACGCGAATTTTATCAAAGGGCTGCGAAACATACGAATTTCGTCAAGGAGTTGCAGAAAAAACCCGCATTTCGTCAGAGTTGTGGAAGAAATGCGAATTTCATCAAAGAGTTGTGGAAAAAATACAGTGGTCTCTTTCGAAAACAGCACACATATATACATCTATCTTTATTATTATATGTATAGTTTTTAATCTGGAATAATATACTGAACTAACGTTTGAAGAAAACGGGTTAATCGAAACCCAGCGTGGCAGGAATCTACACTGTTAAAAATTACCTCTGCTTTTAAAGCCTATCTATTTTCTGTCACATGAGAACGCTACATAAACGCCTATGAAGCGTCACTCTGTACACTCAGCCTGAAATCAACCCGAATCGAAAACAGCTAACCCGATCTGCAACAAAAATAATTAGTGCCAGAAGCGAATCTCTACCTCTGCTGTAACCTCTCAGAAAATTTGCTTTGAATTTCGGATTTTTTTTTTCTTTCTCAACCACCCTTGATCAGGAGTTTTTTACTGTGATTCTTGATTTTAGTCTAAATAGCAACGACAGATGGCGCTGCAAGCAATTGGCGCTAAATCGGTGACCGGAGGAAGAAGGCCGGAAATCGGGCCCCGATTTAACGACCATAGTTTGCAGCGCCATCTATCGCTGCTATTGTAAAGTAAAATCAAGAATCGCAGTAAAAAATCTCCTGATCTTCCTGGAAGATTTTTTTTAAATTGCTGCCACCATTTGCAAGTTACTGAATTTTATAATCAGTCAGTCCATTTTAGGACACCCGGAATGTTTTTTAATAAGTTTCAAAGCATCCTTTACTGAATTACAACTGAAGTTAGATATAAAGAGACAAGCAGTCTTATACCAAATTAGTATTTTTTACATAATCCTGAATAATTATTTGGGCTTGTCCGTTATGAAACTTTTACTGTATATAATTTTTATCTTCAAAAATATTTAGACTTTCTTTTTAAAAATCAGTTCAACCCGAACCCTTCTCGCAAGAGTGAAAACTCAATCCGAAACTGACCCAAACCTGAAATAATGTATGTCAAGCTGTCCCAAACCCAACACGCAGCTAAAAAGTAGAAGTCAACCCGATCCGCATCAGCAAAGTAGAAGTCAACTGGACCCAAACCCGACCCGCAGCAAAAAAGTAGACGTTAACCCGACCTGCAGCAAAAAGTAGTCAACCGGACCGGACCCAAACGCGACCCAGCAGCAAAAAATAAAAATCAATCGGACCCAAACCAGACCCGAAGTAGAAGTAACATGACCCACAGTGAAAAAAATTAGCCCCGACTCGCGCATCAGATTGGAGTCTCCAAATTTTCAAAATCGCCCCCCCCCCCCCCCTGGAGGACTCTCTAGATCCGCCCTTGTCTAAAATTGCGATACTGAAGTAGCTAGAAACTATAATTTTGCATGGTAGTTACTTATAAGATATAAATGCTTTTCAAGAATACTTTTTTAAGGAAATCAAAATTTAAAAGAGTGAAATGAGCGAAAAACAATCTAAATTTCGATTTCTATGGATTTGTTAAAGATAGAAAGTTAAAATTTGGCATGGTAGGTATTTATAACGTGTAAATGCTCTCTAAGAACTGTTTCTAAAGTATTCAACATTTAAAAGACTAAATTGAGCTAAATCATTCTAAAAACTTTCTAAATTATGATTTTTATGGGATCACAGGATATACAAAACAATTTTCAAAAATAATATTGGCAAATTGATGGTGACAGTTTCTGTTCCAACATAAGCTATATTTTATTTTGGGGGTGGTTAACCGTTAGACTTGAAGCTTGGAATATATAGTAGAACCAACCTCGATATCTGGAATCTGCGGGGAAGAGAAGAAATTTCGAGATATAGAGTTTTCGAGTTATCAAGGTTTTGACAAAATTAAAAAATTCTAATCTCACAAACTGCTTTTTGCTGTGAAAAATAAAATTCATCAAAAGCTACACATAATCTACTAATAATTAACAAATTACACTTCTCATAGTTTTAATAATTTCAAAATTGTTTTGCACACATTCTTGTTTTGATTAAATAATATCCATTTCGCATTAAGAAATGCATTCAGTTTTTTCGAAAGAAAAAAGTACTTAATTGAAGTCTGCCATCTTGCAGAATCTTTTTGCGATTGCACAGTTTTCTCTAACATAGCAATGGTGCTAAATGCTTCAGTTCTAATATTTTCGTTTGATTCAAGAAATCTCTCCAGCAGCATCTGCGTTAAACACACCCAGTCTGCTTTATAATCCTTTAAAAGAGAAGGAAGTTCTGAAAGCTACTCATCACAGGTAGCTGCATCTCCCGATGCACTTTCACATCAAAGTTTCCAAAAAACGATGTTGTGCCTTTTTTCGGCATCAAAAGCCTTCCATTCTTACCCTTTAAGTTCTTTGTATCAACAAAGGGATAAAAGAATGTGAAACCAGCATCCAGATCAAGCTGACTGTACGGCTAACAATAGCCAAAAGTTAAAAGTCAAACTAATTTCTGTGAGAAAAAATTCGACATATCAAGGGTTTTGGAAAATATATTTCGAGATAACTATGGAAAATACATAAGAATTTTGATAGAAATGCAGGGGAAATTTCATTTTTCGAGATATCAAGGGTTTCGAGATAAGGAGGTTCGTGATATCGAGGTCCAACTGTATATCATGATGGTTTCTTTTAAGATGTAAATGCTTGCTAAGAATGGTTTCTAAAAAATTCAAAACTTCAAATGAAAACCGAAATGAGCGTAAAAGCTTCAAATTACATTCTAAATTATCATTTATTTAGAATTAGTTTTAATTCATCTTATTAAATTAAGTCACGTTTTCGCCAAATGTTGTGTAATAATGAAGTTTAATCAGACTGTGGCTTAGTAGGTAACTTTTGAATTATAGCAGTATAATTTCGTGTAATAAAAATAGGGGCACAAATACCAGTATTTAGGTATATTTCAATTATTACGCGAACAAAGCCGAGAATTTTGCTAGTACCTTACTTTTTTCACATGATAAATAGATTAAGTTTGTGTGTAAGATAGATAGTAATTTTTATTAAGTCTATGAAAAGGTTTCACATTTAATATCTGTCTTTAGAAAATCCTGCTCACATAGTCACATATCTATACGTCAATGCAATTACAATCAGTGATTCTTTTCTACAAGGAACATGATTCTTTCCTACAGTATCTCTCCGAGAGCAAGACCTGCTGGGGAAAATGTCAAGTAACATTATCAACTAATAAACTATAATCTTTGAATTTATGTACCCCAACCCTGAAACAAATGGTTCAAAAGACACACTGATTGCAATAATCTGTAAAATCACAATCAAAAACAGCTTTTTATGTTAATATCTTTATAGTACTGTTTTTGTATTTCTTACTTTTTCCAAGTTTTTATGCACATAACTTGGTCTTAGAGATAACTGACAAGGAAAGTCTCCATACGGGCATACTCAGAAAAATCTGAAAAAATTACAGAATGTTCTTCTCATATGGATATATATGTTTATAAAAAAATTTTGGCGGAACCCCGATACAGCGTCCGTAAAAAAAAACAACGAAATTTTCGTTTATTTGGCGATTTATCACAGGTTGGCGATGGAAAGAAAAATACGCTTTTTATGTAGGAAAAAACTTTTTATGTTGAATTTGTTTCTTAAGTTTAATTTAAATAACTTTAGTTTTGTCATTTTTAATTTGTTTTAACAATAGTTTTGTCATTTTTAGTTCGTTTTAACTATAGTTTGTCATATATATTTATATGTATTTATAATAAAATTTAAATATCATATTTTACGATTTAAAACAAAATTTAAATTGATTTGAATTATTTCAAGCTCAAAAATAAGGCAGATAAAACACTGTCGATTTGATTTTGTTGCTATGGAAACTACTTCGTCTTCGATATGGAAACGTATTATGGCAATCAAATGTCAGCTGGCTATAACTTAAAATAGATATTTGCAACTTGCAAAGCATAGAAAATATTTTTTAAATTCAATAACTACAGCAACAATCAACATATATATGTAATACTAGCAAACCCCGCGGCATTGTTCGCGTAATAGTTCAAATATGCCAAGTGATATTTGCATGACTATTTTTTATTAGAAGAAGAATTTTTGGAATAATTCAACAATTACAAATTAAGCCACAGTTTGACTAAACTTCATTATAAAAGTGCAATAGACAGAAATGAAATTTTAATTAATAAAAATAACTAAAACTAATTCCAATTAAATGATAATTTAGAATTTCTTTTGTGACTTTTATGCTCATTTCAGTATTCATTTGAAGTTTTGAATTTTTTAGAAAAACCAACTTAACACATTTACATTTTAAAATTAACTATCATGTCAAATTTCAAGCTTCTTGTCTAACAGTCTACCACCTCTTTGGTGTTAGTGGCACCAATATAAAATGCCTAAATAGAGTTGAAATAAAATGTCTCGAAAAATGTTGAAACAGAGACTGTCACCATTAATTTGCCAACATTAATCTTGAAATCGCTTGGTATTTCCTAATATTCTATAGAAAACGGAATTTAGGTGTTTTTAAAGGCTTTCTTGTTCTTCCTGCCAACCAGGTGGTAGTGACACCGGCATGAAATATACACCGTATAGGATCAGGGACTATCACTCTTGATTCGCAACCAATAACTTCTGTAATCGGTTTATTATTTCCTGAGATTTCTTAGAAATCGTAATTTAGAACTCTTTTAGAATGCTTTTCGCTCCTTCGCTTCGCTTCACCCCTTTTTAATTTCGAATTTATTTTCGAATATTCTTAGAGAACATTTATATTTTAAAGGTAACTTCCGTGCTATATTTAAAGTTTCTAGCCTCTTCAATACCGCAGAAATCGCAATTTAGAAAGTTTTTTGCTCCTGCAACCCTCTAGGGGTTATGGCATCGACATAAAATATAGCTTATGTTTGAGCAGGTTCTATCACCATCAATTTGCAACCATTATGTTTGAAATCGGTTTCGTATTTTATACGATTGCATAAAAATCGTAATTTAGAAAGCTTATAGAACGCTTTTCGCTCACTTCAACCTTTTAAATTTGGAAGTTTCTTTCAACAATTCTTAGAAAGCATTTGCATCTTTGAAGTAATTACCATTCCAAATTTAAAATGTCAGACCCCCTCAGTAACACAAAAAACGCAATTTGGAACATTTTTTGCTCCTGTAACCCCCAGGTGGTAGTGACACAAACGTAAAATATAGGCTATGTTGGAGCGGGGACTGTCACCATCAATTCTAAATCATTACTTCTGAAATCGGTTTATATTTCCGGAGTTTGCGTAGAAATTGCTATTTAGAACGTTTTTAGAACTCTCGTCGTTCATTTTCACCCCTTTTAAATTTCAAATTTTTAAGGAACTCTTCTCATAGGGCATTTACATCTCATAAGAAATTAAAATGCCAAATTTCAAGTTGCTAGCCGCTTCAGTATCACAAAAATCACAATTTAGAACTATTTTAAAATGCAACCGCAAGGTGATAGTGACGCCGACATTAAATAGATCCTATATTGGAGCAAGGGCTGTCATCATCAATTTCCAACCATTGCCTTTGAAATCAGTTGGGTACCTGTCTGAGATTGCGTAGAAATCGCAATTTAGAACGTTTTTCGTCCATTCTCACCCCTTATAACTTTCGAATTATTTAAGAAATGTCCTTAGAGATCATTTATATCTTATTAGTAACTACCATGTCTAGTTTCAAGTTGCTATCCCCTGAAGTATTCAAAAAACGAAAATTAGATCGTTTTTTGCTCCTTCACTCCCTTTGCAGTAGTGGCACCGACATGAAATACAGCCTATGTTGAAGCGAGGGCTGTCACCATCGTTTTCACTCCATTATTTTTTTTAATCGGCTCGGTATTTCCTGAGACTTCGTAGAAATCGCAATTTAGAAAGTTTTTAGAGCGCTCTTCGCTCATTTTCACCCCTTTTAAATTTCGTTTTTTTAGGAAATATTTTTGAGATCATTTTTATCTTACAAATAACTGCCCTGCCTAATTTCAGGATTCGAGGTCCTTCAGTAACACAAAAATCGCAATTTATGACGTTTTTTGTTTCTGAAACCCCTAGGTGGCAGTGACACCAATATGAAATAGAGCCCATGTTGGATAAAGGACTGTCATCATCAATTTCCAACCATTACTTATGAAATAGGTTGGGTATGTTCTGAGATTGCGTAGAAATCGCCATTTAGAACGTTTTTTAGAACTCTTTTCGCAAATTTTCACCCCTTTTAAATTTCGAATTTTTTAAGAAATGTTCTTAGAGATAATTTATATCTTATACGTAACTACCATGCCAAATTTCATGTTTCTAGGCCTTTCAGTAGCACAAAAATCGCAATTTCGAACGTTTTTTTTCTCCTGCACCCCCTTTAGGGGTAGTAGCACCGACATAAAATATAGCCTATGTTGGAGCAAGGGTTGTCACCATCATTTTGCCACCATTAGTTTTGAAATCGGTTTGGTACTTCTTGGTATTGCGTAAAATTCGCGATTTAGAACGTTTTTTAGAACGCTTTTTGTGCATTTTCACCCCTTTTAAATTTCGAATTTTTTAAGAAATGTTCTTAGAGATCATTAGTATCTTACAAGTAACTACCATTCCAAATTTCATGTTTCTAGGCCTTTCAGTAACTCAAAAATCGCATTTTTAGAACGTTTTTTGCTCCTGCACCCCCTTTTGGCCAGTGGCATGGACATAAGATATAGCCTATGTTCTAAGTTGGACTAACACCATCATTTTGATACCATTACTTTCGGAATCGGTTCGGTAGTTCCAGAGCTTACCTCCTACAAATAAACAATTTTTACCTCTTTATAATATGATGATGATGATGATGATGATGATGATGATGACTAGCAAACCCCGCAGCTTTGCTCGCGTAATAGTTGAAATATGCCAAGTGATATTTGCATAACTATTTTTCAATTCCTAGTATTAGTTCACACTCTCCCTATATTTATTTATTTATATATATATCTTGTTCAAATTTTCAATCGTTAATAAAATACTTATTATTCATCCTATCAAGTTGATATAATTTTTTTAAAACTTGTACTGGTTGACAATTGATGTTAATACAGTTTTTTCAAATATTAATTCAATAATTAAATTTTAATTAATTAATTTTAGTTTTACATGGGAGACAAAATAGCGGCCATTGGTTATTGAAGCATTTAATGCATCTTCATATCTATAAAGAGGGTTCCCATAGCGGGGACCCTGTTATGTCGCCAAATACTGCCAAGTTTGTCGCCAACTTGGCGATATACCGCCAAATTTGGCGACAAAATGAGTCGCCAAATGTGACGCCAACTTGGCGACATCTCTAATATTTCACCAAATTCCCATAGACTTCCATTGTAAACCTACTTGCTCATAGAAAATCAACAAATTGAGATATTTTAATGCAACAAAAACTAATATTAGCTTAAGGGATTATATTAAATTTTTCTTTGATGACCTAAGTAGGAATTGACTTTAAAAACAAAATTTTTATATTACTTGTTTATTAGAACAACACTTTTTGGAATAATTGAAATATTACAAATTAAGCCACAGTTTGACTAAACTTCATTATAAAAGTGCAACAGACAGAAATGAGATTTTAATTAATAAGAAGAACTAAAATTAATTCCAAATAAATGATAATTTTGAAAGTTTTTTGAGACTTTTATGCTCATTTCAGTATTCATTTGAAGTTTTGAAGTTTTTAGAAATCATCTTAACACATTTACATCTTAAAATTAACCATCATGTCAAATTCCAAGTTTCTTGTCTAACAGTCTACCACCGCTCTGGTGTTAGTGGCACCAACATAAAATGCCGAAACAGAGTTGAAATAGAATGTCTCTAAAAATGTTGAAACAGAGACTGTCACCATTAATTTGCCAACATTAACTTTGACATCGGTTGGTATCTTCTAATATTCCATAGAAAACGGAATTTAGATGTTTTTAAAGGCTTTCTTGTTATTCCTGCCAACCAGGTGGTACTGACACCGGCATAAAATATAGCCCGTAAAGGATCAGGGACTATCACTCTTGATTCGCAACCAATAACTTCTGTAATCGGTTTATTATTTCCTGAGATTCCATAGAAATCATAATTTAAGACTCTTTTAGAATGCTTTTTGCTCCTTCCCTTCGCTTCAGCCCTTTTTAATTTAGAATTTATATACGACTGTTCTTAGAGGACATTCATATTTTATAAGTAACTACCGTGCTATATTTAAAGTTTCTAGCCTCTTCACTACCACAAAAATCGCAATTTAGAAATTTTTTTGCTCCTGCAACTCTCTAGGGGTTGTGGCACCGACATAAAATATAGTTTAAATGTTTGAGCAGGTTCTATCACCATCA